>CM077819.1:85669335-86016835 GCA_039764185.1 Tamarix austromongolica | reverse complement strand
TATGACTTTATGTGTTGGCCTTAGTGCTCGATTACCTTACTCAGTACGTATCGTATTGATCACCTTTTTCATGGGTGTTGCTCATTCCCATGAGTAGTATGTCCTTCTGACTTTATGCAGGTGGATGAGACATCAGTCGAGGCTAAGTGTTGAACATGTTTTGGCTCAAAAATCGAGAGTTTTGTGGCCGTATTTCCTCTTCATATGATTTTATATCGTTATGTTATTTCTTTTATATCGCATTTGTTCTTTTATGATTTATTATCTCGTATTGAGTTTTTAAAATAAACCTTTTATTGATTGTAAGAATATTCCCTTCGAGGAATTTTGATTTCGCATTTTGATTTCTATCTTATTATTGATTATAAACTTTTATGTGTACTATGATTTCTATGTTATGATCTTTTAATTCACTTTATGAACTCTTTGTTTGAGTTTAATATTAATCTCTTTTTAGTCTTAGTACTTGGTACTGGAACGGTCGGAGTGAAGCAGTCTGGTACTAAGTGTAGCGGTAACATCCCTAGAAGTCACGAGTTTTAATTTAAATATTTCTTTTATAATTTCCTTAGCTTTTTTTTAAAAAAAAAAAGGTAGTGAATTTTGGGGTGTTAAATCTAAGAGGCCCTATTTTACTCTATAGGTATCTCGATATATTTTGCCCCTATAGGAGGTATGCATACTTAAGTGACTAGGTGTCCTGTTATTTAGTGGTCAAGTTATGTTTCTTGACATGCCAACTAGGGATAGTAACATTTGAGTACTATATTAGTTGTTATAATTTCTTTGAGTCTCTATCCTTAAGTTAGTATAATATATTGGTTGTGATCACAATTATAAAATATAATAATCAATGAATCCCCATCTATCCATACATTTGTATCACATTATTTTATACTTGATGGCGAGTTTTCTTCTTCTCAATTGACATTTATGTGTAAGCATGCTATCATCTTGATATAGCATGTTCTATTGATTTCTTTGCATTTTCTATTTCCTTCTTTTCATGTTTTACTGCTTTATTTATATACTTTATTGCTTTCTTTGCATGGGCCTTGTCCATAATGCTATTTCTTTAGGATAGTTGTGTTATTCAGTAGAAGATGCACAACGATACTAAACATTTGTAAACATTGCGTCACATAAATATGATGATGATCCTACTGACCTTAAGGAAGCTCCTGAGGTAGAGTGATTTGAGTTTATTCCCTAGGGTTAGGACAATGAGTTATGTCTATCCATAGTTGCATGTCTTCTTCTATTTCTATCTATTTCTATAATTTTTGATTTATTTGTAGTAATATTTTAGCCTAGCACTTAGTATGAGGAATGTATGGAATAAACTCATGCTAAGTGGATAGATAACACCCACTTTTTTTTATATTAATGTGTTTGTTTAAAAATAAAAAAATTTAGTAGTAAATTTTGGGGTTTCACACAACCAAACAACTTACCATACTATTACACCATATATTATTACTTTATATTAGATTCAGATCATATATTAAGTTACTTAAATGGTACCTTAAACTCCCATGTCTATAGTTTATCTCAAATTTGAATACCAACAACTTTTAGAAGCATTAATATTGCTCATGCGTTATGATTGTCCAAGTGAGCATTTGTGGTAAGTTTTGATGGTTGGTTATGATCATAGTTCTAAAACAAAGAATTATTAATTGATCTTGATTTAATATTAATTTAGTAGTTCATTGGCTAAATGAGTTAAATGATGTGTGGTTAATCATGTAATACTCCCAATTTAAGCATATGAAAATTTCTTTAAAAAGAGTTGATTATTGAAGTTAAGCTATTAAAAACATACGGTATAACCGTCACCCTTAATATAAGTCTAGTTCCTATACCTTTCTTACACTAAGTGTTAAAGCTAAAATATTTATCTATTTAAAATAAGAATAACTATTAACAAGAAGTAGAGAAATATTTCATTAAAATATTAAATGGTTTCGATTATAAAATATCGGAAAAAAGAGTTACAATTGATAAGGGAAAGAAATATAGAATGGGACATAAGAATTCAAGGGATATCAAAATCAAAATATGCAGGAGTGGACACTGTATAATCCTAACGCTTAATTCCCACCAAAAGCCATCAAGTTATACCCTTTAAATACTCTTACAAAGTAAAGATTGTCCGTTAAATAGACAAGGGACCATAAAACAAAACCCATCAGTATAATGGTATTGAGTAAACTAATACACGATAATAAAAATGCAAATATCACATGGACCACATAGAAGGTAATACAAAGTATCATGACATAACACGTTAACTAGTACATGCCATAGCTAAGTACCACATGTAATACCCCAAAATTCAAATTTTAGAAATTATGATAAAATAGGAATTTATTAGTAAATTTAATTAAATATATTATTTTAATAAAATAATGGGAGTAGTTAAGACAAAGAATGGAGGAAAATAATAAAGAATTTAATTAGCAAAGATTAGGATATTTTGCAAATTAAAATAGAATTTAGAAAATCTACCTTAAATTCTCCAAACTAATATAAAAAGGAATTTAATTATTATTTTACACATTTTGATTATTTTCAAATATTCAAAAATGCTAAAATATCTTAAAAACTCCAACCAACCTATTTTCTTTTTCTTTTTTTTCTTTTTCCTTTTTCTTCCATCTTTTCTCCTATCTCCTATCTCTTTTTCCTTTTTCTTCCCTTGCTCCTTAGATTGGGCTAAGCCCAGCCCAACTTCCCCCTCCCTCTCTTCTCTCCCATACACGACCCAACCAACTTCTCTTTTTTTTTTCCTTCCTCCCTCACTTGATAGCTCCCCCTTTCTTTTCTTCCTTTTTCTTTTCACTCGACTGCCCGACCTAACCCTTTCTTCTTCTTCTTCATCCCATCTCCCTCCCTTGCATTAAAGATTTCCTTACAACTCTACCACCGTCCTCCCCTCTACTAGTTTACTAAAAACCTACACCACTCCCTTTTCTTTCCCTTTCAAGCCTCAACCTACCTTGTACCTCCTTCCATGTGTGCCCCTTCCCATTTTCTTTCTCTCCCCCACCAACTATACCCTGTGGATATGTAGGCTTGTACCGGCCTGCCACTATCGGTCGGCTAGCCTTTCCTCACTTGCCCATTTTCCTCTCCCCCTTTCATTTTATCCTCCCTCCACTGGCCCATAAATACCACCCTACAGATCCCATTTGGCCTCTTTTCACTCTACCCAGAAATTTTAGCATATTTGCACCACTATGACTTCAGATGCCACCCCAACCGCCGTTGCGCAACGGTGTTGCCCAAAACACCACCTGAACCCTTCCCTACATTACTCTTCACCAAAATTAGCCACTCTCCACCCATCTTTCCCCTTACACAAGCCACCCTAGCCATGCAAAGTTGGCTGCTCAACCGGCCCCTTTACACCCAATGCCGATGTGCGCCTCCTCTTTCATCTTAATCACCACCTCCCTTACCACCTAATCAACCCAGCAGGACCTTCTCTGCCTTCCCCTACCATTCTTTCTTCCTTTCTCCCTATCCTTCCTTCTCCTTCTTTCTCCACCACCTATGCCGCCACCCTTGCCACGCCACCGCCACCACTCCAACCCTCTCAACCCATAGAGTCCACAACCACCACAACCAGCATCTCACACTCTCTGTCTCTCCTCCAGCCCTAAAAACCACCTTCTCCCAACCACAACTTCCACCACTACCTCCATCATCGCTGTCGCCACCTAGCTGTCACCCTCACTATGTTGTGCCCTAACCTTTAAGTATAATTTATTCAGTGTATTTATTATTCTAGCCTTATTATTAGTAATGTTGTTGTTATTGTTGTTGTTGTTGTTGGTTTTGTTATCCTTCTTATTATAATTATAATTATTATGATCATCATCATCATCATCATCATCATCATCATTATCCTTATTATTATTATTATTATTATTATTATTATTATTATTATTATTATTATTATTATTATCATCATCATCATCATCATCATCATCATCATCATCATCATCATCATCATCATTATTCTTATTAAAGTTATTATCATTATTATTGCTAATGTTGTTAATAATATCTTTCCATTGACTAATATAACTACCTAAACTTATTTTGGCTAATGATAGCATAATTAATAATATTAAGGGTAATATCCTTATTTTTACTACTAAAGTTGCTGCTGCTGCTGCTCCTACTACTACTACTAGTTAACCCTAGTATTTCCCCACTTATGGGTAAACCAAGTCTCACCCCTAAGGACATGTGGGAGTTTTCCCTAAGTACAGTGTCATTTTAGATTAGGATGCATTTAGGCCTAATATGTGCATTATGTGCTTTGTATGTTATGTGCGATGATATAGTTATGTACCTTATGTGATTATGACTGTTTACTTGTAGCCACTTCCCCCTTTCCTTTCTTTCTTTTTCTTTTCCTACGACAAGCCGACCCGACCCTTTTTTCTTCCACTTCCCTTCTCCTCCCTTGCATTGCAAATTGGCCTATGACTCTGCTACCATATTCCCCTTTGCCACTATACTATTGCCTTGTGCCTCTCTCCTCTCTCCCCTATCCTTTTCCTTTACTAATCAAGCCCCAACCTGCCCTATCCCTCCTTCCCCATGTGCCCCTTGTGTAACACCCCAAAATTTATTACTGAAAATTTTCGTTTACGGAGTTAAGTGCGGAAGCTAAAATAATAAAAACAAAGGGTGTTACCGCCGCACTTGGTACAAATCGGGTTTCCTCTACCATTCTCATACCAAGTGCTAAAGCTAAAATCATTAATCTGCTTAAATTAATATCATGATTATAGAAATCAAGATAGAGAGAACGTTAGATAAATACTACTAATTAAAAACGACACTAGCAGTTTACACGTGAGAGAGAAATTACAGGAGGACATGAGGGTCCAAATACAACTAGAAATAACACAACAAAAGAAACACCGGATAGTCCTACACTCCCAAATCTGAACTATCAGCATTTGTCTGAGCTCAGAGGCTGACTTGCAAAGTTCACTGCCCATTGAATAGGCAGGGTACAACGAAAATGAACCCTTCAGTACTACGGTACTAAGCAAACCTTTATACCAAACTAATACAATAAATCAGCATGGAACGAATGCAAGGCATATAATTAACATGGTGTAAGATATATACATATAAATACGATGATTGAGATACAATAATCACTCAGATGATCAATTTCCGTTAAGGTCACGTACTACTCATTTTCATTCATGTAAAACAGCCAAACTAAATATTAAACACCCCAAAAATACTCTCTGAGTAATAATTAAAACCTAACTTCAGCATAATTCACGTCTCAGCATAAATTCCCAAACAATCACCTACATCACATGTATAATTTACTAAGATTCATATCATCCCAGACATACTTACAGGTACAGTATAATAAATCGATATTGTCACAGATAAACTTACATATACAGCATAATAAGACCCATAATATCACAGGTATGCTCACAGACATAAAACCAACACAGGTAGGTACGAAGACCGCTACCAAATCCACAGGTAGGTACAAAGGCTGCTACCAAAACCACAGAAAACCACAGGTAGTCACGAAGCTTACTATCGAAACCATAGAAAACCTCAGGTAGGCACGAAGGCTACTACCAAAAACACAGAAAACCTCAAGTAGGCACGAAGCCTACTATCGAACCACAAAAATCTCAGGTAGGCACAAAGGCTACTACTGAAACATTAGGTAGGCACGAAGGCTACTACCGAAACAACAGGTAGGCACAAAGGCTACTACCGAACCACAGGTAGGCACGAAGGCTACTACCGAAACCTTAGGTAGGCACGAAGGCTACTACCGAAACCTCAGGTAGGCATGAAGGCTGCTATCGAACAATCCAATAATCCGATAATCATTATTTCCATCAAATCATATAATTTCCATTTTATTTACTTTCTCGAGGGGAGATCAATCAACCTGAAGACAGAAAGTTACTCTAGTTATACCGGCGCAACAAGGCAACACAATATCCTACCAACTATCAACCCAAGGACGCAAAGGTACCCTGGTCGCACTAGTACACAAAAGTAATACAGTACCCTACCGATAAGGAAACCTAATCCATAAGTATCGATACCCCCTACTAGTCCATAGGACAAAATAGAGTAAGATGTAGGGCCTGACTGGGGCACTAAGGCACACCAGCAAAAATCCATATCAACCGTGGGCTAAACCACGTCCTTAGGGTAGCGAACCCTAGGAGCCACCATTCCCGATCTCGAGGTCTTTCACTTTAAATATTAGTATTTTATTAAGGTGACTACGAAATCGCATATAGTACAAACAAATTCAATTCTCATACTTAAACGTTCTTACTTATTTCCAGTCATCCGAGAAAACAATAATCAAGGTCAAGTCCGAAGCCAACATTAAAATATACTAAGGCCATCCTAGGCACAATTATTCACATCTGGATACTTTAGGCCGAAAAAGACCAAAATACCCTTAAGACCAACATTTCCAGATTATCATCTATTTAAAATACTAATTCCATTTTAATTTATTCACTTGCCATGAAAAGGCTAAAACACCATAAATAAATTATTAATTACACAATTTAAATTATTAGATATTTCAAATGACCATTTTGCCCTTATACATAATTTTACACATAAAATCCTTTTCCACACCTTTAATCCATCCAAAACACATACTCACATACTCAACAATAGCTAATAAATATTATACATGATTTTTAAGACAAATACCATGATCCACAAAAATTACTAAATTGCCCCTAGGGCACACATCCATAATATTTATTCTATAATTATTTATAAGCATGCTCAACATATTATTTTATGCATAACTATCATACAAATTATTTTTCCATCAATAGCATCATTTTAATCATAATTTCACACCCGACATAATTTACATTAGACAACATGCTCGTTTTATCGGTTTTATAATAATAATAATTAACACATAATTATATTGAAATAAATCATGCTTAACATATTTCATCAACCAAAAACCCTAATGTGCTATCACGCAATATTTATAATTTTAGTAAGGTATAATTGTTACCTGAATTCTAGCAAAAACGCAAAAATAGCGGTATTCTACTAAATTTATCGGATCTCGCTAATCAACCTTTCATACCTAAAAATAATACCGAAATTATTGAATTAATATCTATCAAGTAAAATAATAATTATAATAAAAAAATATTTATTTTTTGAAAATTACTAAAATACCCTTACACTTAAAATGGGTACCAATATATATATATATTTTTTAAATACACACAACTCACGCAAAGAAACGAAGGGCAGTGGGGGTGGCTCAGGGGGTGGCATTGCAGGCTGAGGTGGGAGATGTGTGCAGGGTAACAGCTGGCTGTGGTGGTGCCGTAGGGTGGTGCTGGAGGCTGGGGATGTGCGACGAGTTGCTAAGAGGCTGCTGCGAGAGGTTGGGCTTGCATGGTTGGAAGGAGAGGAGAAGAGATGGGGAGTGAGGCTACAGGGAAAAGGTCGACCAAAACAAAGAGAGAGGGAAGGATTACGTGTGCTACGTTTGGTTGCTCGGTGGTGGCTGGGCTGGTAGCAGGAGAAGGAGAATGGTGGGGTTGGTGGCGATAGCTATGCAGGCTAAGCTGGGGTGGTCAAAAGGCGTAGGAGGAGAGGGAAGGATTGTGTGCGGCACTACTTGGCTAAGGTAGTTGGCCAGGTGAGCTCATCGGCTGTGCTGGTGGCATGGGTTACTGCGGGTTGTGGTGGTGTTACAAGACCAGAGGGAGGTGGGTGTGGTGTCTGTGGGATGGGAACATGCAGGGGCTATGTATTGAGGCAGGCAGGAGGAGAATGGTGGTGGGCTGGAGCTGCAACAGGCTGCGACGGGTTGCGATAGGGGAGGCAGGAAGGCGTTGGTGGTGCTGTGTGAGTGGTTGCTAGTTCGGGGGCTCTTTGGTGATCAAAAATGGAGGTGCATGGGCTGGACGACGAGGTGTTGTGCGTGTGTATATGTGAAATGAAAAGGGAAGGGGTTGTTTGGGTTGTTCCGTGTTGGTTTGGTGATGGTGTCGTGTGTGTGTATATATGTGTATAATATGCAGAGTGTGTAAGTATGGTGTGTGTTAGTGTGTAAAAATGACAAACGGGTACGTGACGGTAGAGTATATATGTGTGTATAAAATATACGAAGGGACAGAAAAAATATTTAAGACAGATATTTAGGGTAACCGTAGAGGGGGTAGAATAATAATATAGGGTAGGAATTTATCTATTTAAATTTAGATTTAATTTAGATAGATTAAAATATCAGATATAAAAATAGTTCTAGAAAAATTATTAGAATTTGGGTAAGTTTAAAAATAGTCAGAAAGAGTAAAATAATCGAGAATAATTTTTAGGAAATTATTTTTGGTTACGGATCAAAAGATTATTAATAAAATAATTTAAAATAAGATTTACGGGTAAAAATTAGGATTAATTTAAATAACCTAATCTCTATCAAAATTTTAACCTAATTAAATTTATACTTAAACCGTTGAAATAATACAAAAAATAATAACACTTTTAAGATTAAGCCTCCTAAAATAATAATTATAATTAATTATACGATTATAAATTTATAATTACGGTTTTGAAAAACGGGGTATTACATCACTACCCCCTTAAAAACAGACTTCGTCCCCGAAGTCTATGCCTAACTACTCGAAAACGCGCTAGGATACGCAAGGTACCCAAGGGAGCAACTACCCCTTAAAAAAAGAAAACCCTATTAACAAGAGAACGCCACGAAAACATGCAAAGCATAAAACCAACAACTCAAATCGACCGAGGAAGAGGCAGCAGCATACTGGAAGGAGAAACACCGGGATCGAACTCCTATTGATTTGCTTCTTCTGGATTGGCCAATCAAATAGCTCCAAATGTTGGGTCCTGCTGAACCTTGTCGCGGGGCGCACTGTAGCACTCAAAGCTCATGTGCCCGAGCTTACCACAATCGTGACACTGAATCAATTTCCCCATACAATCCTTGCTTGGATGATCTTGTCTGCAACAACGACAATGGTAGTGTCGAGTTGGTCTCTGACTAGCTCTGTTACGGGAACCATTTTGACAATTTTAGCATCGACCAGAAGTCTGATGCGGAATGCTTGAAACTCTAGCACTATGGTGCTGACTCTTTTCTCTGGAATCTTGCACATCGGGTTTCCTCTTACCTAAAATTGAATTCTGCTCCTGAACTAAAGTGGCAGCGACACACGCCCACTCATACAATGTAGCCAAGTTAAGGAAAACAACTACACCCATCACATCTTCCTAATGTTGAAATGGAGTCCTTGCTTGAATTGGAATACAACAGTAGCCTCACTAGTGGCTATGCCTGGAGCAAACATCAACAAATCTGTAAACCACGTGTGGTACTCTCAAACTGTCAGACTTCCCTGAGTCAACTGCATAAACTCTTTGAGCTTCCCCCTTTTGAGACTCTCGGTGTAGAAAGGAGAACGAAGTGATGTCTTAAAGTCTTCCCAAGATAATGGTGGTCCTCCTTGAACACGAAAACCTACCCACCAAGCACCTGCGGGTCCTCAGAGAAAATACGCGGCTATGCTAGCCTTTCACTCTTCTAGACAATTGACTACCTCAAACGTCTGATCAAAATCCAGAATCCATCCTTCTAGGATAACAGAGTCTTCTTCTCCGGCGTATGTCGGCGGATGATGATTCAAAACTCTTTGAAGCCAATCCTATCCAATACCCTTCTGTGGGTGATACGGAGGTGGTGGAGGCTAAGACGGACACTAGACAAACTCCATGAAAGCCTCGAATGCTCTTTCCAAATGGCCGATATGTTCACTTAAGGTCATGCTGAACTAGTTATAAAACAGAAAACATGTTAAGAAAGATCCTATCTTACTAGCACATAACATATAAGCATAATTCAATTACCACTTAGTCTACCCACACTCGAATACTCACAAGACTAATCTGGGTTTAAAATCACAGAAAGAAGATAAAAATATTTTTCGGTTAAAACATTTAGGATCGTGAGAACCGAATCTCTAACTGAAACCCGATTCTCAACAACCAAAAGCTCTAATACCAACTTGTAACACCCCAAAATTTACAATTGAAAATTTTCGTTTACAGAGTTAAGTGCGGAAGCTAAAACAATAAAAAGAAAGGGTATTACTGCCACACTTGGTACAAGTCTGGTTTCCTCTACCATTCTCATACCAAGTGCTAAGACTAAAATCATTAATCTGCTTAAATTAATATCATGATTACAAAAATCAGGATAGAGAGAACGTTAGATAAATACTGCTAATTAAAAATGACACTAGCAGTTTACAAAACGCAAGAGAGAAATTACAGGAGGACACGAGAGTCCAAATATAACTGGAAATAAGACAACAAAAGGAACACCGGATAGTCCTACACTCCCAAATCTGAACTATCAGCATTTGTTTGAGCTTAGAGGCTGACCTACAAAGTCCACTGCCCATTCAATAGGCAGGGGCCCACGAAAATGAACCTTGCAGTACTATGGTACTGAGCAACCCTTTATACCAAACTAATATGATAAATCAACATGGAACACATGCAAGGCATATAATTAACATGGTGTAAGATATATATATATATATATATATATATATATATATATATATATATATATATATATATATATATATATATATATATATATAAATACGATGATTGAGATACAATAATCACTCAGATGATCAATTTCCATCAAGGTCACATACTACTCATTTTCATTCATCTGAAACAGCCAAGCTAATTATTAAACACCCCAGAAATACTCTCTGAGTAATAATTAAAACCCAACTTCAGCATAATTCACGTCTCAGCATAAATTCCCAAATAATCACGTACATCATATGTATAATTTACTAAGATTCATATCATCCCATACATACTTACAGGTACAATATAATAAATCGATATCGTCACAGATAAACTTACATATACAGCATAATAAGACCCATAATATCACAGGTATGCTCACAGACATAAAACCAACACAGGTAGGCACGAAGGTCGCTACCAAATCCATGGGTAGGCACAAAAGCTGCTACCGAAACTATAGAAAACCTCGGGTAGGCACGAAGGCTACTACCGAAACCATAGAAAACCTCAGATAGGCATGAAGGCTACTACCGAAAACACAGAAAACCTTAGATAGGTAAGAAGGCTACTATCAAACCACAAAAACCTCAGGTAGGCATGAAGGTTACTACTGAAACCTCAGGTAAGCACGAAGGTTACTACTAAAACCTCAGGTGGGCACGAAGGCTACTACCGAAACCACAGGTAGGCACAAAGGCTACTACCGAACCATAGGTAGGCACGAACGCTACTACCGAAACCTCAAGTAGGCACGAAGGCTGCTACCAAACAATCCAATAATCCAATAATCATTATTTCCATCAAGTCATATCATTTCCATTTTATTTACTTTCTCGAGGGGAGATCAATCAACCTGAAGACAGAAAGGTACTCTAATTATACCGGCGCAACAAGGCAACACAGTATCCTACCAACTATCAACCCAAGGTCGCAAAGGTACCCTGGTCGCACTAGTACACGAAGGTAACACAGTACCCTACCGACAAGGACACCTAATCCATAAGTATCGATACCCCCTATTAGTCTGTAGAACAAAATAGAGTAAGATGTAGGGCCTGACTGGGGCACTAAGGCACACCAGCAAAAATCCATATCAACCGTGGGCTAAACCACGTCCTTAGGGTAGCGAACCCTAGGAGCCACCATTTCCGATCTCGAGGTCTTTCACTTTAAATATTAGTATTTTATTAAGGTGACTACGAAATCGCATATAGTACAAACAAATTCAATTCTCATACTTAAACGTTCTTACTTATTTCCAGTCATCCGAGAAAACAATAATCAAGGTCAAGTCCGAAGCCAACATTAAAATATACTAAGGCCATCCTAGGCACAATTATTCACATCTGGATACTTTAGGCCGAAAAAGAACAAAATACCCTTAAGACCAACATTTCCAGATTATCATCTATTTAAAATACTAATTCCATTTTAATTTATTCACTTGCCATAAAAAGGCTAAAACACCATAAATAAATTATTAATTACACAATTTAAATTATTAGATATTTCAAATGACCATTTTGCCCTTATACATAATTTTACACATAAAATCCTTTTCCACACCTTTAATCCATCCAAAACACATACTCACATACTCAACAATAGCTAATAAATATTATACATGATTTTTAAGACAAATACCATGATCCACAAAAATTACTAAATTGCCCCTAGGGCACACATCCATAATATTTATTCTATAATTATTTATAAGCATGCTCAACATATTATTTTATGCATAACTATCATACAAATTATTTTTCCATCAATAGCATCATTTTAATCATAATTTCACACCCGACATAATTGACATTAGAAAACATGCTCGTTTTAGCGATTTTATAATAATAATAATTAACACATAATTATATTAAAATAAATCATGCTTAATATATTTCATCAACCAAAAACCCTAATGTGCTCTCACGCAATATTTATAATTTTTGTAAGGTATAACGGTTACCTGAATTCTAGCAAAAACGCAAAAATAGCGGTATTCTACTAAATTTGTCGGATTCCGCTAATCAACCTTTCGTACCTAAAAATAATACTGAAATTATTGAATTAATATCTATCAAGTAAAATAATAATTATAATATAAAAATATTTATTTTTTGAAAATTAGCAAAATACCCTTACACTTAAAATGGGTACCAATATATATATATTAAATACACACAACTCACACTGCACGCGTAGCGTGAGCCATGCATGCTTGAAAGAAATGAAGGGCAGCGGGGGTGGCTCGGGGGGTGGCATTGCTAGCTGAGGTGGGAGATGTGTGCAGGGTGGCAGCTGGTTGTGGTGGTGGCGATAGGGTAGCACTAGAGGCTGGGGATGGGCAACGGGTTGCTAGGAGGTTGCTACAAGAGGTTGGGCTTGCACGGTTGGAAGGAGAGGAGAAGAGATGGGGAGTTAGGCTGCGGGGAAAAGGTCGACCAAAAGAGAGAGAGAAGGAATGATTACGTGTGCTGCGTTTGGTTGCTCGGTGGTCACTGGGCTGGTCGCAGGAGAAGGAGATTGGTGGGGTTGGTGGCGATAACTATGTAGGCTAGGCTAGGGTGGTCGAAAGGCGCAAGAGGCGAGGGAAGGATTGTGTGCGGCACTGCTAGGCTGAGATGGTTGGCCGGGTGAGCTCGTCGGTTGTGCTGGTGGCATGGGTTGATGCGGGTTGTGGTGGTGTTATGGGACGAGAGGGAGGTGGGTATGGTGTCTGCGGGATGGGAGCATGCAGGGGCTATGGATCGAGGAAGGCAGGAGGAGAATGGTGGTGGGCTGGAGCTGCGACAGGCTGCGATAGGGGAGGCAGGAAGTCATTGTTGGTGTTGTGTGAGTGGTTACTGGTTCGGGGACTGCTTGGTGATCAAAAATGGAGGTGTGGGGGCTAGACGACGGGGTTTTGTGCGTGTGTATATGTGAAATGAAAAGGGAGGGGGCTATTTGGGTTGGTCAGTGTTGGTTCGGCGATGGTGCCGTGTGCGTGTGTATATGTGTATAATATTCAAAATGTGTAAGTATGGCGTATGTTAGTGTGTATAAAGGATAGACAGGTAGGTGACGGTAGAGTATATATGTGTGTATAAAATGTACGAAGGGATAGAAAAAATATTTAAGACAGATATTTAGGGTAACCATAGGGGGGGTAGAATAATAATATAGGGTAGGAATTTATCTATTTAAATTTAGATTTAATTTAGATAGATTAAAATATCAGATATATAAATAGTTCGAGAAAAATTATTAGAATTTGGGTAAGTTTAAAAATAGTCAAAAAGAGTAAAATAATCGAGAATAATTTTTAGGAAATTATTTTTGGTTATGGATGAAAATATTATTAATTAAATAATTTAAAATAATATTTTTCAGGTAAAAATTAGGATTAATTTAATTAATTTAATCTCTATTAAAATTTTAACCTAATTAAATTTATACTTAAACCGTTGAAATAATACGAAAAATAATAACACGTTTATGATTAAGCCTCATAAAATAATAATTATAATTAATTATACGATTATAAATTTTTAATTATGGTTTTGAAAAACGGGGTATTACACCTTGCCCTTTCCTTTCTCTGCCCTTGCCGATTGCACCCTGCGATTTTTCGAGCTTGTACTGGCCTACCAATGTTGGTTGGCGAGCCCTGCCTCACCTTCCCCCTTTTCATCTTCCTCCTCTGTCTTATCTTCCCTCCATTGGCCTATAAATAACCCCTACCAATCCCATTTTGCCTTCTTTAATCTGCCTAGAA
This sequence comes from Tamarix austromongolica, assembly GCA_039764185.1. NCBI lineage: Eukaryota > Viridiplantae > Streptophyta > Magnoliopsida > Caryophyllales > Tamaricaceae > Tamarix > Tamarix austromongolica. The sequence goes on along the minus strand of CM077819.1, from coordinate 86,002,431 downwards.
ATTTCTGCATATCTATGCCACTACCACTTCAAATGCCACCTTAGTTGCCACCTTACAACGCCCCCACCCGAAACATCACCCAAACCCTTCCTTGCATTACCCTCCACCAAATTAAGCCACTCTCCACCCCTCATTGCGCCTACACAAGCCACCGCAATTGTGAAAAGTTGGCTACTCAACCTGCCACTTTACACCTAATGCCACCGTACACCGCCTCCTCAACCCAATCACCACCTCCACTACCACCCAATCAACACAAAAAAACCTTCTCTACCTTCCCCTACCATTCATTCTTCCTTTCTTCCTCTCTTTCCTCCTCCCCCTTTCTCCACCACCCTTAGCCACCATAACCACTATCACCTATGCTGCTACCCGTGTTGCGGCACCAACACCACTCTAACCCTCTCAGCCAAAAGATTCCATGACTACCACAATTACCATCTCACTCTCTCTCTTCCAGACCTAAAAACCACCTTCTCCAAACCACCACTTCCTCCACCACCTCCCCTATCACTACCTCCACCTAGTTGCACCCTCACTAGGTTGTGTCCTAACCCTTCCTAGCCCTTAATTATAATTTACTAAGTGTATTTATTATTGTAGCCTTATTATTATTATTATCATTATCATTATTATCAATATTATTATTATCATTATCCTTATCATTATTATTAAAGTTATTATCATTATTATTGCTAATATTGTTAATAATATCTTATCATTAACTAATACAACTACTAAACCTATTTTTGCTAATGATAGCATCATTAACCATTTTAAGCGTATTATCCTTATTTTTACTACTAAAGATACTAAACCTATTATTACTACTACTACTACTACTATTATGTCTATTACTAAGTTATAATATATTTGAAATGAAATTAATGAAAATGTTAATAAGAGGGAAGTTAACCTTAGTATTTTCATATTTATAGGTGAACCAAGTCTGACCCCTAGGGAGGCATAGGAGTGTGCTCTAAGTCCACTGTTATTTTCGGTACAGATGTGGTTAATGCCTAATATGTGTATTATGTGCTTTGTATGTTATGTAGATGATATATTTTTGTACCTTATGTGATTATTACTTTTTACATATAGCTTAGGGCGAAGATAAGGTAAGTGTATGTGTTCTCCTTATGAAATGTGTAAAATGATAATGTTTATTGTGTTTTATGGTGCTTATGTGATTTAGCCCTTTAGGACGTGCATGTTAGGAGGTTTTAAAAGATATGTTGTGGGGATGAAAAGATGAAAAAGATTTAGTGGAAATGAGTTTACTAGAAGGAATCAAGAATGACCTAAGTATTTCATGACTTATGGGTGGACAAATAAAAGGATAATGTGAATAAAATAAGAGAGTGAAATGAATCTTCCATGTGGAGTCTACAATTTGCATAGGATAGATGGTTTTTTCATGGGGATGATATTTACATGGGAAAAGTTGACTTGAGGGTTAAGTAAGTGAGGGAAGAGTTTTAGGGGTGATTGGAGTCCTGAAGTGGAAAATAATACATACATTTGTGTAAAAGTGTATGGAGAACTTGGTTCGGGTTTTGAAGGAAAACCCTAAGTGGAGGATATTTGTGAAGGGAGAAATAATGGAGATATTTGAAGTATGAGATAAGAGTGGAAGAATGTCAAATAAAGAGTGAATGCATGTCATGTGGAAGAGGGAGTGGTTAGTGAGAGTGACGAAGGGACACCATATATGGAAAGAGAGGTGCTAGGGTTTTCAGGTGACCAACTAGAATTTCGTGGTCACATATGTGAAATGGGAATTAATGTGGGATGCTTGGGGATGAATATATTGAGGTGATGAGTTGGGGGCAAAGAAAATGTGGGTTGTGTAATATAGAGGAAGGTTAGGCCATATAGGCCAAATTAAGGTTTTCCCCAAAAAACCTTAGAGAGTGATAGTGATTTCACTTGGAGATATAGAAAAGTGGGCCTTGACCCACATATATAGGAGTTGGGTATTCATGAAAAGTAGGGGAAAATGGGGGAAGGACGTTTGGATGTACTAGGACACATAGAGGTCCTAAGATATGGGACATGTCTTTTAAGGAGGCTAGGAGTAGATGGGTAGTGTGAGTGGGTAGTCTAAAGGACATAGTCTAGGATGAAATTACCTATTGAATAAGACACAAATAAGACACTAATCATTTAAAGTAGAAGATTATTGAGTCGAGCCAAGATCAATCCACCGGCATAATAGTGGCCAGGTGTAGGGTGGCTCTAATAATAGTTGTCAGGAGCGTTCTTCCTTGTATGTTCCTATCCAGAGATCTAATGATTATGTTTAACTAAACTATAACACAACCTATATTATCTATCTTTCATGTATAGTTTTTCTATATAGTTACCTACTTGTGTTATCTATATTTTTTGTATGGACTTAGGTGCATAGTTACCTTGTTCAGTACATAGCGTATTGATCACCCATTTTATTGTGCTACTCATTCCCACAAGTAGAGGTCCCTTCGAGATTGTGCAGGTAGGAGATGTTATTTTTGATGCCTATGACACATTTGAGGAGTCGGGTGGGGCTAAGTGTTTATATTTTGGGACATGGCATGGGGCCCAAGAGTGGCAGAGTCAAGACTCTTCTTAATTCTGCTTTTTATTTAATGTGTTGTATTATTTTAACCCCTTTGGGGCTTTCACTATGTAACCTTTTCTGGTTGTTATGACTTTTAATCACACACTCTAATTCTCTCATTATGAATATTTTAGTTTTCTATGGATCTCTATCTTAAGTGTGTTTAATGTTTTGAGAAGTTATTCTTAGCCTTGTGGTTGGGACAAGACTGGTGGAGGCCAGGCTTGTCCGCCAGTCTTATGTTGATCACAGCGGTAACACCCCTGTACTATGTATGCTTTAAGCAAACATTTTTGTTATTGTGATTTTTTGGGGGTGTTACACCACATTCCTACCATAACTCATATCATACCATATGCCACATGTTCATCACATCAAACTTAATCATTTTGTGACTATTTCATTAATCTAATTATACCAAGGGTGTCTCATGAAGGAAAACATCAAACCATAATTAAACATTTTACAATAACCACCTATACACCACTTATAACATGATAAGAAAAGCATCAAGACAATTATCAATCAATATACCAATTCCAAATAGTGCACATATGCAACAATCAAATCAATATACCAAAACCAAGTAGTGTGAGGAGACAAATTGGTGTGTAATCAAAGTGGAGGGAAGAGTTGGATAGATCGCTAATGTTTGGTTGTGTCAATCACAAGTTTATGTAGCAAAAACACTTGGTTTAATGTTGATTAAACTGATATAAATGCTACGTTTAGGCTAGACTTCGAATGAATGAGATCAATGAAAAAAGGAATGCCCCAGCTTCCCTTGATCAAAGGAGACTCAAAGAAGAGGATAAAACGCAGGCCTTGTAACACCCCCAAATTTACTACTGAAAAATTTCGTTTAAATCAAAGGTTTAGCGGAAGCGAAAGAATTTAAAACTGTAAACTTGGGGGTATTACCGCCACACTTAGTACCAGACCGGTTCATTCTACCGTTCCGGTACTAAGTGCTAAGGCTAAATCCGATCGTCAATAAGCACAAAGTATCATAAAACGCAAAACGACATTATCATAAATCATTAATAAGATATAAGTCCAATAGAAGTTTGAATACGCTTTAGGATTACAACCCCATAATATTTTTTTTTCCTTTTAAAACATGAAACGTAATACAAAATATAGCTAACAAAGCAATTCCCAGAAAGGGTTAGTATCCGGATCACCTACTCACTCAAGTCAAGCCTTCCACCCAAATTAGTAATCGATGAAACCTGCATAGGAGGTCTGCTCCCCACCATTGGTGGATCATCACAGGACCCAGTCAATCAAGGTAGTATCAGTACGGGTCCAGTACTGAGTAAGGACGCAGGTGCGCTAAGGCCAAGCATACAATCATACCACATAGCATTCATAGCACATTCACATAGGCAACATGCGATAACACACAAGATAAGGCCTGAGTATGTTCCGATGATTTATTCTTTATCCTCATTAATAATATGTCCATTTCACGCATATTTTTTAGTAGTCCATGTGAGTGCGAGAACCCCACTATTATAGCCGGTGGACCGGAAAGTATACACTCAGGGCAGAACGCTCCTGACCACTATTATTTGCCGGTGGACCGGTCTCCAGGGCAGAACGCTCCTGGCCACTATTATTTGCCGGTGGACCGGTCTGGCCCCGACTCACATGGTGTTTCACTGTAAGTACTTAGTGTATTTTCCTTATTTTCATTAACAGCATGTTCAATCCACACACATTCTTTAATAGTTCATATGATTGCGGGAACCCCACTATTATAGCCGGTGGACCGGAAGGTATATACTCAGGGCAGAACGCTCCTGACCACTATTATTTGCCGGTGGACCGGTCTCCAGGGCAAATTGCTCCTGGCCACTATTATTTGCCGGTGGACCGGTCTGGCCCCGAATCACATGATGTTTCGGTGTAAGTGCTTAGTGTATTTCCCATGGTTTAACTTACTTACTTCGGTTTGTCGAGCACGAAATCCCCCACTATTATAGCCGGTGGACCGGAAGTATACACTCAGGGCAGAACGCTCCTGACCACTATTATTTGCCGGTGGACCGGTCTCCAGGGCACCCCGGCTCCTGGCCACTATTATTTGCTGGTGGACCGGTCTGGGCTCGGCTCAACAATCTTTCACTTTACATGATTAGTGTCTTATCCGTATCTTATTGAATCACGTCGCACCCTTGACATGCATGCGGTTGATACTCTATCTCTTTTCCCTCCAGAGGGACCGTCCCATATTTTGAGACTCGCACCTCTTCTCACACCCGACATCCATCCCCCGTAGACTTAGGTAAAGTAGCATATAGTAAGACACAAACCCCAAGGATATAGGCCATCCCAACACATATGATATCGCCTCTGCATGTTCTCATCCCTCTAGGGTTCCTCCTCAGATACCCTAATCGGACCTATGTGGCCCAACTCTTTCTTACTTACCCAAACGCTACGTTATTCTCTATCTCGCACCTCATTCTTTATTAGGAAATTCCCCAAGTGTATTTCTTTATCTCCCAAGTTCATATGTGACCAACAAAACCCTAGTTGGCCACTCAAACCCTAATCGACCACGCCAACCCTGGTTGGCTGCACCAAACCCTAGCACTTTACTTCTTCAACAAGTAACCTCCCTCCTTTAGAAAACCCATACTCATCCTTTATATAAGTGAATTCTCACTCTCAACCCCCTACTCCTTAGGCCATTAATATCACCGTGTAATCATTAATACCACCATACCACATTAATACCACCACAAAATCGTAAATACCATCATATAAACCCTAATACCACCATGCGAACCCTAATACCACCATGCGAACCCTAATACCACCGTTACAACCATAATACCACCATACGACATTAATACCACCATGAAATCACAAACACCATCATACAAACCCTAACACCGCCATGCGAACCCTAATGCCACCATACAACCATTATACCACCATACAACATTAATACCACCATAAAATCACAAATAACATCGTACCACATTAATACCCCATAAAACCACAATTACCCCCATCCAACATTAATACCTCCATAAAGTCACAATACCACCATACGAACCCAAATACCGCCATAAACCATTAATACCATTATGAAATCATTAGTACCAACATGCGAGCATTGATGCCACCATTCAAACCCTAATCCCACCATACAAACTTCAAGACCCCCATGATGGTTCCCAACTCATACTACCATTTATCCTAACATGCATGTCCTAGAGGGCCATAGCATAATACGTCGTAAACATCATACATATAAACGTCATGCTCATGTCATGGAAGCACAAACAACATACCTCAATCTCCAAGCTGCGCTACATATAAAACAAGTTATCCACAAATCATACAATACATGACATAGCATGGCATACACAACATTCAACACATCAATGTCACACATAGCATAAGGCCATTAGCATCGTCCTTACCTAAGGCGACGCCGGGCTTGGAGCACGCTCCTCTAACTCCTTAAGGCTTTGGTCGGGGTTACCTATAAAAGGGGAAAATGCTAAGTATTAGTTTCCCCTATAATTACTATCAAACCTCATTTTAGTTTAAGGTTAGGGTTTTTATTACTAAAAAGGGTTTTATACAAAAACTAGGGTTTTTACTTTAGAATTAGTATACTAAATATTAGTAGTTAAAATATGCTTATTTTTAATACCTATTGTTACACTTATATTATTAGCCCCATTAGCCCTATTCTTATAATAATAATGTTCATGTTAACTATAGAAAAATAATGATAATAATAATAATAATAATAAAACTAATACTCATGACACTAATGTTTATAGTAAGAGAAACCCTAGCCTTTTTTTTAAGGCTAAGTCTATTAATGGTGTCATATTCAAAATAATATTATTATAAGGTCACAATATTACAAGTAACTATTCCTAAGGGTGATAATGACAATATTTGTATATTCTTGAATAATAAAAGGGTTTAAATGCTTTTGATTACAACAATAAGGTAGTGATAGTAGTAATAATAATAATAGCTGATAATAGTGTCATAGTAATAGGGTTAGGGTTAATGTTAAATGGTATGGTAATAAGGTTCAAGTACTCTTCTTAGTTAACAACCAAATGATATTTACTAGGTTGAGTTAAGTAACATGGGTAAGACAAGGTAGTATTATTATTAACAATAGTGGTAAATGTGTTAAGTATAATAATAGTAGTAGTAATAATAATAATAATAATAATAATAATAATAATAATAATAATAATAATAATAATAATAATAGTACAACCAATTAAGGCTAAGCAATACTAATAATAACCATAGTAAGGATAATAGAATAATAATAATAAAAATGTTAATACTAATACTTATAAAAATAAGACCAAAGTTAAGTATAATATACTTTAGGGTTTAAAAGAGATGTTAGTATTAGTAAGAAAACAAGAACATTAATAATAATAAGGACAATAATAATGGTAATAATAATAATACTAAGAATAATAATAATAATAATAAAAGTAATAATAATAAAAAAAGTAATAATAATAATAGTAATAATAAGTATATTAGTATTAATATTAGTAGAAAATAGTAGCAGCTATATAAAAAGGGGGTTAGGGTTTGGATGGGTGGAGAACCACCTAGGGTCGGTGGTGGTCCGGCGGCGGCGCGTGCGGCGACGGCGGCGGCGGTGGAGGAGGAAGAGAAGGGAAAAGATCAAGGTGGTGGTTAGATGGGAGGAGAAGAGAGGAAGTTTGAGGTGGGGGAAGAATCAGCAGGTGAAGGGGAGTGGAATGAGGGTGGTGGCGTGGCAAGGGGCGGCGGCGCGCGGCGGCGACGGCGGCGGCCGAGGGTGGTGGAGAGAGGTGGAAGATGGGGGAGGAAGGATGAGAGGGAGGCAAGGGAAATCGAAGGCAGGGGAGGGTAGAGGGAGGTCTGCTGGGAATTTTGGAGGGTGGAAGAGGCCCTGATGGCGGCCGGGCTGGCGGTGGGAGGCGGCGCAAGGGCGGCGAAGGCTGGAGGTGGTGGTTTCGGGTTAGGATTTTTGCACAGCTATGGCGGCACGTGCAGGGCAAGGGAAAGGGTACTGGTGGTCTGGTTTCGTAGAGGGCGTTGCAAGGATGATAACGGTGGGGAGAGGTGGTTTCGGCGGTGGCTAGAGGCGGTAGAAATGGTGTCTGTTCCGGCGGCGGCGGAACAGGGTTTCAGCAAGGTCCAACGGGAGGACTTGCTGTTGGCCGTTCGGGAGGGGGTATTTATAGGCCAGGGGGAAGGAAAACGACGAAGGGAGGGAGGTGGCACGCGGGGCAGGGGTGCAGGTGGCCGGCCGATGGCAGGCGGTGCAGGTCTGCCATGGCAGGCTGGGTCGGGGACAGGGAAGAAGAAAGGAAGGAGAAGGGCACGCGGAAAAGGGAGAGAAGGACTTGGTCGGGCCGAAAAAAGAAAGAAAGCGACGGGAGAGAGGCAGGGAAGGACGATCGGGTTGGTGGCTGCCGGCGAAATCGACTTGCAGGTCGATTGCAGGTCGGGGGGCGCAGGTCGAAGAAGAAGAAGATGGCAGGGTGGACCGGTGGTCCAGGGAAAAGAAAAGAGGAGGGGAACCGGCCGGTTCGGCGTGATTTATTAAGTCCGCAAGTCGAGCGCGGCGTTTCGACGTTATGGGCGACAAAGCGCCGCGTCGCGTTGCCCGTTTGGCAACGGCTATAAGGCCATTAATTGAGGCGCGGCGTTTCGACATTTATGAGGGTAAAACGCAGCGTATGGGGCGCGCAGCAGTTGGCGTCGCGCGACGCTGGGCCGCGGGCGGGAAGGAGGAAGGAGAGGCTAGGGCTGGGCTCGCGCGAAGGGAGAGGGGAGGCGAGGGGTCTGGGCCGGTGGGCTGGCCCAGCCGGGGGAGAAGAAAGAAAAAAAGAAGAGGAGGGAGAAAAAGGGAAAAAGAGGGGAAAATAGGTAATAAATAGGATGGGAAAATTAAATAAAATAACTTATGGGTAAATTGGGGTATTTTTGGGTTGTTTATAATATTAATATTTATGAAATATTAAATAAATTCCTTTTTGCTTATTTTAGACTATTTTAGATAAATTCCCTTAACCTTCATGCTAATTAGAGAAACACCCAAATTTTCTTCCAATTAATTTTTTTTTTTTTTCCTCTTAATATACCTTAATTAACTCTCTAAATTTTAATAAATAAATTTATATAATTAATTTTCCTAATAATTCCTTATTTGGCCATAATTTCGGAAATTAGGATTTTGGGATATTACAGGCCTTCCTATGTTAAATTTGTGATAAAAAAATTCTGTATATCTCCTCTATTCCATATGCGTACAAGGGTATATATACAGGAGGAAGTAGTCGGCACCTTAAGCTTAAACCAACCGAGATTCCTACTTAATTCAAGCACATTATCCTACTTGAATTAAGCCCAAATAATACCTAATCTTAATCACAATATCATTTTCTAAATGATATTAATGACTAACATTACAACGCCATACAATTAACTATGATATATACATGAAATTACATCAAACCCTAACTTACATAAAATACACTTAGGGTTTACAACAAGTTAATATAACTAATGATAATCATCACCATATCTTCTTGTTGTAAAGTATCATCTCATGTATTCCATAGTCTTGCATGCTTTGCATACCTGTGCACTTTAAGGTGTATTAACATCTTCTTGCATATATGTAACATACTTGCAAGAAATACTTGAATTGTTTTCAACACCAAGCATAGACAAATTATCAAGAATATTTAATATGATAGGATCCAATATTAAGAAAGCTAATTCTTTATTACCTTGACAATCAAGATAAATATGATTCTGTATATCTCCTCCATTCCATGCGTGTACAAGGGTATATATATAGGAGGAATTAGCCAACACCTTAAGCTTAAACTAGCCGAGATTCTTACCTTAATTCAAGCCCATTATCCTACTTGATTTAAACCTAAATAATACCTAATCTTAATCACAATATCATTGTCTTAATGATATTAATGACTAATATTACAAAGCCATACAATTAAATATGATACATACATGAAATTACATCAAACCCTAACTTACATAAAATACACTTAGGGTTTATAACAAGTTAATATAACTAATGATAATCATCACCATATCTTCTTGTTGTAAAGTATCATCCCATGTATGCCATAGTATTACATGCTTTGAATACTTGTACACTTTAGGTGTATTAACATCTTCTTCTTGTAGATATGTAAAATACTTGCAAGAACAACTTGAATTGTTTTCAACACTAAGCATAGACAAATTATCAAGAATATTTAATATGATAAGCTCCAATATTAAGAAAGCTAATTCTTCCTTACGTTGACAATCAAGACGAATATGATAATCATTAGATGCTCTTGCATCATTCTCCCCAAGTTGAGAAGAATTTGCCCTCAAATTTTGATCAGAATAATAAGGAGGCAAATCACCAATAATAAAAGTTATTAAAATTCCGCCATAATTATTAGGAAGTTCAAGTTCATAAGCATTATCCCAAAATTTCTTAGTATTTTAAATGGACCATCAGCTCTTGGAATTAGTTTATTTTTACGTAAATTAGGAAATATTTCTTTACTCAAATGTAACAAAACTTGCTCATTAAGAATGTAAATTACATGTTCAATTTCTGCGTGAGGATGGCGACTTGCTCATTATTCCTATGAGAACCACAAGATCGACCACATATGGTTATTCTCATAACACTTAATCCAAGACCCTTGTGTCTTCCAAGGTGTTCTACAATTCTTGTAGCCTGGGACACAATGCTATATTGGTCCACCCCCTCCTCACCATCTGACGTTTTAAGTTCGTCCTATAATTTGAGCCATATTATGCCAGTATTTATTTTTCTTCGCAATCTCTTTATTTTCGGTACTTTTTTGTATGTGACAAGCCAAAACATAGTCACATGGTTATTTTAATATTAAACATAATACTGGGATCGATACAAAAAGTTTAATTGTTATCTAACAAATACCTTAAAATCCCCCGTAAGACGATATGCAATAAATTGGTTCCAACTTTCTTGATCGATGAAACCGTATGGTTTGGGTGGGTTCTTCTGTAGACAACCATCCCTCTTTCTATATATTTTCCTACAAGCTAAATATGACCTAAATGTTCTTAGACGCTCCCCACAATGTCTAAAAAGCCATTTCTTTCCTCTCTGGGACATTAAACACTGTCTACAAAATAAGACATGTAGATGTATATCGATGTTAATGTAATAAAATTAATAACATTTGGCATACAAAAATGATTACATAAAATATCATATTTACCGTGATTTCCTGCCAAATATGCTCCTTATGACCCTTTAAACCTGCTTCCAAGGAGATAGGAACATGGTTACGGGTCACAAGTGAAATATAAGTCAAGAACATGTCTGCGTATGGGCCAAGGGGAAGATTGTAAGTATTCCATCCCAACTCAACTAATTCTCCTTTATTCCTCATGTCTGTGATGATTCTCATAATCGTAGGTCCTCTTTTCCCTTCTTCATCAGTGTTGTCCTTATCAATATTTTTGTTGACCATATCTCTACAAAAAACAATTATGTTAGAATGTTATGTATTGAGCGAATGTTATGTATTGAGCATAATGTACCATTATATTATTGATACGAATCATGCTAAGAAAGAATTAATCTTAAATGTATCATGCTATTCTATATATATATATATATATACGAATCATGCTAACACATTTCCAAAAAGATATTAATACTAACCATAACCCTAATTAACCATAATAAACAATAAACCCTAACCCTAATTAACCATAATTTATTATAATAAAACCTAACCCTAAACCTCAAAAAACCCTAATCCTAAAACTAGCTAACTGTAATTAAACCATAATATATAAATCATATTATTATTATTATTATTATTATCATACACAATTATTTCTCTCTATTTAATTATTCACTTTTATATATTCCTTATTTTCTATATATATTTAATCCTCATCAAATAGCAATCATTAACATATGCATCTTTAATTGAAATTTTCATTTAATGATGTGCATATGTAAAATATTTTTTCATTTCATTATATGACATTTCTTATATCTTATTGCTAGTGTCCTATACTTATTAATGAAAATATGCATATATATATATATAGATATAGTTTTTATGAGTGAAAATGTATATAATTCTACACGCACATTCATATTATATATATATGTAAAGGTCTCGGCCAATACATGCATTTGTTAATATATAACAATAATGCAACATATTCAACAACGAACAACATCATTTTCAACCAACACATTTTCGAACGACAAACCTCAAGTTTTCAATAACAAACAAACGCAACCCTGAAGCAACATGCATGCATATATTTATAAGTAGATAAAAAGTTATGAGAGGAAGAACAAACACATACGTAAAGTGAGCTAGCCACAAACATGACGGCGAGCAAGTTGATAGTGGTAAGGACCTACAAATATGACGGAGGATGAAGGTACAAGTGTTGGCTAGCTAGGTTTGAAACAATGTCAGCATGCACATGCAAAGTTGACAATGGCAGAGGGGTAGTGGAGAGTTGGTGGTGCGAGGGTTTCCCTTAATTGAGAGGAGCCAGATTGGTGGTGCACGATGTGGTGGTGCAAGGGTTTGTAGGGAGGAGAGTAAGAGAATGAAGGTGTAGAGAGTCTAAAATTTTTGGCATGAAATAGAACAGAGAGAAATAAAAGTTTGACTTTTGAGTTTTAATAACGGTTCCTAAAAGAAACGTTATTAAAACTTTCAGACTTTTGACAACGGTTCTTGTATGAACTGTTATTAAAACCTCTTTTAATAATGGTTTTACATGAACCATTATCAAAACTATCCCGTGCATTATTTTTCACGCATTTGATAACGGTTTATGATCCATTGTTATTAATGTCCCGATATTATTTCCCGTTTTCGTAGTAGTGTTCTACACCTCTTTTAGGTGATAATCTAAGAGGTAAATCATTAGGAAATATGTCATTATACTCATCAAGAAACCTAACCAGATTAGGATTTTCATTTTGTTGTTTTTTAGGTTTAGAATCTTTCGAAACTAAAGCATAACAAATTCCTTCTTCTTCTATGCATTTCTCCATAGCCTTTTCATGTAAAAATAATCTATTTTTGTCATTACTTAAAGGCATATGATCACACAAAGAAGTTGTCAATCTATACAATTGTTTTTCTTTTTTCACCACATATTCATTAGTTACCTTATCATTAGTTGTTTTTCTATCATATTTCCATGGTCTACCTAAACGTAATCCACAAGAATCCATAGACAAAACATCATATAGAACTTCATCATGATGATAGAAAATGTGATTAAGGTTATTTTTTTTACTTTAGCTCCTTTATCCTTATTTAGCCATTGTAAAGAATAGGGTTTAGGATGAGTAGTAGTCTCCAAACCAAGTTTCTTAACCATTGCTTCACTAGCAACATTTTTATATGAACCACTATCAATTATGAGTCTACAAACCATATCACCTATTTTACACTTAGTCTTAACAATTCGCTCTCTTTGAGTAGGTGTATCATTAGGTTGTATTTGTAAAACTCTTTGAATTACAAAGCATAGATCTCCTTCCTCTTCCTCCATAGTTAATATTTCATTAGGAGATTCAATTTCTAAATTCTCATCATCTCTACATGGTTCCATGTTTTCTATTTCATGCAAGGTTGAGGCTCTTTGGTTAGGACAATCTCTAGCAAAATGTAAAAGTTTAAAGGTGTTATTTGCCATTTTAACTACATTATTTTTACCTTTATCATCTCGATTATTATTGTTATCATATGAAGATGTTGATTTAGGTGTAAAGGTGTTAGAATATGGTTTAGTTGAAGTTGAAGCATTAGACTTAACATAGGCTCGAGTTGATTTAGTTTGTCTTGCAAATTTCCAAGCCAATTTAATCAAGTCATCAAAAGAATCATAAGAATACATGTCAACTTTGTCTCTTATCAAGGTATTCAAGCCACCTAAGTATCTAGCACATTTTTGTTCTTTTCTCTCTTGAATATCACAAATAAGGGCTAGTTTTTTAAATTCTCTAGTGTATTCTTCTACACTAAATAAACCTTACCTTAGACTAGTCATTTTAACATACATATCTTACTCATACACTCTAGGCACAAATTTTTTTTCTTATGTGCTTCTTCAGCTTTTCCTAGGATTTTATCTTTGATTTCTCTTATCTTTCTCTTTTTATATTTAAATTATCATACCAAATTTGAGAAAACTTATTGAACTTAAGAGTAGCTAGCTTGTAGTTTCTCTCATCATCATACTCTCTAAATGCAAAAATAGCTTCAATCTCATGCAACTATTTAAAAAATAACTCCACATTTGAAAAAGAAATATACATGGCTTCGATCTATGTTTATCAAACTCTTTTGGAGTATCAGATCCATTACTCTACAAACATAGTATCCACAATCATCGTCATTCTACTATTGTGGACACTATTAAATAAATTCAGTTAGCTCTTTAACTATTAGGTATTAATTTGAGTTGAAACAAAAATATAAAATATTTTCCTTCTTATTTACCATTATAGGCTAATATTCAAGAGTACCCCTTGGGTCTAGGACACCATTTCTACCTCCCCTCTAATATGTTGTTCGTAGTACCCTAATAAATAGAGTTGATACATAATATTGTAACTATATATACCTAAAATATTTAAAGTAGAATATATGCATAAATAAAATAATGAATTAAAAAGTAAAATTTACACTAACATGTTAATAAATTATTTCCCACCATGATAGGCTTATGGAAAAGGCACATAATATGTTCAACCGGAATTAAACACATATACTTTGTTCACTTATAAGGTGAGGAATGAGATAAAGCTTACTATATCCCTCGCTTAAAATGTAATCCGATAGATTGTTCATATACCTACCCTCTCTTATTGTAGTACTATCAACTTCGTAGTATGGAAACATAAACATAATAGAGGATAATGTTCCTTCTTCTACAATATGACTAGCTACCAACCTATGGACGACAATAATAATGCATATTTATTAATAACTGATAACTCATATAAGAAGTCATAAAAATTCCAAGGCAACAAAATGTATTAAAATATATCATATGAAATAATACTTGCATAACATATATGACAACATGCGTGGTTGACATCCATTCGTAATTATAAATGCCACTTTTATCACCAGTTGATACCATATAAGTATCTTTGTCCCTCCCAACATACTCAACATGACTATCAATTGAAATATAACTGTCATTGAGGTAGTTTTGGGCATAGAAATATTAAAAATCCAAAGCTTATGGTGGTTGGTTCTTCCCTAAAGATGGAATATTTTATAGTGCAACAGATTTTTTTAATTTAGCTCTCTTTCCTTAATTGACACCCTTTTCATGTTGCTCATTATTCTAGTACCTCTCTATCCCTTACTCCTATGAGTACTCTTCATTTTTGGTTCCTTAATTCATAAAAATAAAGGAAATATAATGAGCACATATATATTAATAAGGCATAAAAAATGTAAGTCAAAAAATTAGGTAATGTAATTAAAAAATAAGGTATAATAATGATGCAGAATGTCATTATCTCTTTAGTAGCAAGACATATCTAATCCGCAGGCCAAGGTAAAAAACTTCTATGAGCTTCTAAAACTTGTGAGCCTTGTATTTTTGACTAAGTTATACCCATGGATTGTTTGTATTTGGGTACTATGATTATTATGTACCATTCCTTTTGCCAATAGAGTTGAAAGGGCATTCACTAACAAGTCACATTTATGCAAACCCTAAAATAAAATATTACACATTGTTAATTATTTATGCCACTTGATACATTTAATAATAATTCATAGTTTGTAATGCTTAATTAGGGAAGAGAAGAAAGATATGCATTATCTTCACAACTATGTCTAATACTATTTACCTTGGATATGTGAAGCTGATCATGTTCAACTACATTAGATGGATTATACCCTTGAAATTTGATAAATGACAACTCTTGCTCCATTGTTGCCATCCTTTCAGATGCCATGTTCAATTTTGGGTGAGGATAGCGACATGCTCATTGGTGGTATGAGAACCATGAGATCAACCACACACGCTTGTTCTCATAACCCCTAATCTAAGATTTCTTGTAAGTCTCCCATATTTGATATTTAAAATTTTTTGTTTGCACAAAAACCATACACTAAAACATGGGCGTGCTACCGCCATGATCGGTATAAGACTGACCCCCGGCTAATCTTATACCAACCATAAGACTAGAAAATTTAAAAGGCATTAGTTTGAGTAGAAGATAAAATTATAATGTTTCTAATAATTCACATTTAAAACAGAGTGTGTGATGTAAGAGTCAATACAGGAATAGAAAATGAGCACAATATAATGCCTCTATGTGGGAAATAAAAAAATTAATAAAAAGAAAGAAAGAAAGATATAGGTGAGTTTAGACAACACTCTTTTGGGCCCTATGACAATTCCAATAGGCTATCACTCGATCCCCTCAACACATCAAATACATCAAAATCATCATATGCCTAAAAGCTTCTATTAGTTAACATTAGAAATACTAAATAACCATTTTCTTCAATGATTATTTGATATCCATACTAAATATGTTATCTAATCCCTATTCTCCCATTATTGTTATTCAATTATTGTGTTGAGTGCAATTTTTTATTATTTTCATTATTGGTAATTAGTTTTCATGATTATATAACTAGGAAAATTTATATGATAATAGATATTACCAATAAGATTACAATTTTCTTAGGATTGACAACTACTTACTACTTATTATTTGTGTGTTTTTTTAGAGTTTAATTTGGTGTGTCCATGGCATCACATCAAATTCCAAAAGACACACATAAATTAAAAACATGATTATAGCAATCGTTACAATAATATTTAAACACATTAACCAACTCTTCTTCATGTTATGCATAGTTTTTTCAAGCCATATTATAGCGATAAATAGTCTACTTAATAATTTATTTATTTTTGACACTTTTCTCTTATACTACTAGCCAAAATATATACTCATGGTTATTTAAATATCAATGAAATATTTTTAATCAAAAAGATTAATTTTTATGCAATAAATACCTTAAACTCCTCTAAAAGATTATATGTAATAAACTAGTCCCAACTACCTTGTTTAATGAAGCCATAACGCTTAGGGGGCTTTGTGTGTAAAGCACCATCCCTCTTTCTATACATTATTTTATTTTCTAAATATGATATAAATATTCTTAGGCATTCACCACAAATTTTAAGAAGCTACTTCTTCCTCACTTTTGGGATAATGAACACTCTCTACAAAATAAGACATAAATAAGTATATCAATATTAATGTATTAAAATTAATAACACGTGAAATCAAAAAATTCACAAGCAAGACATGTCATTTATTGTGAATTCTTGGAAAAAGGTGTTCCTTGTGACCTTTCAGAACCTACTTCCAATTATTTTAGGAGATAGGAACATGATTACATGTGACGAGTGAAATATATGTAAGAAACATTTCTACGTACTACCGAAAGGAAGATTATAAGTACTCCATCTCAACTCTACTTTTTCTCCTCAATTTCTCATGTCAGTGATGATTATCAACATAGTAGGTCCTCTCTTTCCTTCTTCATAACTATAGACCCTATCAATCATTTTCTTCACCATATCTCTACAAAATTTTAAAATATATATATTAGTACAAACAAGTTTATATATATACACAAAATAAAGTGTCAAGAAAAAATATTATATTTAGTAATGATATGAAAAATACAATAATATGATGTTTCATGAATGTATAAAATGTAAGAAGTTAATGTAACACACACACTGTACAAACATGTTACAATGTTATTACCATCATTGCCTTTTTTTCCTTCTTCTTTTTTCATCCCTACTTCTGGATTAGTTCCATGATATCATACATATATTACTTCATGATAATCATCCTTAATAAAGATTTCTTCCTCATAGTCATTGTTATAATCATTCCAAGATTAAATTAATTACACAGCTTTAGCACACTCTTTCTCCTAATTGGATCATTTTCATTGTCACATTCATTGATAGTTATATTTCTTCATGGCTAAAACCACAAACCATCTTTTATTAGCAATATTGGTTACAAATAAAACTTGTATTGCTTTTGATATCAAGATGAATGGGTTTTATTTATACCCTACCCTATTAAGATATACTAATGTGAACCCATCTTCATATTTAACCCCATGACTATTATCAAACCATCTGCACCCAAAAATAAGTACTTTAAACATAGTGTAATTTAGCTTCTAAATCCATTCAATCATACCATAATAATTCATATGTTGGATAATTATCCTTTACACTAGCAATGTGCATTCCTCACCAACTAAGGTTATTCCATTGTTTTATATTGTACTCCTCTCATATTTTGTTTTACATAAAAAGAGTATATGTTTATGGCATATACAATGTATGAGAAAATTCCATATCGGAGCATTTGAGATAACTAATGGAACGTTTCAAAGATTGATGTGGGGGAATGTCCAATAAGTGAAATGATGTGATATCTTAGCTAGTGTATGAAGGAAAAATTATATTTATCAATTATCTATTTCTCAGTCTTTAATGGATTTTCAATCCTCAAAGAATGTATATGTTCTTCAACATATGGATGACCATCATCAATATTATGTAATGCATAGATATGTGATTTATGATCCATATTAAGGTTTTCACGCCTAAATTATTTTCCCCTTAATACCATGTCCTTCAATTTTTCTTACATGCTAATACTTGAGAATATTAAGAGCTTTAGAATTGGATAAGTAATTTATGTAAAAATTAATTACCTCTTCTACTCAATGCAACCTTATGACTAATATCGATTATTCGCATAACCTTTTAACAAATTCATAAACTATTTAAAGGGGTACATCAAGTGCCCATGAATAGGTCCTAATATTTTTACCTCATAAACCAAGTTAATGGTTAGATACACCATAATGTCAAAGAACGAGAAATGAAAGAATCGTTGAAGCTGGCACAAATTCATCATAATCCCTCTTTACAAGGAATCCAAACTTTTAAGGTATATAACCTTAGAACATAGTGCACCAAACTAACAAAGCCTAGTGATAGCAATTCAAATAGGCCTTCGCAATATTCCATGTATGACTATTAGCATCAAATGTTGTATCAAATATGAAAATCATAAGACTTCATATTAATTAGTTTCAACTCTTTCATCAACACTAGCTTTCTAACATTTGAAGAATAACCTTCTAGAACCTTGACACTATTAATAAATTTAAAAAAAATATAACTTTCTCCTTTCTAGAGAAAGTATGGCAAGTCGGTGGTAAATATGTTCTTCTTCCATTGTCTCATTATGCCACTTCATGACTACTACCCATTTCCTCTATATCCAAATGAGAATTGATGTCATATTTAGTATTTCATTGAACATTAAGTAATTTATCAACAAGACTATCCCGTATACTTTTCTCAATATGCATCAAATCAAGGACATACTTCACATATAGAGATTTCTAATATAGAAGGTTGAAGAACATATAGATATCCTTCCACCCAATTGATGGAGGCTTATATTTATTCTTCTTCCCAAACTACACCTTTAGATGTTTCATCTTCAAATACACTTATCTACCTGTCAACAGGATTGGTGCAGGCCCTTCTTCGTGAAAGCCATTGACAACATTCATTTTCCTAAAATAATGATGATCCTTTAGTAAAAATATACGATGTGTAAGAAAAAAAAAATCTTTTAGCCATACATTAGCTAAAAAATGAAGTATTCTCCTCACATACTGGGTATGCATAATGGCCTTTCACACTATGACCTGATAAGTTGTCATATGCTAGAAAATCTTGTATACCATAGAATAGCGTTGCTCTAAAAGTGAAATTTTCATTACTATATACATCAAATTCCTTAAAATAGGTGTCCATAGAAACTTCAAATCATCAATCAAAGGTGTAAAATGAACATCAATATCATTCCTCGATTGATTTGGCCCTAGAATGAGTAAAGATGACATATGCTTACATTTCAAGTAGGGCAATGATAGTAGAATTTATATAAGTAAAGTCACCAACCATGTACTATATGTGCCTTGATGAAGTGGATTTATGCCATCCTCAAAAAGTGCAAGGCGCAAGTTTTGTGGCTCTTTATCAAAGTTGAAAAACAAGCCATCAATTTTCATCTATGGTGGAGATTTAAAAGGATGTCTCAGAAGCCCATCATCTTTCTTTTCATCAGCATACCTGTGACACCCCCATTTTTTACTACCAAAAAATTTTGTTTAAAACAATGCAACAAATAAAAATATACGTAGGAAAAATAGAGTGTTACCCATCGTATCTAACATAAGATAGACATGCGTGCCTACCCCATATTATATACAAAGCTAAAACCAACCAACAATTTTAAAAAAAGTGCACGAATTTAAGCTACATAAACATTTAAAAGACTATTTACATCGAAGGACCTCAACAGTCCCCCAACCAAATCAATATAGAAATAAAATAGCTAAGAGTATGGGGCTACACTAAAAATGACATTCAGGTGTGACCCCAAAGCCAAAACTTTGGTCTGCCACTGACCCCATGAAATCTCCAGATGTTCATGCTCTCATGCCCCAAACCCAAGCTAAGGTAGGTCCATTATTGGCCATCCCCAAAAACCTACACATGCCACTCTACCCCTAGGAAATGAGTAGGTGACCGAGCAAATAGGCACACAATATGCAACGTACTGAGAAGTCAAGTTGCTTCCTTAATGAAAACACATGTATGCAATGCAAAATCTATCAAAACATGGATATCATATTTAAAATGTGTCGTGCTAATGCTATATACATAAAGGTAGGAATACACCAAAACATACTATCATGCATAGCTCTTACAACAAAGAATATATCATTCTTATTTTCATATTATAATCACATAAGTATTCACACATGTACTAAAATGATTAATCCAAGCAACAACTAGGGTTTATTTTCCATATGCTCAATCGGTTAGATAATACCATTTCCTCATCCATAAATTGATATAGGTCAACCATCCATGATAAAATATGTATTTTACCCTCTTAATAATCATAGAATAGTCTCATATATAACCTCAAAGAAAACTAGAATGAAAGGAAACAAATCACATAAACCAATCTAACTAGCCTCTTGGTTGCACCAACTAGTTAATAGATTTGGGTCAGTCGGTCAATTAGTTTTATTAGACCAAATCCTACTTTTCCTCAAATTGATCGATTAGTTTAAGCAAACTAGTCAATTATTTATAGACCAGTTGAGTAGTTTTTTTCCAACCAGTCGATGGGTTTAAGTACAGAGTAAGATCAAGGTCTCAACAAACTTACCAATCGATGGGTTGGGTCAACCAGTCGACTGTTCTAGGAACCAGTCAATCGATTTGACCTAACTAGTTGATTAGTTTGCCCAATAACAACATTAAACAATTATTTTCATGAAAATCATACTTATAAATCATCATTAAACCACATTGGACCATACTTTAACATTATATAATACATTTTCTATCGAATTAACTTGCATATCTCAACATTCAATCATAACATCCCATTTTTCTCAAGTTTCCTTTTTTTTACTTAAAATGTACAATCTACCCATCTAAATAAATTCTACAAGCTATATACATTCATGCCAACATATAAGATCAACTTAATATCATACAGGAATACTCACAATCTATTTAGAAGAAAGATTCACTTACTTGATGCAGATAAAACACCATTAAACTAGAAAGCTTAATTTGTGAAAATCTCACTTTAAAAAACTTACAACAACAATCTCAAACTCAAAAATTTGTACAAAGCCTTAATAAATTTGAACTTGAAACAAAAAGGAAAAAGGAAGATACCACACTTAAGGTAAAAATAGGGAATGCTCAACTGAACCACTTAGTATTTTTCCTAAATCTAACTATTGGTTTCTCAATAATAAAACAAGAGAGGACTAGAGATAAGATCAGAAGAGTACAAGGAATTGAATACAAGGTTCAAAGTGCAAAAATGAAGAGGATGAATATAGAGAGTTAAGGATTTTTTAAAGATAAAATAAATATGAACAAAAGGGGTAATTGGGGTTATTTATAACCAACCAATCAACATGAATCATAATGGGATATGTTGATCTATTCTCTAGAGCTCAAATGGTGGTTTTGGAAAAAGTAGGTTAATTAGGCCAGAATTGAAATTCACAGGAAGGGTAATGGAAGGTTAGCATGGAAGGAATCTTCTAGCTAATTAGAATCATGTCTAAGATCTAAGCTATGACCTCATAAATGAGTAGAGGAGAGAGGTGGAAGAAGGTAAGTCTAAGGTCATTTCTCCCCCTCAACTATCCCAATCAAACTCTAGATTGATGTGAGGTTGTATTTTGGGCTAAATTCATCATGAAAAGGCTATGAATCTCCTTGGGAAAATTCAACATGGGTTAACAAGGTTTCATTTCAGTATAAAAAATTTTCCCAAAAAATTTAGCTTCAACAATATGTCTAAATTGATAAACCATTTGATCAATTTAGCTTACTAGTTGACTATTCTACAAACCGGTCAATTGGCTCCCCAACCAATTAATCGGTATAGTCAAGTAAGACCAATTTTATTGAGATGATAAATAGTTTATTGATTTGCATGTTCTAACCTTGTTTCAAATCAAACTTTACCTCAAATAAAATCATATTGCCAAAAAAAAAAAATCAAACACAAAAATTTGCATAACTTCTCACTCAATATTTTCCATAAAGATGGGTTATTACAATGTCATCTCAAGTTATTCACATCTTAGATATCATTAAGCATACGTTTGAATCTTAGTATTAGAGGAAAATATCATAACATCTTAGATGGCATCTTCTTTTTATATCATAGCACTTTACATCTGTGATTAGAACTTGATCTAAAGATACATATTTATTATGAAATAATATACAATCATTAAGGAATGCATGTATCTTCTCATAACTCATACACAGAGATAAAAGGATCTTCTTCACTTCATATGAACAATTGGGTAGAACGTTACCACTGAGAAGCATATCTCCATTCAATACATTGGTTTGCTTTTTTTTACTTTTTTTAAATTTTAAATTTGATTTAGATTTATGTGTACTTTAATTATAATTTTTTCCCAAAATGCAAAGAAAAAAGAGATAATGAATATAAGACTAGTAATTAAGAAAATGAAATCTAAATCAAATAAATTATATCTAATAATAAGAAATAAACTCAATTAATGAAAAAATAATAAAACTAAGAAACACAAGTGTCAATAATTTCATGAAACTCTTAACACTCCAACCATTAGATGCTTTTAGGTTGTATAACCTTAAAGTAGCAGATAATCTAGTAAACATCTTACAATCACTATACAAAAGATTTTTCTTGAGTCAATCAATAATTGGTTAAACATTTTTAGACAATCTCAAACACTTTTCTCAACCTTTTGATACCTCTCCTCTAATGAATTGCCCTCATTGTTATCACATCATCCACCATTTTCCCTTCGACCTTCCTCATTATCCCATCTACATTATGTATCACCATGCCATATCTAATTTGTATAACTTGTATCAATTATATACACAAACAAACGATGTCTAAAATCATTAGCACTAAAACATTGAATATAACCACAATTTAAATAATGACAACATATTCTACTAGCATTCTAAGTATATTCAACTCAAAACTTGATGAAGAATTCAACTCTTTTGTCATATACACGAGATAAATGATTTGCAAAAATCCATTTATGATCCATAGTTCCTGATCTATAAATATCCTACAAAAAACAATTCTTACAAATCAATTCACTTCAACAAATTAATTTACAAATCACTCATGAATAGAAAGAATTCATATTTGTATAATATATCATTTTATTCTATTATGATATATCTATATCTATATATATATATATAATAATTCCAATACGTTTCCATATCCTTATCAATTCACAAATCAATCAAGGTTAGAAAGATTTCATATTTTTATATTGTATCATATTACTCGGTTGTTATATATACAAACCATTCCAACATGAAAATAAATATATATTAATACACAAATTGTTCTTACTTAGAAATTGTCCATATGTATATACATATCAAATATTTATACAAGGGTTATAAGTTCAAAATTAAATACATATAACACATTTAAAATAAGACCCAAAAAAATAAGAAGAAACCTAAGAAAATAGCATTAATATATACATTAAAAGGTTGCTACAACCCAAACACCAAAGTAAGAACAACCCCTAACCTTCCTATGAAGCCCATCAATAGCCTTCCCTAGGCCAACTAGAACATATCACTCTCTAAGTCCGCTTGGCTCAATGCATCATCTGCTCCCTTGCATCATCAATGGATAGTCTAATGATAAATACTCTAGGGTAACCAAGGAGGATACTCAATGGTAAGCTATGGAGAAACCTCTAATTGTCATCTATCGCTATGTTCTATATAGCTATCCAATCATAATCCCTCTCAAACACTTCACCCTCAACAAACCTTGGGTGTGGTGCACCGATACGTTAGATAATAAATGCAATAACTAGCTAAATTCCCTAACCATGGTACAATTTGAGGTAAAGTCAGCAACAAGTGACATGATATAAAATAGAAAGGATCAAAGTACGACACAAATTAGCAACTTAGCTTCTCCTATAACCATACCACATGACCCAAGAAATCTACATCAGTGCCATGCACAAATATGGTGGAAGTATGTAAATAATAAGTGCATCATCTCATTACATATAAAAGAGAACAATCACTAAATTATGTCATGAAGTTGTTATCTAACTCTTTTAAATTATAAAGTATCTAAATTCTATACCCTAATTAATCATTAATATATAATATAATATAACATCTTAAAAAAAATATTATGTTAATCTAAAAATATATAAAAACATACAAATAAAATATCAGCCATGAGCTTCATTAACTTATATTAGCAACAATTTGTGAGAGATGCATCCACACCATACAAGAAGTAGCATTTTATCAACAAGAAATTAAATAAATTACATAATATTTTTAGCAACATATTATGCCAACATATATGCATATATAAATAGTATTTTTTAATATCAAAGGCATCAACCCATTGTCATGCATGCATATATTTATATAGGGAGAGACCCAACGTACAACTAAAAATCATAACAATATAACACCTAAGGCAAGCATAAATCATACAAACAAGAACATACATAATACCAACTAAATAGCATGCATGCATATATTTATAATGAAAGAAAAATATACCTAGATAAATCTACAAATTGTGTTAGGCGGAGAAAATAAGAGTCTTTGGCTTCAAAGTAAGAAACAGATGGACACTATGAATGTTGCTAGCAAGAAATGGCAAGGGAAGGATGGGCAGAAGAGAGTTAGCACAAGCCAATGGTGGGCACAATTTTAGCAAGAGGAAAAGACATACAATGATAATGACGATGAGGGAAGATGGAAAGTAATCATCAATAGGAAATAGTGAAGCACAATGGCCATCAATCAGTTAAAGGAAGACATCCATCGGTTGGAAAAATAAAAAGGAGGAGTGAGAGCATGTAACAATAAGAATCAAAATTTTGAAACAAATGTAATGAGTGAAGAGGGAAGGGATGGATATTTAATGTTGTTTTAATAATAGTCATATTTATAGCCACTATTAAAATTTGGCAAAAAAAGTTTTTTTTAACAGATATATTTATAACAGTTTTCAAAACAATGGAACCATTTTTTTCTTTTATTTTATTAATGGCTCCTATGTTCTGTTATTAAATGGTGTTCTGCATTCCTGAATCAAATTTTTTACATTTTACCAAAATTTTTGATCAAATGGTCATTTATTTTCCATTATTAATTAACAACTCCATAGTGGTAAAAATTGATATCTAACTCCCATAGCTTATACATTAGATAATATCCTACCCTTAGAATTACAATTTACATTTCCCCACAGAATTCTAATGTCACAAATTAATCAAAAATTTTACTATGAGACTCATATGACTCCCAAATTTAATATAAATTTATAAAATTTTGATATTAACAACATACCAAGAAATTAATGTCAAAATCCAACATTTCACATGTGATAATAATCCTACACCCAAGATTACAATTCCTAGTTAAAATTACTTTTCTATTTTTTGGATTTAAGCTATTCATATTCACTCCAAAAATTTCATAATATATACTTAACCCATTTTTAACCTATTATTGCATTGAAATACCCAATGTTTTATTTTTAATCCATATTGACCAAAATGTCCCTAAGATAACTAAAGTATCCATACTTTTAGAAAAATCTTACGAGCTCTAATATGAATTATTTTTCAACCTCTAGTATATTTTATCATCATAAAAATATATAATTACCAATATATATATATATATATATATATATATATATATATATATATATATATATATATATATATATATATATATATATCACATGTCCCACTTCATTGTAGCTAACCATATACACAAGTCATGGTTTTACAACTTTCTTACTTTTTCTTTTAACATACAACACCATATTTTATATAACATTACTATCATGTCAATACTTTCCATAGTACAATTCCAATCATGTGAAATAAATAAAAATATGCACATATTGCGCATAAAAGACCTAAATATGGCATGTAACCTTATTAAAATGTCTCTTATCTTTAAGCATATAGGATCTAAACTCCTAAAACTTCGTTAGAATATCACCTAAAAGTTAAAATACATAATATTAAACTTAGGAAAAATTAATCAATAGGAAACTAAGCCAAATGAGAGGGAGAAAAAATAGAGATAATTGAAAAGTGGAAGGCTTGGACAGGGTGGTGCATAAAGATTGTGTGGTGATGGACACGGTGATAGTTTGGTGGCTAAAGTGGTTGTGATAGTGGTAGTTAAGGGGTGGTGATGGTTGTAGCACCACCCCCCGGCATTTTTCACTATCGAAATATTTTGTGATATATTTTCAAAAGCAAAAAACACCTAGGAAAAATAGGGTGTTAATGTCATACTTAACATAGGATAAATGTCCACCGCCTGCCTTATATCAGATATAAAGGTAAACCAATCAAAATACTTAAAACAACATAATGCGTGGAATAAAAATTTAATTAAACAACTTCAAGAGTTTTTACATTGGAGGACCCTAATAGGCTCCAACCAAATCAGTACAAAATACATGTAGATAAAATATAAGGCTACAATAAAATGAATTAGATATGACACCCAATTTAAAATCTTCATCTACCATTGACCCTACCAAAACCTTCTGGATGTCCTTGATCTCAATCTAGGACTGAAGTGAGGTAGGTCCTTTAATTGTCATCCCTAAAGACATGCACATGGTCCTCTACTCGTGAGAATGTGTAAATAACTGAGAAAACAAGCACAGCAATATTCTATATATTGAGTAGGCCAATTTTCTTCCTCAATGTAGATATAATTATATAAATTCTACCTTTCATAGAAATAAGATGCAAAATGCATATTGATAAAGTCATGTGTACATGTATATGTGAAGATAAGAGTACGTACGGATATATTATCATGCACTCTCAACCTAAATAGATTATATTACGCTTGGTTTCACATTATTATCAAATGAACACTCACATATGTACTTACAAAGAGAATCAAAGTAACTTTTAGGATGTATTTCAAATAACTCAATCCTTTAATATATGCCATTTACATAGCCATGTACAAGATAAGTCAATCAATTAAATAATATTCCATTCCATAACTAACTAGCTATTTAGACCATTAAGTAAGTGTATAAACTAACTTTATTCATTTTGGTCAATTATACCATTACTTTCAATGCTTAACTAATCATTAACCATTCACTTGATCATCATTCATAAATTACAAACAATATTTACCATCCATATTTTAATATCATCGAGCAATGGACTATGCACCACCCCATAGTCTCATATACAATGGAAGCCTATCCAAATAAGGGACATAAAGTTTAGGCAAAAGCTAATCATCAAGTAAGTTTAGGCTGAAGCTAACCACCTAAGTAATTAGAACCTTTAGTATTGACACCCCCTAGTACACCATAAGTTTCTAGAGTAGATAAGGCATCATGACCTCTTAGGATCCCACCAATGGCACTAAAATCACCCAAAAGCAGACTAACCTCTAGAAGTTAATCGAGGATCGGGTAACCTAGACCCATATTCAACTCAACTATGTTTCACTTTATGTGAATTAAAATTTATTTATAAGGACAGGAGATCATAAAAGGCCCATTTAAAGCAAGAAAGGCAATGCTTCATGTTAATCCATACCAATTCATTTAATTCCATTTCCCCAACCATGAGAGATTTCCATTTATCCTTGGCCAACATTATTCATATCTATTATGTTTTTTAATTCAAGCCCATGCTAATTCTCATTTCTCTTTTCTCAATATCATCACTTATCATAAGTTAAATACTGAAATAACCTTTACATTACTCATAATGTATGCCATAAGTTATGATCTATTTTAATCCTTTCACTAGGTAAATAATCCATGTTAAATTATGTATTTCATCTCACAAATAATCACATTATAGTCGAAAACATAACCACGAAGCATAACCACATAAAAAAAAAGAAGCAAATCATGCAAACCAGTCAAACTAGTTAATCCGTCTGGCCCTACTAGTTGATCAGTTGTACCAAACAGTCAATCAGTTTGGATCAACCATTCAGTAGGTTTGACTCAACCAGACCATGCTTTCCTTAAACCAATCAATGAGTTTAGGTAAACTAATTGACTATTCATAGAATAGCCGATTGGTTTTGCAAAACTAGATGATGTGTTTAAGTAGAGAGCAAGATCGAGGTCCCTATAGGATTACCAGTTGATGGGTTGGGCAAACAATTTGAATATTCTTGGAACCATTCAATAATTTTTTCCTAACCAATAGATTAATTTTCCCTAACACAACACCAAACCATTCTCAACATAGAATCATCATATCCTATTTTTACTAATTTTCATGCTTTTTGCTCAATCACGTCATCTAATCATCCAAATCAGTTATACAAATTGTATTCTATCATGCCAACATCTAGGAATCAAATAAAGGTACACCTAACATGTATGAATACTTAGTAAATATTTTAGAGGCAAGAATCACTTACTTGATGTAGGCAAAATCCCCTTAAAACCAAAAATTCCAACAGTGGAAAATCATAGCTTTGAAAAACTTATAAGAAAAATATTAAACATAGACATTATACTAGAACCCTATTAAATATTTGAACTTAGAAACAGAGAGAAAGAAGAACATACAACTTGAGGGGTGATTTATATAGTAAATGTAGTCTTTGTGGGTGTTATTAGCATATGTATTTTTATTTGTTTATTTCTTTAGTTATTTTGTTTATGTGGCTTGTTTTCTAAGTATGTGATCTTTTGTTTGTTTATTAGGTTCGTGTGTAGACAAGAAGTGTAAGATTTGATTTATCCATTAATTGGGTAAACAAGGTATAAATCCTTTTACAAAGGATATTTTTTAAAACATTATAACACTTTTGATCACCATCTTCCAAAACCTTAAAAATGGAAATTGAGATTGTAATAGTGGTGAAGGAAAGAAAATTAGAATGGTTAGGAATCAATCCATGCATTGATTATGAATGAGATGAAATGAAATTCAAAATTTCTAGATATAATATTGTGAGCACTTGAGCCTAATCTATGGATACATTATTTATCCGAAATATATTTTTCTTTTTTGTGTGCTCTTTAATGATATATGAAACTACAATTTGTCATTAGTTCTCTTCAAGAATTCATAAACCTTTAAGATATTTGAAAACGATAAAGGCTCTATTATTTCTAACTATGCTATTAGTGCAGCGTTAGGTCAAAGGATTAGGAAAGATCCACATGTGATATACTATGCCTCACGAACATTGAATGAAGCCCAGCTTAATTACACAACCACTAAGAAGAAGGTTCTCACCATTATCTTTGCTTTGGATAAATTTCATTCTTATCTTTTAGGCACTAATATTATATCTTATTTTAACCATAAATATTTAAAATATATGTTGTCAAAGAAGGAAGAAAAACCAAGATTGATTAGATGGATATTTCTACTCCAATAATTCAATCAACACATCAAAGATAACAAAAAAAGGATCATAAAATGGGGTAGCAGATCATCTAAGTAGATTAATTGAGGAGGTTGAAGTTGAGGCACCCATCAATGAAGCATTTCTAGATGAACAACTTCACATAATTTGAAATGAAATACAATGGTATGCTAACATGGTAAATTTTTTAGTCATGAAGGTATTTTCTTCACATTTGACTAAAGCACGGAATGATAGAATGAAGAGTCAGGCAAAATATTTTTTATGGGATGATCCATATTTGTGGAAAAAATGTGATGACCAAATCATTAGAAGGTGTATTCCTAATAGTGAAATTCTTTCTATCTTAACATTTTGTTATAACTATACTTTTCGGGGTCATTTCAGTCCTAAAAGACTAGCTCATAAAATTTTAGAAAGTGGATTTTACTAGCCTACCCTATTTAAGGATGCTTATGAATTCTCAAAACATGTGAAAATTGCCAAAATAATGGAGGACTAGGTCCTAGAAATGACATACCACAAAATCCTATCATTGAATGTGAAATTTTTGATGTTTGGGGTATGGATTTCATGGGTTCTTTTCCATCATCTTTTGGTTTCAAATATATTCTTGTTACTGTAGATTATGTGTCAAAATAGGTGGAGGCAAAGGCCACCCATACTGACGAAGCTAAAGTTGTTGTAGATTTTCTTCGAACTAACATTTTTCAAGGTTTGGCTTGCCAAAGGCTATAATAAACAACAAAGGTTCACACTTCTACAACAGAATGGTAGAAGCATTGTTAAAGAAATATCATGTGAGACATCAAATCTCCATAGCATATCATCCACAAACAAACAGTCAAGCCAAAATATCTAATCAAGAAATCAAATCAATTTTGGAAAAGATGGTGAAATCGACAAAGAAGGATTGGAACTTACACCTCAATGATGCTCTTTGGGCATATTGTAAAGCATTCAAAAATCCAATTGGTATGTCACCATATCTTTTGGTGTATGGTAAGCCTTGTCACCTTCCGATCGAATTAGAACATAGAGCTTTTTGGGTTGTAAAGAAATGTAACATTGAGTCAAATTAAATTGGAAGGCATAGGAAACTTTAACTACAAGAATTGACAAATGACGCTTTTGAAACTACATTCCAATACAAAGATCGAATTAAGGCAGATCATAAAAAGTTCATTCTTAGGAAGAATTTTGAGATAGATCGGCCCATTTATTGTGACTAATGTGTTTTCAAATGGTACAGTAGAGATAAAAAGTGAGAAAATAGGAAAATTGTGGAAAGTGAATGGATACCGTCTCAAAACTTTTTACGAGGGACACTATGTGAGAAACTTGGAGGTGGTAGATCTTACCACTCTAAGTTATGAAGGCTGAAATAGTGGGACGTTACCACTCGGGAAACACCTAAGTGTTGTACATAAGTTTTTCTTATCTCATACTATGTTTCCTTTTTTTTTCTATAATTCATGTATGTTGTGGTTGTGAATGTTTTCTATTTTTATGTGTTCAGTGTGTATTATATGAGTATGTTTTTCTTGTTTTGTAGTGTAAATAATGAAAGCTTAAAAAAAAGTATCAAGTTCGGAAGATTATTTGTGTTCTTGTTGTAGGGAAAATTTGAAGGTAAAAAAACATAGGAGTGTCGTATTCCAAAAAAATTACTTGTGTTTTACCATTAGAGTTTTTCTGGGAAAAAATAACAAAAGCCAGAAAGTTTCAAGAATAACACGGACCATGTTTTTCTATCAAAACTCAACCTATTCCAGTAAGTTTCAAAAATAACACGAGGGGTCCATGTTTATATACCATGGACCATGTTTTTCTGTTCGGAATTTTTGGCCTATTCCAGCAACCTTCAAAATAAACACAGGGGGTCAGTGTTTAGTAAACACGAATCGTATTTTTATGTCATGAATTTTTCACCCTCAGGCAGAGTATTTCAAAATTAACACAGGGGTACCATATTTCTAAAACACGAACCCTGTTTCTTGAAAAAAAAAACCTACAACTACCTGTGTTTTACACATCACAGAACACGACCCAAAATTTCTCCACCAGTGTCTCAGCCAAATGCAAAAACCAACCAATCCTTTCCTCTTCAATCCTCCATTGTCTTTCAATAATCTTCCATAACAATACATCCTCTCTTTAATTCTGCATCCCTGCTATTTCTAAAACCATTTTCTTGCCTCAAAAATCCTTTCCAGCACTCACATTCAATTAGTCTTCACAAATCTATACTCTAAACCGTAATTTTAGTTCGTACTCAAATACTCTTGATCTCAACAAATTAGCTTAGGGATTTTGTTTAGTTCAATTCTTTGAGCCTTATTCGAGCTATATTTTGAAAATTTATTCCCCAAAAATTGAAACCATAAGGTTTGTGTATTTTCATCAATTACCTCAACCAAAATTGTATGAAATTTGTTGGGTGCTGAAATTTTTGTTGCAAATGCTATGCATATGTGTTTGTGTGCTAATAACTTTTTTGCATAATGCAATGTATATGCATTTATATGTTGAATTTTGTTGCAGGATGCAATGCACCTATCAACATATGTTTGTTTGCTAAAATTTTGTTGCATAATGCAATGCATATAGGTTGTGTGTTGAATTTTGTTGCAGATTGCAATGCATTTGTCAACATATGTTGGTGTGCTAAAATGATTCTTACATGATGAGAATTTGATATTCCTGTTAATGGATGAAATGCATATATGCTTATGATTGCTGAAATTGAATGCCATATATCACAATGTTTGTGCAATTCAATTGATATATGGAATTTATGTTTGTGTGTTGGATTGCATGCTGCAAAGATTGAATGCGAATATAAATGGAAATTGTCCTATACCCTAATATTCTTGCTAATACAAGTGTCACTGATTATATTAAATATATTTAGTTATTCATGTAGATGGCACCCAAAAAGAAATAAACAATTGAGGGAGAATCTTCATGACAATGGGCATCACAATTTCAATATCAAAATAAATGAAACAAACTAAATGAGCTAGGTATTACATTTACCACTCCTAAACAAAAACAAAGGTATGATTATTTATCCCAAAGGTGCATTATTGGAACATGGTATTTAGAGGACGCTTGTCTAAATAAATTGGGTATATATGCTCAAGTCACACAATTACTGAGAAATGTTAGATTGCATAATTTTTTCTATTGTACTAATCATATATATAGACATCTTACATTAGAATTTCTTAGTACCTTTGAATTACATGCTAAGCTCATCTACAAAGAATAGGGGTATATTTTCTTTCGCATCTTTATCGAGGATAGGAAAATTTCTCTACATGAATTAGCCCACATTTTATGTTACCTTCGGGGAGAGCGTGTCATACCCCAATGGTTCAATGTGGATAATTTCTTTGCTAAAATTGGTGATGTTTCTAATATGACAACCCTCGATACTTTTAGAATCTCAAAAGCTAAAGCTTCAAGGACTTCAATCTAGTTTTTCTAATATTTACAAAGACTGTTAGCTAGCACCATTTTTAGGCAGAGGAATAGTATAGGGGTAGTTCAATCCATAGAGCTTTTCTTCATCAATTATATGCAAGATCATGACCAAATTGACACTACCTATTTTCCAGCTAAGCAATTTCAAAGGGTCAGCAACTCTAAGCAGGGTGATATTGTCACTGGTAGTTTAATTACCACTATTTGTCTAAGTATGGACCTTGTTATTCTAGATGATATGCCCATAGAAGCCATGAGCACAAGAATAGACATTGAACATTGCCGTTTAATATATCTTATTGAATGTAGGGCCAATGCATGGTATCTTTCTTGCTAGCAACGTGCTCATTTTCCCTTACCTAACCCTGTTAGAACTAACCCTTTGAACCAACAAAATTGGCAGCCAACTGATGATGAAGATGCTTCTACTCCTCTTGCACTTGAACATCCCTTTCCTCCTCATAGTAAATAAGCACCACCACCTCCTCCCCCTCATTCACATATTAGATCCTCATCTTCTTCTACTTATGTACCCAAATGGCACCTCTAATTTCAAACCCAAGTTTACTTCCAATTATATGCCATGCACAAAACTCAAGATCAAATGATGGAAATGATGAAAACTCTTTACGAGTTTCATCTTGCAAATAGGAATCCACCACCACCACCTTCATAAATCCTATTCCTATCTTCTTTTTTGTGGGTTAGTTGATTGGGGGAAATGAACAAGCTAAGTAGGGGGATGCACTTCTTGTGATTTATATAGATAATATAGTCTTTGTGGGTGTTATTAGCATATATATATATATATATATATATATATATATATATATATATATATATATATATATTATTTCTTTGGTTGTTTTGTTTATGTGGCTCATTTTCCATGTATGTGATCCTCTGTTTGTTTGTTTGGATTGTGTCTAAAAAAGAATTGTTAGATTTGATTTATCCATTCATTGGGTAAAAAAGGTAATGGGACTAAATCTTTTTACAAAGGATTTTTTTTTAAATCATCATAACTCTTTTGATCGCCATCTTCTAAAACCTTAAACACAGAAATTGAGATTGTGATAGTGGTGGAAGAAAGAAAATTAGAATGGTTAGGAATCAATCCATGCATTGAATATGAATGAGATGAAATGAAATTCAAAATTGGTGGATATAACATTGTGAGCGCTTCAGCCTAATCTATGGATACATTGTTTATCCAAAATATATTTTTATTTTTTGTGTGTTCTCCAATAATATGTGAAACTAGAATTTGCCATTAGTTCTCTTCAAGAATTCATAGAACTTTAGGATATTTGAAAATGATAAAGGCACTCTTCTTTCTTTGTTAGCTAAAAGACCAAAAAGCCTACCATAAAAATTGTTAGCCATTACATAACCCTTTTGAGCCTAAGCCTTATTCTATTGATCTAACCTTTGTTAACAACTAATCTCCATATGCATTTTCCCTTCTTACTCTATCACTAGTGAAGCAATAGATTTTCATAGAGAACATTTGTTTTCTTAATAAGGTAAATTCTAAGCATGGGGTGTGGATATCATAAAAATAATGGGTGAAGTAGCTAATCCTCTTCTCTAAAGAAAAAAAAAGGGTTTTTTTGTTTATTTGGTTGAAGGGAAGGGTCTGAAAAAAAATAAAAAGAGAAAAGGAATGATTGTGACTTAATGGAAAGAAATAAATTGCTTCTCTAGTTAATAAAGTCAACCTACAATCCCAGATTTATATCCGACCTTATAACCCTAGCTCCATTATAACCAAATTTAAGACCTTTTGATTCTTATATACTTTAGTTCTCTTAAGCAGTGGAGAATTGAGAGTAATGGCAAATATATGAGAAATCATTATCATTTGGAGAAATTTTGAGAGTAAGCACATCATACTCTATACACATAAGAGTAAGCATTCTCACGTACCATAAGTAAGAATCCACCAATTTAACATTCATTAATTTTAATCTAACTTTGCATGGTGAGATTATAACAATATTAATTCTCATTCACTAACCACTTGAGCATTTGATAAAACTGTCTATAGGGTATGTTAGATGTGCGATCCAAAACATTCTCAATATTTCGAATTTGTGATTTATAAATGTTTTAAGTCTCAATGCATTGTTAAACTCTATGAATGACTAAATCCAATCTTACAATTCTTATAGTCCATAACATATCTCACTTTAAATTCTTGACGTTGTTCTTGTGCATGACATGATGTTGTTGGAGGACAAACAATGATTTAAGCATAGGGGTATTTGACAGATAAGATTTATATGTTATTTTCTTGAGTAAAAATATCATTTATTCCTCATTATTTTTATAAGATTTAATCTTTTCTTGAGTTTTTATTTTTTGAATAGATTTTGCAGGAAATGCTAAAAATGAAGAAATTCAATGGAAAAATGGGAGGAAACAATAAATGAAGCAAAGAACACATCAAAAGACATTGAATGAATAGACGAAAAGACTAGATATGAAGAGTAGACATCAAAGGGAAGCTTGTATTAAAATTTCATGGAGGAATGATGAAGGAACAAAGAACATGGCACCCGTGTGTTTCCTAAACACAAGTGGTGTTTTTTACTAGAAGATAAAAATCTCAGTTTTCAAAATCAATAAATTGGCAGAGAATTCAAAGAAAAACACGAAGGTCTCGTGTTTCCTAAAACATGGACCATGTTTTTCTTAATTTTTGTAACTGCTCATATGAACTTTTCTCTAATATATTCTCTGACAATCTAGAGTTTAGGGATCATCTTTTAGAGTTTGAAAGTTTAATTCTCTCTTTGTCTCTACTCTCTCTAGAAAACACATGTACTTCATAATGCCAATTCTCTTTGTCTTCCTTGTATTCCATTGAACAATTGATATTCTACAATTCAAGTTGATAAGTTCTTCTCTATTTCTCTCTTAATTGCAAGTTCTGAATTTTGATTGAATGCAAGTAAATTATTTTCATTGCAGTATTATTTCTCTTATTTTTAGTGTTTCATTATTTATTAATAAGTAATCATTTATGTTAATTATAAATTACGACATTTAATTGTGTGATATCATAACTATGTAGATAGTCGAGTTGATAATATAGGGTAGGAGGATTTGGGAATGGAGTTAGGTTTCGAATATGATAGCGTAATTTGAATTCATGATTCTAGATGAAATTTAATTGAATTCATGGATGGAATTAAATGATCTCGCATCAAAGATTAAGAATTTAAACTAATTAGATTGATCACCTATCTAGTTTAAATCTTAATCTACCCTAGGATAACGTAATTAATACGTAATTGTTAATTAACGTGTCCAAAGTTGTAAAAAGATTAATTTTTAATCTTGTCTATTAACTCATATGATTGCATGATCTGAGCTTATGTGATTATGATTATAGTTGACTACTTTCCAATGCTGCCATTAATTGAATCTAGTGTTCTTAACCTAGGTTATTAATTGGTTAGATAATAAATTGAGAGATTATTCAATTTATTAGATTTAAGCGAAAGCAAATAGATGAATTGTTATGAGTTTCTAGAGGTTAACGTTAAATCATTTAGAATCATTCTTTTTCTCCATGATTTTTTGACGTCCTAATTCCATAATTAATTCCTTCCTATCCTTATTCATTAATTAATGAGTAAAGCATTCCCTAGTTTAGAACTTATCGATAGAATTAAATGATATTGTATAACCAGGGTTTTAACATCGATTACAAAATTATTGATTACATATCATTCCTTGTGAGTTTGAATCCTTCTTGCCATCTATTAATTATTTGGAAATTAGGATTTATTTATAAATTTATTGTGCAAAGGATAGTGCATCAAGAAGCTCAACTGGGCCACTCCCTTTTTTCCAAAAATCTAACTCAAAACAAGATATAGCTAGAGATAGTAATAGAAGAGTGTAGATAGATTGA
This sequence comes from Tamarix austromongolica, assembly GCA_039764185.1. Taxonomy (NCBI): domain Eukaryota; kingdom Viridiplantae; phylum Streptophyta; class Magnoliopsida; order Caryophyllales; family Tamaricaceae; genus Tamarix; species Tamarix austromongolica. The sequence continues at coordinate 85,965,214 of CM077819.1, read as the reverse complement.
TTGGTAATACTTAAAGTGTGGAAAGAAGAAAGGTTAATATCAAAATAAGAAATTTTGATGGCTAAAAGAAAGGTAAATATAATGGATGATTGGGGCTATCTATAGTTAATCAATTGAACGAGAATATTGAGGGTTCAGGAATAAACTCAAAACCCTACCATTGACTGTTTGAATTTTATTAAAATGGATGGATTTTATCTAGAATTTGCTAACCTATTCTCCAGAGCTCAAATGGTGTCTCTAGAGAATATAGGTTAATTAGACCACAATTATGATATATGAATGGAGTAATGGAAGGTTATCATAGAAGGAATCTTTTAGTTTCTTAGAGTCATGCTTGAGATCAAAGTATTGATCTTAGAATCATGTAGAGGAGAAAAGAGGAAGAAGACAATGCTGAGGTCATCTCTCCCCCTTATTTATCCCAATCGACCTCCACTTCATTTCGAAGAAATATTTTGGGTTAATTTCATCATGAAAATAGTTAGGAATATCTTAAGTAAAAATTGGCATGGGATGGTAATGTTCCATTACAGCGTAAAATGTTTTTCAAAAATCAAGATAAAAAAACATGATCAGTTTAACATACCAATCAATAGGTTTAGGTCTACAAGTTGAGTGTTATACCACCAGTCAATTGGTTTCCCCCAATTAGTTATTTAGTTTATTCTAGAAAATCAAACTTATTAAAACAACAAACTAGTTAATTATTTTATTTGAAAAACTTAATAAACTCCATTTTTCTAAATGATTTCAAATTAAATTTTGACTCAAACATAATTATAACATTAAATCAAAATCATAGGCCTAAAATTAGCTTACTCTCTTATTTAAGAATTTATAAAAATGTAGAGTATTACAGCACTAACACCTTAAGGAGGTTGAGTCTTTGAAGCCTATAACAATTAGATCACATCATTACATATAAGGTCAAACACATATCATATTCGCATTCAAGGAAAATGGTACCGCCATCTTAAATAAAAGGTTTTCACTTAAGGTAATAACTATAAAAATAACTCTAGATACTTGGCTTAAATTTCCTCCTCGGCCTCCCAAGTAGCCTCTTCTTTAACATGTCATGAACACAGAACTTTCACCAAGGGAATGGTCTTCGTATGTGTTTCTCTAGTCTTGATGTCCAAAATACTCATTAGTTGCACCTCATAACTCAAAGACTCATCGAGCCAAGCGACTATGGTTAGATAATCTGTAAAAGGGTCTGCTACATACTTTAGTAGCTACGATACATGAAAGACATTGTACACATGTGACAACTCCACTAGTAGAGCAAAGCAATAAGTGACTTCATCTACAAAGTCCAAAATCTCATATGCTCCAATGTACCTCAGACTAAGATTATGCTTCCTACTGAACTTCATGACTTCTTTGGTGGAAGAGACCCTCAAAATCTCATAGCTCTTATGTCAGTCTTGGGCTACTCTCTTCAAGTCCTGAATCAAATGGATGTGCTTAGTCATCTCCTCGATCATCTTGGGTCCCAATACAAGCGTCTCACTAATGTTGTTCCAACATGAGGGACTATGACACTTCCTTCCTTACAAGGCTTTAAAAGGCATTATCTTGATACTAGTGTCATAATTATTATTATAGGAGAACTTGATCAAGTCCAAATGATCTTCCCAACTTCCTCCAAAATCTAACATAGATGCTCGAAGCTTCTATTCCAATTTGTGAATGGTCCTCTCAATCCAGACTGAATTGTTGTAGGAGATTTTCCTTAAGAGATTCTTAGCCATTGTTATGATACATTTAACCTAAAATATTACCTAGATTTAATTTGGAGAATAATTAGGATAGTTGAGGAGGAGAGATGACCTCAGCATTATCCTCCTCCTCCTCCTCCTCTCTCCTCTACATGGTTCTAGGATTGAATGCTTCGAACTCAAGCATGTTTATGAGCAACTGGAACATTCTTTCCACACTGACTTCCTATTACCTCATTCATGAATACTAATTCTTGTTTACTTGACTTGAATTCTCTAGAGACAGCATTTGAGCTTTGGAGAAGAGGTCAGTAGATCTTGGATAAAATCCGTCCATTTTAATTTTATTCAAATGGTTAATGGTCAGGTTTAAGTAGATCTCCAAACATACAGTAATTCCCATTGACTGACTAGCTATTAATAGCCCAAATCATCCCTGCATTTCACCTTTCTTTTAGTTACTAAATTTCCATATGCCTTGCACTTCCTCTTGTCCTTCTACACCTCAAGCCTTGTCAATCAATTTTTGTACACTCTTCTAATCTCCAACTCATTCTTGTTTTGATTCTCAAGCAAGACATAGTGAGATTCCAGGAAAATGTAGAGTAGACTAGTTTAACTCTTTCTCTATTTTTAGCCTCAAGTGGTATATTATAGTTCTCTTCTTCTCTTAAGATTCAAAATTGATAAGATTTTGTTATAATGGTTTGAGTAAAAATTGTTAAATTAGATAAAAGTAGGCCATGATGATATGATGTTGAGAAATGCATGTTAATTTGGTTGGAAATATGTTAGTTGATGTTGATATATGTTTTAATATTGATAAATTTTATTTACATAAGAGAATATGCATGAAATTTGTGATTTGGTGTTGTATTACAGCAAACTGATTGACAAGTTAAATCAAACTAATGGACTGGTTTCTAGAATAGTTGACTAGTTCACCCAACCCATCGATTGGTAAGACTCCATAAACATTAGTTTTACTCTCTACTTAATCCCATCTACTATTTTGGCAAAATTTATCAACTAATCTATGAACATTTGACTAGTTTTTCTAAATTGATAAACCAATTTGAGGAAACCATAGTGTGGCTGAGTCAAATCGATTGACTTCTCAACACAAACCGATAGACTAATTGGTATAACAGTTCGACTAGTTAGGCCAAACTGATTGAGTAATTTGTGTAACTAATCGACTGGTTGGGCTACACAGATTGACTAGTTTGACTGTTTACTTAATTTTATTCCTTTCTAGTTTGATTATGCTTTGATATTATGATTGGTACTATACCATGGTTATTAATGGGATAAAATATATATTTATATCTTGGACTATTAGCCAAATTAAAAGATTAAAATGGATCATAAATTATTGTGTACTCTATGAGTAATGAAAGGTATAAGTGGGTATTTCACTTATAATAAGTAAGGCTATTGAGGAAAGAGTAATGAAACTCAACTTGGACTAGGGTTAAATATAATGGTGGTTCCAAATAATGTTGATCAAGGACAAATGGAAAATCCACATGGCTAGAAACATGGAAAGAAAAGGATTAATATGGACTAACATAGAAAGTTGACTTGCTTGCTTTATATGGGCCTTATATGATCGTCCATCTTTATTAATAAAATACTAATCACATAAAGTAAAAGAAAGTTGAGTTGAGCATGGGTCTGGGTCTGGATCTGGGTTACCTAATCCTTAATTAACTGCTAGGGGTTAGTCTACCCTTGGGTGTTTTTGGTGCCTTCATGTAGGATCCTGAGAGGTCCTAGTGCCTTACATACTCTAACCACTTATGATGTACTAGAGGGTATCAATACTAAAGGGTCTGGTTACCTAGGTGGTTAGCTTCGGCCTAGACTTATGTCTGTATTAGTTGACTTTGGCCTGGACTTATGTTCATTTCAGTGATTGTTTTCATCCTGGATTTATTTTCAATTGATGATTGTTTTAAGCCTAAAATTTATGTCCCTTATTTGGAAAGGCTTAAATGGTATGTGAGACCATGGGGTGGTGCATTGTAACACCCCCAAAATTCACTACTAAAAAATTTCATTTCATTTAAAAGTGTTAGCAGAAGAAAATTATAAAACTGTGAATTCTAGGGATATTACCGTCACACTTAGTGCCAGACCAGTTCACTCCTACCATTTCAGCACCAAGTGCTAAGGCTAAAAGTGTAAAACACAATTACAAACCATATTTAAATCAGAGTAGCACAAGTAAATGTCTTATAAGAATATAATCCACCAATGGTGGTTACAAGAACAAAGATTACATTTAAACCAGACATTAGCAGAGGAAGGATGAAACCCTAAAAGTTCGGATAATCCTTACGCTCTTTCCCATTGCCCACTTGAGTAGCACCTGAAAATGAACCTGCAAGGGAGGCTGCCCATTGAATAGGTAGGGGCCCCATGAATGGAACCCTTCGGTACTATGGTACTAAGTAACCCTTTAAAAACACACTTAAAAGCATGTCCGTAATGCAACACATGATACAAAGCTATATACATATATAATAAGAAATATGTGCACCATAATCACATACTTAACAATTCCATCAATTATTAATAAGTCATAATGTACAAGCAATGCTTTTGGGACTTAAGTCATGTCATAGTATAAATCCATACGTTCAGGCCTTAAGCCATTAGTCCATCATTATTCAATCATCTCTCAGATTTTATACCCATGTGAGTGCGAGAACCCCACTATTATAGCTGGTGGACCGATCATGCAGGGCAAAATGCTCCTAACCACTATTATTCGCTGGTGGACCGATCATGCAAGGAAAAATGCTCCTGGCCACTATTATTCGCTGGTGGACCAGTCTAGCCCCGACTCACATGGTGTTCTACTATAAGTTATTAATATTTTTCCATAATTTTATACACATCTATAACTGGTTTTATAGAGCTCGGGATCCCCACTATTATTGTCGGTGGATAGAAATATATATCAACATCATCTAGGGTAACGAGCTCCTAGGCCACTATTATATCTAGTGGATTGGTACTCATAATCATCTACCAAGGCAACACGCTCCTGGGCCACTGTTATAACCGGTGGATCGGTACTCACTATCGTAGTTCAACTGGGCCTGGCACATTAATCTTTCACTTTCATGATTAGTGTTTTTTCTTTTTTTTTAATCAACACAACAATTCCATTTTTTTGCCTCAGACGAGAGATCAAGAACCCAAGATACAAAGGTACACCGATCGTACTGGTGCATACAAGCTACTCAATACCCTTCAACCATCAATCCAGGGACGCAAAGATACCCTAGTCGTACTGGTGCATAAAGCTACTCAGTACCTATCGACAAGGACACCTAATCCATAAGTATACATACCCACTAAATAGGTCCATAGAGCTAGATAGAGTAAGATATAGGGCCTGGCTGGGGCACAAAGGCACACCAGCAAATACTAAAATAATTGTGGGGTAAACCACGTCTTTAGGGTAGCGACCCCTAAAGAGCCACCATTCCTGATCTTGAGGTCTTTCACTTTAAGTATTAGTGTCTTTATTAAGGTGATAACAAAAAGCACAACAATTAGATGCTTATTCACTTTCGATCATTATGATATCATTAGGCATTTCTTATTCATATGGTTATCCAAGATAACACAGAAGAATCATTAGGGCCATCATAATCTCATCCAATTCTGATTTAGGATTTGTTCTTGTGAAACTTATTAATCGTCAAATACCCTTACCTTACTATTTAGTGTTACTTGAGTCTTATTATAAACCTCCAGTATCTCATCAACATGTTAGATATGAATTACTGATTTACCCCTTACTTGTATAGTTATTAAGCCATCCCTTCCTTACTTGCTAATTTACCATATCACCCTTCAGGTTTCATAATTACCAAATTACCCCTTACTCAGTTTAGGTTACCAAGTTATCTCCTACACTTTTTAGATCACCATTCACCCTTCATAATTGTTACACTTATCATATTTCCCATTTGGTTGGTTAGATTACCAAATTACCCTTCTCCTTTGTTATAATTACTAAATTACCCTTAAGTTGGATAAATTACCGAATTACCCTTCTTCATTATCATGATTACCAATTTGTCCCTTTAGTTGGTTAAATAATTATCAATTTACCCTTTAGTCTGTTAAATTACCAAATTGCCCTTCTCCATTATCATAATTACCGAATTGCCCCTTTAGTTGGATAAATTACCAAATTTTCCTTCTTCATTATCATAATTACCAATTTGCCCTTTAGTAGGTTAAATTACCAAATTACCCTACTACAATCTCATAATTGGGAGATTGCCCTTATCCATTATTATAATTACCAAATTATCCATACCCATTATCATAATTACCAAATTACCCTTATGTTGATTAAATTACCAAATTACCCTTTTCCATTGTCATAATTACCATTTTACCCTTCTCAATTATTATAATTACCATTTTAAACTTCTCCATTATTATAAATACCAATTTAACCTTCTCCATAATTATAATTACCAATTTACCCTTCTCCATAATTATAATTACTAATTTACCCTTTTACTTTCAAATTACCGTTTTACCCATTTACTACCAAAATTACCATAATATCCTATTATTTATAAAAATTACCATTTTACCCCCTTACATCCAAATTTACATATTACCCTTTTGCTTGCAAATTACCATAGTACTCCTTTACTTGCAAGTTACCATAATACCCTATTACATCCAAAAATACCATTTTACCCCTTTCTTACAAAATTGCCATTTTGTCCTTCTCTTTCAAAATTACCATTTTACCCCTTACTTCCAAAATTACCATTCTTAACCCCCCCCCTTTACTCCCAAAATTACCATTTTACCCCTTACTTCCAAAATTTCCATTCTTAACCCTCCTTTACTCCCAAAATTACCATAATACCCCTTTACTTATAAAATTATCATCTTCCTCTTTACTTCCAAAATTACCATAATACCCTTCTACTTATTAAATTACCATTTTTTCATTTACTTATAAAATTACCTTATTGCCCCTTTGCCTCTAAAATTACCACTTTACTCCCTTTATTACTCCACTTTTATTAAATTAACATTGACATTACCACATGGAATAATAATATTAATACTCCATTAACAATATCCAACTCCACCAACCATTATATTTTAATGTAATACTTATTAGCACCCACACATATTAGGCCACATTCTTACACAAGAAATGTTACTAAAATGCCTCTAGGGCTCACAATAATATTATTCATGCATAAATGTTCACAATAACATAAAATAACATGGATAAGTAATTAACACTTTTATTAATAGCCAACTCTTTCCTTAAGCAATATTTCCACACATAGTACATAAACTAGCATACTTTCCTTTTTATTAATCATTACAAGAAAATATATATATTATATTAACAAACATATAACAAGCATAATAACGTATTAAAAACCCTAATGTGCTAACATATGTTTATCCATACTTTTAAGTGGGGTTTAACGATTACCTTAATTCCCGCAAAAATCGAACCTTACTGGTATCTCGGTTAAAGATTCAAGCTTTAAATAGCAAAATCAACACCTAAAAAAATGTCAATAATTATTATATTAGAAGTAGGAAATTAAAATGATAAAACTTTATAAAAACTTAATTAATAACACACTTGATTAACTATTAACATACCTCAATAATTAAACGAATCAATTCCCAAAACAATGTGGAACTCATGCTGCATGAACAGCGTAAGCCACATGTAGGCTATATGGGGGAAAAAGGGTAGAAGGGAGAGGTGGTCATTTTCTGGTTGAGGCTTTGGAGCTAGAAAAGAGGGTAGGTGGAGGAGGATTGGAGGCAAGGGAAGCATGTAGGAGTGAAGAGGGAGTGTAGGTGGCAGCTGGGGTTGGGTTGTTGGCGGCCAAGGGAGATGGAGGCAGCCATGGCGAGGCAGCGAAGATGGCTGCCAAGGTGGACGGGCCTGAGAAGGAAAGAAAATAGGGGAGGAAAATGAAGGGGTGCAAGGAATGGTTTCAGGAAAAGAAGGTGTGAGGGTGGTAAAGGAGGTTGCTGGGAGTGGATTGGTGGTTTGGGTGGCGTAGAGGTGGCCGAACGATAGTGAATGGAGGGGTTACAGGGAGGATGCTGAGAAAGGAGAAAAAATAAGGGGGAGGAAGAAGGGACTATAGGGGGATTGAGGGGGTATTGTGGTGGTTTAGGGCAATAGTATGAGGTGGCAAGAAGCACTGTAGGCGGTTGGTGTGGCGGAGGAAGTGGTGGAGGGGCGGTGATGCACAAAACAATGATAGAAACAGAAGGAGAAGAAAATGAGAGGAAGGAGGTCAGGGAAGGTAATGAGCTCGAACAATGAGATAGGAAAGTGGTTGGTGAGGAGAAGAAAAAAATAGGGAGGATAGGGGCAGCTGATGGGCCGATGCCAGCTTGTAGGGTAGGAGGGGAAGCGGTAGGGTGGCAGGGAGGGGAGACGAAGAGGGGGAAAACAGGGCATGAGGGATGGTTTGTAAGGCTGGCCAGGTCCAAAAATGGGAATAAAATGACTAGAGAGAGGGAGAGGCAGGTGGTGGCAACGAGAGGTTGCAGGCGGTGGTCGGGCATGGCGTTGAGGGGCATGCGCTGCGTCGGGGCTGGAGGCAGAAGAAGAAGGAAGGGGAGAGGAGGGGCAGGCCGGGCATAGGGGAAGAGAGGAAAGTAGGTCGGCCAGTCCAGGGTGAAGGGAAGGAAAGAAAAAAATGGGGAAGTTGGGCTGCACACTAGAGAAGGAGAGGAAGGGAAGGACTGGGCCGGAGGCCCAGACACAGGGGAGAGGAAAAAGGTTGGCCTAGCAGCCTGAAGCTAGGAAAAAGGAAAAAGAAAGAAAGAAGAGAAAGGGGAGAAAGAAAAGGAAAAGGGAAAAATAGGGAAAATAAAATGATTTAATTTTAAAAAAATAAAATGTAATATTTTTGATAAATTATTTAATTTAATTAAATATAATTTAATTTAATTTATTGTCTTAAAAAGGATAATTTTAGTAAATTATTAGTTTGGAAAATTATTTAAATAAAAAGACAGTAATAGAATAACAAAATATTTATTTTAATTTATCAAATATTCCTATCCAAATTTATATACTCAAAAATCCATAAAATAATTAAATTAAATAATTTTAAAAGTCAATTTAACCTAAATAAAATCTGTTTATGAAATTCTAGGTTTTTTAAAATTTTGGGGGATCACATGCATAGTCTATCGTTTGATGATAATAAAATATAGATGGTAAATATTTACTGATAATTTATGAATGACGACCAAGTGAATGGATACTGAATGGTTAAGCAATGGAAGCAGTCATATAATTAATCAAAATGAATAAAGCTAGTTTATGCAATTGCTAATTTTTTATATAATGAAACATTGATTGAGTGATTGGCCTATCTTTTACATGGATAAATTAGTGGCATATCCTAAAGGAATTAGATAATTGGGAATAACTATAATACCCTAAAATTTTACTTAGCCTAATCCCACACTATTAACACCCTAATTTGATCTAAATCTTAAGAAATCCTATTTTACCCTTAACCTAATTTTTTAATCCTAAAACTTTAGTTAAATCTAAAACATTCACCTATATAAACCATATTTTGTGGACCGAACTCAAATGCACTAAAATTCCTAATAATCCTAACTACTTTTAGCTAATCTAAAATAACCTAAACTAATCCCCAAATATTTTTTTCTCTTTTGTCTTTTCTTTCTCCTTTTATTTCCCTTCTTTTCTTTCTCCCATCAAACTAAGTCGTGATAATTGAATTTCTTGAAACTTGCACCCTCCCCCACTTACACCATCACCCATCACCTTTTTGCAGCCATTTGTTTCCCATCACCTACTTCCTTTCTTATTTTTCTTCTTCTCTTTCTACTTCTCTTATTCTTGCCAATCTACACCACCACACACACCCCCTATCACTATTCTTATTCCTCTTATCATAACGCAACCTATACACACAACCATCCCCATCTCTTATCATTTTTCCCAACACTCAACTATATTTTCCCCTACACCACCCTATCACCCCTCATGCTAGTCACATGTATTCCCCTCTCTTTTCTTCCTTTCCATAATCACAACACACATGCACACATGAATATATATATCGCTTCTTCCTTTTTGTTTGGCCTCCACTCTACCATTTTTTTGACAAAAAGTCACTAGCCAAGCCCCTCTTCCTTCTCATTTCTTCTTTCTCTTTTCTTCTTCTTCTTCTTCCTCTTCTTCCTCTTGTGTGTCCTATATTTTTTCCTACCCACCACCCATTCCACAAACAACAACACCGTGCACCACCACTCGTTGCCCAGTGGCTGGTGGACTAACCACCAAATCACCCTACCTTTCCCAGCACCATAACTGGCTAAGAACGCCGACCGTTGCCTATTTTCCCTTCTACTTCTCTTAGGCTATGGAATTTTTAAGCAACGCATAGCTTGTACACGACCTCAATAATGGTCGTGCAACACTAAATTTCTCTATTATAAGCTTGTGCCCATCTGTCTACTTATGACATGTTTGCCCAGTGATCAAGCACTATTCTGCTACTTTGCACCCCCCCCCCAGTCATGCATGACCTTTCCTCTCAGCTTGACTGTGTACTGCCTGCAGCACAGCTATGCAGCCACCCCATTTCAGTTGTGTACCCCTATTTTCACCCCTAAACCTTGTCCTACCACCACCAAATATTTACTATAGCTACACCTCACATTATACTACACATCCGCATGTACCAAACTTCCATTTGACTATGGTTATTTCTATTTTACCCTCTTGACCTTAATTTCTCCTTCAATTAAACACATCGAGCCTAACCGTGGATCTTTCTATTTTTTGTAGGTGGTATTCTGGTAGCTTTGGAGTAGGAAATCTAGGATATAATTGCTTAGAGACTAGTGTCCTGGTTGATAATGATATTATTTGATGTTTTAGAGTTTTGTGTTATTTACTTGTATAGTTATGTGTGTTTTTCATAATATCGATGCTTTACGATTTGATATATGTTTTTCATGATATGTTGTGATAATATGAACATTATGTTAGAAGTAAGTGATAATAGGTATGAGGTATGGGTATGATATTGTTATGTTAATGACATAATTGTGAGAAATATGTCTTATGTCATGAATTATGAGCTAAATAAACTTTGATAAATGGACATAGATATATTTATGAGCTATGATGATAAGTAGTCAACTCGGTAAAATAATATGTGTGGAAGGTACAAGATTTATAAAATAAAAAAAAGTTATTATTTTTCCTCAAGGGTAATTTGGTCATTATAGGTTAATAAGGTAATTTCAGTACTTTATGTGTTAGGTAGATTAAAATATGATAATAAAATCATGAGAAATGCTTGGAAGTATTATTTCTTGTTTGGGGTCCTTCAATGAAGTAATGGTAATTAGGGAAAAATATCTTGTAACATTAATGTTATTATTCCATGTGTTAAAACTTAGAGGTTGTTCGGATTGTGAATATTATGCTAATAACAGGCCTTATGAGGTTGGTTCTTGACTTGGTAATCTTGTGAGTCTTATAGAAGGTATTGTGCGTAATATGTGGAATTAGGTCTTTTGGTGATTACTATAAGTATTACCTTAGGATAAAAGTATTAATGTAGGTATATGACCTTGAAACTAGACTGTGTATTATGGGTATGATAATAACAATGGTATTCGAGAGTGGTATATGGTAAATGATGGATGAATAATCAATATGGGAGAATAAGAGCTAAGGAAAGTGCGATTAGGGTTTGAAAAGACTTAAGGACTTGACCTATGTTATATGTCTATATGCTTTAGTGTGTTTGATGCATGAGAATTAATTTTGAATAATATACTAATCACTTAAAGAAAAGGAGCACATGATTAGGGCCATGGTGATCTATATATATATCAAGTTCCATGGGGGAGAATAGTGGCTCAGGAGTATTTTGCCTCAAGAAGGTGATGTTTTCAGATCCATTCCACCAGATGATAATAGTGGCTCAAATGTATTGTCCCTAAGAAGGTTCTTTTCACTGTTCCACTAGTTTAAGAATAGTGGGGTTTCTACACTTAGTGTATATAAAAGAATGAAAATGGATTATGTCTAATAAAGAGATCTAGAGCATTACTTATCTTATAAGATTCTTCATTTATCTATGTGTATAACTATTATCTGTTGTGAAAGCAGGTGCTATTTGTATCCCTATTTCGATAAAATTTTCCCCTTACTCAATAAGTAGTATACTAACCACCCGTTTTTATGGGTGCTGCTTATTCCTATTAGTAGAAGATTACTACTCATTTCTATTAGTAGACAACCATAATTTGTATGTGCAGGTCTCAAAATATCCGCCAAATGATTATGCTACCTATGATGCCTTATGTGGGGGGTGACTTCATCTATATTAGGGTTTGGGTGATGATTAATGTTATCCAAAAGATTTATTTAGCTAAATACCTTTTTGGACTCTTAATCTAGGGTATCCCTTCTTTTGTATTTTATATTGAAACTCGGAGTTAAGCTCCAACTCATTATTGTACTATAAATGTTTCTTCATTCAAATTTCCTTATTTTAGTATAAATATATTATCCTTGTAATTGATGTAAAAGTGGTTGAATAAACTAGACATATGTCAATGATGATGATAAGCCCCAATATTTTACTTATCTACTTCCACTGTAAAATAAAAAATTTATCTACTTCCACTGTAAAATAAAAAATTTCAGTAGTAAAAATCAGGGTGTTACAATTTAGTATCAAAGCTTTTGGTTTTTTATTACTATGTTTTATTTTTCAAAAATTCATTTTCAATGATCCACCATATGATTTTTAATGGTCTATTTCACATTTCAAAAAAAAACATTTTCTTTTCAAAAACTCGAATTACCTTGTGATGAATCAAGGACAAGTAACCTAAGTAGCCTTAAAATGTGAATTATGTGCATTATGTCTTAGTAAGCTAAGAAGGCTTATTCCTAACACATTTTTTTTATCTTATAGCTAGTTAGCTGTCATGGCACTCTGGTCGTGTTGGTTGTTTGGAAGAGATATTCGATGTGTTTATTGAGTTCATCTAATGTCCACCTCAGCTACTATACTAACTCCACATCAATCAAAGGAGGGAATCAGGGAAGATTAGCTTAGGAAGGTTATGGGACATCACCCACTAATCTATGCTGAAGATGAGGACCTAGTTATCCTAGAGGGATAGATTTAGGATTTGGATAGGATGTTTAAGGCATTTGATTGCCCACTTACCTAGAAGGTGGGTATTATAGCCATTTTCTTACATGGAGTTTTCGGCACTTGGTGGGTAGGTCGTCATGCATAAGATGAGCCTTAGGTGTCTTAGGAGGACTTCAAGGTGGTGATTCTTGCTGATTTCTACCTTGGGAGTCTTAAGAGGGATAAGTTGAAGGAGTTAAAGTAGTTGAATCAGGGGAGCATGATGGTGATGGTGAGGTGATACCACACTCACTTTACAGAGTTTCAAATGTTTGCATCGAGGATCACAGCTAGTGAGTCAACTATGGTTTATTAGTTTAAGCAAGGACTCCACTTCAAAATATAAAGAATGATAGGCATTGTGGCTTTTTAATACTTAACCACATTGTGTGAGAGGGCGTGTATCACCACTACATTAGTTCACGAGCAAGCTTCCACTCTAGGTAAGAGGAAGCTAGAGTTGCATGGTTCTAGAGATAAGATCTAGTACCGAGGAGGAGCATCTCTAGGGTTTCTATAGAGAGGTCAAAATTAGTCTCAAGGAGGTCAGTGTTGGCACCAAGGTTAGTTAGGAGGTCAAAGCAGATCTTGGGGTCAGTTGAGGCAATTTACATGCAGTTTCAGTGGTCGAGATCATCAAAGAAGAAGTTTTTGGGGGTGCTCTGATTCGGTATAGGACGTGTGGCCAACTTAGCTATTTGTCTTTTGAGCGTCATCATCAATAAGGTCAGTATCAACAGTAATCTTTTCAATAGCGGACCTACTACTAGCCTCAGCAGCAGATTTAGTAGAGAGCACCTAACCTACCTAGCGATCGGCCTAGAGAGAGTTAGGGGAGACCGTAGGGGCCTCACCCTTTTGCTTAGAAGGGAGGAGGTCAAAATCATGATTATGGGGGGTATAATGGAGGATAATAAGGAGCATAGTCAATCTTAAATGTCATCAGCTCAATAGAAGCTAACTGGTAATTAGATATGGTTACTAGTACATTCTCAATCCTAGCACTACTAGTTTATGTGTTGTTTGATTCGAATGCATCTTTATCATTTGTCTCTTCTTTATTTGTTGCAAAAGCTGCTCTGACTTCATCTTCTTCTATATCTATATCTATGTTGTTGCCTTTTGGGAATAGATTGGACTATAATAGGCTCTACTCGGATATGGAAATAGAGATAAGTAGGGTAGACTTCCAAGTAGATCTGTTTGAGATCGAACCTTTAAGATTTTGACATCATTCTTAGGATGGATATGTTAAGGAAGTATAAGGTAGTCATAGACAGTTTATAGGAACGAGTTGTGTTGTGAATACCTTAGAGTGCTAGGGTCTATTATTGGACATACAAGCCTAGGCCTACGATAAAGGTCTTATCTACCCATATGTTGTATTCCTTGGTGAAGAGAGGTTACCCTATGTTTTTGTGTAGAATTCAGGAGCTAAACATGGACATGTAAGTGTCAGAGGGCATTCAAATTGTTGAAGAATTTCCAGACTTGTTTCTTGAGGAGATTCTAGGTACGTCGCAGGTACAAGAGATAAACTTCCCCATTGAGTTCGTATCAAGGACCAAACCTATTTCTAAGGTGCCCTACCAGATGGCACCAGTAGCTTTTAGGGAGTTGAAGATGTATTTGAAGGATTTGTTGGCTCACGAGTATATCTAACCGAGTGTGTCTCCTTGGGGAGCACAAGTGTTGTTTGTAGAAATTAAAATAGACTCAAGGAACAATCCCACAAAACAAAACAAAAAATTATATCTCAAATTTTAATCTAGGATATCAATCTATTCCCTAGCAATAAATATTCAACCAGACATAATTATTGAATTAATTACACAGAAATATATATCTAAAATATAGATTAAAAATAGAAAAGGAAATAACCAAAATTAATTATGCAGGAAAGATCAAGAATTTATGCAGATGAAAACAATTAATTTTATCTAAAATAAATTCTACTTGATAGATTTTCCTCTCTTATTTTCTCTTTTGGTCATGTTGGTTTTTGTGTAAATTTTTTGCCTTTTCTTTTCCTTTTTGGCTCAAGCTATTTTTCCTTCATCCTTAGTTCTTATGCCTTGCGATTGCTAAAGGCTGCCTGCTTTGTTACTATGTTGCCATCCCTCCTACACTCCAATGCCCTTCTTCTCCTTTTTTGTGCCCTTCCTTTTATTCTGTATAATGCTTCTTCTATGTTTGCTCTTTTTTTTTCTTTTTTTTTTCTACCTGTCACTACTTCACTGCCCTCTATTCGCCCTTTACTGTACTACCTAACTATTACTTCTCTATGGCTCTGACTTCTGCTCCTTTCTCATCAGTTGGCTTCTACACTCCTTTAATTTCTTCTACGTCGTTGTACATTCTTTTGTAGCTCCTTTATAATTTTTTTTCTAGCTTTCCTTTCCATATCAGCCCTTGCTGACCTTGAATTTCCTATGCCCCTAGTCTCCTTCTATGATTACTCCTTCTTTCTTTTATTTCCAGGCCTAAAGGTCCAATTTTTTTTTCATTTTTAAATTATTAATTTATTTGGAAACAAACCTACAACAAACAATTAATAAAAATTAATAAACAATATTATACTCTTAATCTATTTAATTATTATCATTTTAGGTAAAATAATAATATTTATGCAATTATTATTACTTAAGCATAAAATCATAACTATTCACCTATCTTACTTAAATAAAATAACAAAAACTAAGATTATAAGGATATAAAATATGTCAAAATATGAACCTAACAAGAATCCACCACTACTACAACCACCATCTCACTCTCCCTCTATAATACCCCAAATTAAGCGGAGTGTTATAAGGATTGATTTGGCTACTTATATCAACATGGTATACCATTCTTTTGGTAATTCCATCCTAAGAACTCCACAGTTAAGCGTGCTGGCCGTGGAGCAATTTTAGGATGGGTGATCTTCTAGGAAGTTTTATAAATTTTCTAAAATTTTCTCAAGAAGTGCGTGAGTGAGGACAAAGCGCGCTGAAAGGACTTGTGTTGATCTGTGAGGTCATCTGATCAATCCGAAAGCGCTCCAAGGTAGCCCGCGTGGTCATATTGACTCGGGGTGTTACACCCTCTTCTACCCCAAAAAGCCACTTCTCGAACCCCTGCTCCCACTTCCTCCATTGCCGCTTAGCTGCCACCCCCACTAGGTTGTGCCTTAACCTTCCTATCCCTTAAGTATAATTAGTGTAATTATTATTTTATTTTATTAGTGTTATTATCATCATCATCATCATCATCATAATCATTATGATTCTTATTATTATTACCTTACTAGCACTATTATTACTAGTATTATTATTATTATGACTATTCAAACTATTATTATTATTATTATTATTATTATTATTATTATTATTATTATTATTATTATCATTATTATCACTATTATTGTCATCATCATCATCATCATCATTATTATTGTTGTTGTTATTGTTATTATTATCATTATCATTACTATTTTTATTATTACTATTATTATTATTATTATTATTATTATTATTATTATTTGAATTATTATTATCACTATCATCATCATCATCATTATTATTATTATTATTACTAAATTATTATCTTTAGTATTGTTAATATTGTTAATAATTCCTTAACATGGACCAATATAACTACCTAAACCTATTTTAGCTAATAATGGCATGATTAACCATTTTAAAAATAATATCCTTATTTTTACTAATAAAGCTACTATTATTATTAATATCCCTAATAATAGGTTATGATAATGGTAAGTAGGAAATAATGATAATGTTAGTAAGAAGAAAGTTAACCTTAGTATCTCCCTCTTATAGTTGAACCAAGTCCAAACCCTAAGGAGGCATAAGAGCGTGCTCCAAGCCCGATGTCATTTTAGGTAAGAATGTAGTTAAAGCCTAATATATATTTTATGTGCTTTGTAAGCTATGTGTTATGATATAATTGTGTACCTTATGTGATTATGACTACTTACTTGTATCCCAACACGGAGCTAAGGTACATTTATATGTGTTCTCCATATGGCATGTGTAAAATGATATGTATATTCTACTTATGGTGCCTATGTGATGTGGACCTTTGGGACATGCATGCTATGATACTTTAATGATATGGTGTGGGGGTGAAATGATGAAAAGGGCAAAAAAAAAAAGAAATGAGTTAACTAGAAGGAAGTAAGAATGACCTATAGATCTCATGACTTATGGGTGGACAAATAAAGGAATAATATGGACAAAATAAGAGAGTGAAGTAAATCTTGCATGAGGAGTCTAGGGTTCGCATGGGACAGATGGTCTTTGCATGGGGATGATCCTTACATGGAAAAAGTTGACTTGGAGTTTAAGTAAGGTGAGGGAAGATTTGTTGGGGTGATTGGAGTCCATGGGTAAAAAATAGCACGTAGGTTGGCATAAGGGTGCATGGAGAACTTGGCTAGGTTTTGGGAGGAAAACCCTAAGTGGGAGAGATTGTGGAAGGAAGAAATAATGGAAAGGATTGGAATATGGGGTAAGAGTGGAAGGATGTCACATGGAGGGGGAATGTTTGTCATATGGAAGAGGAGATGGTAAATGAGAGTAATGGAGAGATAACATATGAGAAAAGAGAGGTGCTAGAGTTTGGGGTGACCAACTAGGGTTTTATGGTCACATGTGCAAATGGGAAGTAAAGTGGGATTCTTGGGGATAAATCAAGTGAGGTGGTAAGTTGGGGAAAAAAACATGGGTGGTGTGAGATAGAGGAAGGTTGGGCCAAATAGGCCAAATTAGGGTTTCTCGAGGAAAACCCTAAAAGGCAATAGTGAGTTGACTTGGAGATATGGGAAAGTGGGCCTCGACCCATGCACTTAGGAGTTGAGTATTAGTGGTAAATGAGGAGAAGAGGGAAAGGATGTCTGAACATATTAGGAGGTGTAGAAGTCTTAAGATATAGGACATGCCCTTTCAAAAGGATAGGAGTGGATGAGTTGTGTGGGCGGGTAATCTAAAGGATATGCATGTCTAAGGTGGTAATACTTATTGAATAAAACATGAATAAGATATTAACCATTTAAAAAAAAAAATTGTTGAGTCAAACCCACACTAGTCCATCGACAAATAATAGTAGCCAAGTATCGGGGTAGCCTAGAGACCGATCTACCAATGAATAATAGTGGTTAAGAGTGTTCTGCCCTACATGTTTCTGGTCCACTAGCTATGATAGTGAGAGATCATGAGCTCAACAAACAAAACCTAATGATGATAAACTATGGAAAGATACTATCTACTTATAGTGAAACACCATGAGAGTCAGGGCTAGACCGATCCACCAGCGAATAATAGTGGTCAGGTGCTTGGTAACTTGGAGACTGTTCAATTGGAGAATAATAGTGGCCAGGTGCATTTTGCTATGATTATTTTTTCTATCCACCTACTATAATGCACTACTACGAAAACGGAAAATAATAACGGGACATTAATAACGGTGGGTTCGAAAACCGTTGTCATAGGCGTGAAAATTAATGTGCGGGACAGTTTTGATAACGATTATAGTTCAAAATCGTTATTAAAAGGGCAATGTTAAAATTTGCACGAATGTTTTAATAACGGTTTTACTTAAACCATTATTAAAAGAGGTTTTAATAACGGTTCATACAAGAACTATTGTCAAAAGTCCGAAGGTTTTAATAACAGTTCTCTTAGGAACTGTTATTAAAACTCCAAAATCAAACTTTTATTTCGCTCAGTTCTGTTTCGTGCCAAAAGTTTCAGACTCTCTGCACCTTCATTCTCTTACTCTCCATCTACTTGCAAACCCTCGCACCACCACTCCGGCTCCTCTCAAGTAAGGAAAACCCTCGCACCGCCAACTCTCCACCACGCCTCTACCATTGTCAGCTTTGCATGTGCATGCTGTTATTGTTCTGAAGCTAGCTAGCCAGCACTTGTACCTTCATCCTCCATCGTGTTTGAAGCCCTTGCCTCTCTCAAATTGCTCGTCATCGTGTTTGTAGCTAGCTCACTTTATGTATGTATTTTTTCTTCCTCTCGTAACTTTTTATCTACTTATATATATATATATATATATAAATGCATGCATGTTGCTACAGGATTTTGTTTGTTTGTTATTGAAAGATTGCGGTTTGTCGTTCAAAAATGTGTTGTTGAATGTGTTGGTTGAAAATGTTTTTGTTCGTTGTTGAATTTGTTGCGTTATTGTTATATATTAACAAATGCATTTTTTGGTCGAGACCTTTACATATATATATAATATGAATGTGAGTGTAGAATTATATACATTTTCATTCATAAAAACTATATATATATATACGCATTTTCATTAATAAGTATAGGACACTAGCAATAAGATATAGGAAATGTCATATAATGAAATGAAAATATATTTTACATATGCACATCATTAAATGAAAATTTCAATTAGAGATGCATATGTTAATGATTGCTTTTTGATGAGGATTAAATAGATATAGAAAATAAGGAATATATAAAAGTGAATAATTAAATAGAGAGAAATAATTATGTATGATGATGATGATGATGATGATGATGATGATGATGATGATAATAATAATAATAATAATAATAATATGATTTATATATTATGGTTTAATTACAGTTAGCTAGGTTTAGGGACGAGGGTTTTATGAGGTTTAGGATTAGGTTTTATTATAATAAATTATGGTTAATTAGCTAGGGTTAGGGTTAGGGTTTATCGTTTATTATGGTTAATTAGGGTTAGGGTTAGTATTAATATCTTTTTTGGAAACGTGTTAGCATGATTCGTATATATATATATATATATATATATATATATATATATATATATAGAATAGCATGATACATTTGAGATTAATTCTTTCTAAGTATGATTCGTATCGATAATATAATGGTACATTATGCTCAATACATAACATTCGCTCAATACATAACATTCTAACATAATTTATTTATGGCCAACAAAAACATTGATAGGGACAACAATGATGAAGAAGGGAAAAGAGGACCTACGATTATGAGAATCATCACGGACATGAGGAATATAGGAGAATTAGTTGAGTTAGGATGGAATACTTACAATCTTCTCATTGGCCCTTAACCAGACATGTTCTTGACTTACATTTCACTTGTGACCCGTAACCATATTCTTATCTCCTATAATAATTGGAAGCAGGTTCCAAAGGGTCATAAGGAACATATTTGGTAGGAAATCATGGTAAATATGCTATTTTATGTAATCATTTTTGTATGTCAAATGTTATTAATTTTATTACATTAACATCGGTATACATCTACATGTCTTATGTTGCAAAGAGTGTTCAATGCCCCAGAGAGTAGGAATAAATGGCTTCTTAGACATTTTGGGGAGCATTTAAGAACATTTAAGTCATATTTAGCTCGTAGGAAAATGTATAGAAAGTGGGTTGGTTTTCTACGGCAGAACCCACCCAAACGATACGGTTTCATCGATCAAGAAATTTGGAACCAATTTATTGCATATTGTCTTACGAGAGATTTTAAGGTACTTGTTAGATAACAATTAAACTTTTTGTATCGATCCCATTATTATGCTTAATATTAAAATAACCATGTCACTATGTTTTAGCTTGTCACATAGGAAAAAAGTACCCAAAATAAAGAGATTGCGAAGCAAAATAAATACCGGCATAATATGACTCGCAAAGGCTATACGGGCCTTGAAGATGAGTTGGTATGCATTTTATGATTTATCTATTTACATGTAAATGTCAACTTTTATAATAATATTCTTAATTAAGAATATTTTTTGATTTGTAACTCCTAGCCCAAGACTTGGACCCATGTACCTCATCCATCAATACTGGTACATTATGGAAGAAGGCTAGAGTAATAAGAGATGGATATATTAATGAATATATTGATGTTGCAGCCAAAAAAAATTGTAAGTTTGTAGATATCTAGAACCCTACTTAGTTTTCTTTTAGAAAACTATTATATTATGCTTATTCCTATAAGTTAAATTTTCATTTATTATATACATTACAGGACGAACTTGAAACGTCAGATGGTGAGGAGGAGGTGGACCAATATAGCATTGTGTCCCAGGCTACAGGAATTGTAGAACACCCTGGAAGACACAGGGGCCTTGGATTAGGTGTTAAGAAAACGAGCATATGTGGTCGATCTCGTCATTCTCGTAGCACTAATGAGCAAGTCGCCATCCTCACCCAAAAATTAAACGTGACATTTGAACATATGGTAATAATGGAGCAAGAGTTGTCATTTATTAAATCTCAAGGATATAAGCCATCCGATTTAGTAGACCATGATCAGCTTCACATACCTAATGTAAATAGTGTTAGATATAGTTGTGAAGCTAATGTACGTCTTTCTACTATTCCCAAGGTAAACAGTATAAACTATGAATTGTTATTAAATGTATTTGGTGTAATAAATAATTAATAATGTGTAATATTTTTGTTTAGGGTTTGCATAAATGTGACTTATTAGCGAATGAACTTTCAATACTTTTGGCGAAAGGAAGGGTCCGCATCAGTCACAATACCCAAACGCAAACAATCCATGGGTACAATTTAGCCCTAAATACAAGGCCGGTGAGTATTGACACTCCAATCATTGGCAGTGCACACTTGCCTTGTTATAAAGAGGGTGATAAGGCAACCACAGTACTAGAAGCTCATGGAAGCTTTATGGTTTGGCCTGCGGATCAAATACGTCTCACTATTGAAGAGGTATTGACATTTGACATCTTCATTAAACCTTGTTTAGTAGTTACACTATTCATACCTTTTTCATATATATATTTATATGCCCAATACATATTTTGTTTAACATTATCAATTAAGGAATCAAAAAAGAAGACTGCTCCTACTAGTAAAATCAAAAGAGGTACTAGCAGAACAAGCAACACAAAAGAGGGCGATACTAAAGGAAAGAGAGCTAAATTTGAAAAATTAGTTGCCCCACAAAAGATTCCTTCTTTAGATAAGAAAAGCTAACCTCCACCAGCAATAGATTTATTGTATTTTTAGCCCAAAACTAACTCAAGGACAATTATATTTTCATTGATTGACATCCTGAGTATGTTGGGAGGGAAGATGCTACTTACATGGTATCGACCATTGACATAAGCAACATTTATAATCAAGAATGGTTGTCAACCATGAGTGTCGCCGTCTATGTCACGTAAGTATTATTTTATTTTGAGATTTTAGTACTCTTAACTTGTACAATTGGAATTTTTATGACCTCTTATATGAGATATTAGTTATTAACAAATATGCATTGTTTTTGTTGTCCATAGGTTGGTAGCTAATCGTGCTGCGATGGAGGGAATGATATCCTCTATTGTGTTTGTGTGCCCATACTACATAGCTAACGGTAGTACAATAAGAGAGGGTAGGCACATAAACTATTTAGCGGATCGCATTTTGATTGAGGGACACAACAAGCTCTATCTCATTCCTCACCTCGCAACTGAACATTGGGTTTTATACGCAGTCCGACCTGATCTTAATAAAGTCTATGTGTTTGATTTCCTTCGAACCTATAACGTACCTTTTGAAGTCGCTCATCGTGGTGGGAAGGAATTTATCGACATATTAGTATACTTTTCACTTTTCACTTCATTAGCTTATTTATACATATATTCTACTAGCTTTCATTCTTTGAGGTACATATACGTACTTACAATATTGTGTATCCAACTCTATTTATTAGGGCACTATGGACAGCGTATCAAAGGAGAGGTGGGAATGGTGTCCCAGACCCAAAGAATATTTAATACGAGCCTATCATAGTAAGTAGGAAGACAACTATTTTGTATTTTATTTTAATTCAAATTAATATCTAATAGTTAGAGAGCTAACTAAATTCATTTGACAGTGTCCACAATAGAAAAACAATAATGATTGTGGATACTATATATGTAGAGTAATGGATCTGATAGTTCAAAACAAATCGGTCAACATAAATCTAAGCCATGTATGTTTTCTTTTCAATATTTTTTCATTAATGAATCATGACATATATGTTTGGTACTTGACGTAAGTGCTAACTGTATATTAATCGAAACTTGGGCATTATAGTTTTTCACCGATGATTATGCATAAGGCCAGTAATACAATGTTGATGAAATTGATGAAGTTAGAGACCAATGGGCCAAGCACGTGCACTCATTCATTCGCTATTAGGTAGAGATCTGTATATTCTACATGCATGTTTAGGTTTGTATTTTGTCTATGTCTTTCAGTCTTCTAGGCTAGATTTATGAACTTTTTACTTTGGGGTGTAGAGCTACCAAGTTGTGGTATACCTAATAATTTTGATTCTTGAGTATATATGTCCGGTGTATTAAGACATGCATATTAACTAGAGATTGATTGAAAGTATGGTGTGATTGTAGATTTGTTATGAATTGATGTTGTTTTACAATGTAGATTTGGTAATTATTTGAGCATACAACTGTGTATGTGGGTAGGAACAAAACTGCAAAAACGTTAAAAAAAACTGTAGTTTTAATAATGGTTCTTATAAAAACCATTATTAAAACCTAGGTTTTAATAAATGTTCTTCTAAAACCGTTATTAAAAATGTACATTTAATACGTATTAGGGTTTAATAAATGTGTAATCAATGTTTGAAACCCTAATTCGATGATCTTTTAACAATAGTTTTTGTAGTAACCATTATTAAAATCCTTTTTTTAACAACGGTTGTTTCTTAAAAACCGTTATTAAATATACGGTTTATGCTCATATTGGCGGGTTTTTTTATATTTTTGATAATGGTTAGGAACCGTTATTAAAGATTTAATAATAGGTGGTTTAATAACAGTTTAAAAACATTATTAAAACTATAAAATAACCGTTATTAAAATGCCTTTTCAGGGTAGTGATAGTAGGGTTCCTATACTCACATGGATTGATAATAAGAATGGTGTGAAATGGGAATATTGACTAGAGATCTAATGATTATGTCCAACAGAAGGGTAACATGACCTATACTATCTACATTGCTTATATGGTTTATCTGTATAGTCCTCCTTGTGCTATATGTCTTTTGTGTATGGCCTTAGCCGCATGATTACCTTATTTAGTACGTAGCATACTGACAACCTATTTCATGGGTGCTACTCATTCTCACAAGCAGAGGGGCCTATTAAATTTGTGCAAGAAGGAGATGCCATTTTCAATGCTTATGACACTTATGAGGCATTGAGTAGGGATGAGAGTTGACCTTTTTGGACTTGGCATGGGGGCACAAAAGCAATATAGGTTGGACTCTGTTTACCTTTGTTTTCATTTTATTGTACTGTATCTTTTATCTACTTGAGGACTTTAACTATGTACTCTATTTAGGTTGTAATGATTTATTAATCACGCACTCTGATTCTCTCATTATGAACATCTCTGTTTTCTATAGATCTTTATTTTAAGTATGTCTAGTGTTCTTGTGAAAATTATCCTTAGCCTTATGGTTGGTGCGAGACTGGTCGAGGTCCAGACTTTTACTAATCACAGTGGTAGCATCCCCATGCTTGTATTTATGTTAAATAAACGAAAATTTTCAACTGTAATTTTTGGGGGTGTTACAATCTTGGCTTGGGGTTATACTTTTATTACCATCCCACTAGTTGAGCATAGTATCCAAGAGTGTCTTGCCCTGCGATTGTACTTTGATTACCATTCCACTAATTGAGAATAGTGAGATTCCTAAACCCAACGTAAATAAAATCATGAACAATTATTGTGATGATATTACTGTAAGATTTGGAAAGGAATAAATAAATTGGCAAGATTATCCTTTGTGCATGTCACCTCTTATTGTAATCTTATGAACTTATGTGACCCATCTTAACCATATTGTTACCTTACTCTATAGGTAGCGTACCACTTATCCTTCTTATGGGTGTTACTCATTCCCATAGCAAAGACCCCTTTTGAGCCTTTACAAGTAAATGAGGATCCATTAGATAATTATGCTATTTGCGATGGTTTCATTAAGACAAGGATTTCATCTTATGGATGGGGTTGGGAGTCAGAAAGCCATGTTATTTGGTTATTGTTTTAAACCAATTTTCCTTGTTTATCATTTTCTCCTAGAATACTTACTTTATGTATTTTTATTCTATTTTTTGAAGTAAACTCTAAAACTCTTACTTATGTTATAGAGAACCCTCGTCCTATATTTATTATGTCTTGCTTCTTGATTTATTTTTTTCTTGTAATTGATATGAGGAAAGTTCATAATTGAGACGTATATAAATTACGACAGTAACACCTATTCATGTTTGAATTGCATTTCCCGCTTAAACAAAGAAAAAATAGTTGTAAATTCTGGGGCATTACAACAAGGGGTGTAAAGGCCTATAAGGTAAGTGAGGCATGGCAAGGTGATGAGGGAGGATGTTGCATGTTCAAGAGAGGAATGAAGGAGGGCAAAAGGGGTGAGAGTGCCTAAGGGCTTGTTTGGCTGAAAGGAGAAATGGGAAAGGGAAAAGAAGAAGAAGAACAAAGTCAATGCGAGAAGGAAGTGAACTAGGCTAGAGGCACAAGGAGTGGGAGAGAGAATGAGAAAAGAAATAGAAAAAGTAGGCCGAGCAAGCAGGTCGGAGAGAAGAGAAATGAAGGAAGAATGTGGGCTGGGTTGGTAGGCTGTGGAGAAAAGAAAGAGGAAAGAAAAAGAAGGGGAAAAAGGAAAAGAAAGGAGAGAAAAAAAAAGGAAAAGGAAAAATTTTTGGGTTTAGAATTAGGAATAGGATTAGGTTCAACTTTAGGAAATTAATCAAAAAATTTATTTATCAATTATCTAGAGTTAGAGTTAGGCTAAAAAAATATAAAATGACTAGAAAATTAGAATTAGGATTTGATTTAGGATTGAGGAATTTGGGTAAAAATAAAATTATTGATTATTTGATATCTAGATTTGGTTAATATATGAATTAATTGGAATTATGATTAGATAAAATTTGTAGTATTACATTACTATCATCAAAAAAGAGAAATTTTCCTCAAAGTCAAAAGTAAGGTTGGGGAAGAAGAGAAGAAGGATGTAAGGAAATATGATCTTGTTGGTTACTTCTAATGGAGTTGACACTACACTATTGGATACCGCTCCCTTAAAAGAGAGAAAATCCCGAAATCTAAAACACATGTACTGAAAAATTCAAGATGCATCTCACACATATTCTTCTTTTCTATCAAGTTACATCCTCAACTCTATTGTAATTTTAGAGAATCTTCACAAGTAAAACTAAACTTGTTCGAGTCTGCGTATCTTGGTATCAAGAATCCGCAAGGGGCTCTCCTTATAGGATATATAATTGTTGAGCTCGATTTTGTTGGCTCTTATCATGTGAGAATGATCTACAACATATCTCTTTAAAAGGATAAAGAGCAAGAGGGTTAAGGTGTCACAAAGATCGGAGAATTGATTAATGTAACAAATGTTGGTAAGGGTAAAGGTTGAGTGATTAGAATAGGCCGTGGTCTTTAAGGGTTACAAGGAAAATAGTTTAAGGAATCAAGGTTGATAAGAAGATATACTATCTCTTTTAAAAATGGTTTTTGAAGGGCTTAAAATCTTCACAAAAATTGTAAAGATGATGGTAATAAAAACAAAAATTGATAGGATAAGGATGCAGATTAGAAAAAAAGAAAAAAGAAAAATAAAACCTCGAACCAAAAACCTTAATCTCGAGTACCTCCAAAGCTAAAGATTGAAATGGGTAAGTGTGAACTTTAAGTATAGTGTTGTTAACGAGTCGAGTTGAATAATAATATAGTTGAGTTCAACTTATTTAATAAATAAACATAGAAATGAAGTTTAAATTTATTTTTTTTATAAACAAATCGAAACGAGTCAACTCATAAATTTTTATGATAAACAAGATGAATTCTTGAGTTTTTATTCTATAAACTAGTTCACACTTTATTTTTAAATTAATTTAACTAAATAAATAAATGGAATTGACCTATTAACAAACCAAATTTAAAAAACTCGGGAGGAGGCGAGTCCGCTCATTAGCCACCCCATCCGCACAACGCAAGCCCTAACCTCAGCTGTGTCTCGTCCCCCCCCCCCCCCTCTCTCTCTCGGCGCCGGACGAGGCTCTCACTGTTCATTGTTTCCGATACATGTAATTTTAATCTTAGTTTTAGATTTTAATTCCTAACCCACTGTTCTCATGTGGAATTATGGTGACAAAACATAAGTCAACACGAGGTTTTCCTCCCGAAAATGTCCCTAGTTGTGCGCTCCCAAGCTCTAGTAATCAGGTGGAGGCGAAGGCAAAATGTCCAGATCTGGGAGCTGACAAAATCCCAGCTTCAGATGAGCTAGGTTCCTTACGAGAATGTCGGTGGTTAGCAGTCGGTCGGGTTCCAAAGAATCAGATCTGGATCTGACTAGAGTTCTGGGTCTTGGGAATACTGAAGTCACTTCCCCGATCCCTATTGATGTTTGGTTTTTGGATGAACAGGTTCTGGTTGGTACCGGCACTCATGAATTTGCTAGATCTAGTGGTGCAGAAGCCGTTCCAAATCTGTGGATGGGGGTCTCGTTGGAAGCAGCGAACAACCTACACGTCGATTCACAACTTGAAAAGGCTCAAATGGGTCAGAAGCATAAGAAGATTCCGTCATTGATTCCTACTCTAGCTTCTACTTCGGTGGGTATTGTTCCTGAGGAGGGGAGAAGGAAAGGACGCCAAGCTGATGGAGCTAATAAAGGCTCTACAAAAAATCGTCCTTTGCTACCTAAAAATTTCGTCAATCTCTTTGTGCCACGTACCTCAGTAAAGTATGAGTTTATTTCGCAGAATGGCTCGTTGGTCGTCATCCATGAGCACAAAATTAAGAAGATAGAAAATACTTGGGGTTTCTGTTTGTTGGCTAGACTTGTCGACATCGAAGTCGATAAACTGGTCATGATTGAAGCCAGGAAGACCATTAAGGTTCACTTCCAGTATATTATTCATCCTTCTGGCTGGATTATTCTTAGATTCGAAGGGGCTTTGGACAAAATGGCAGCTCTAGGGGGTGGCCCGTATAGTGTGAAGAACTAAGCGATGGTTTTGACAGAAATTCCGAGTTTTTTTTTTGGGTTTGATGTTACTAAATGTACCAAGTTCCCGGTCTGGCTGAGATTGGTTAATCTCCCGATGGAATTGTGGTGTAGCGAGGCGATTTGTTGTATTGGTTCGTTTATTGGTGAGGCCTTGCAAATAAGATGAAAGTTGGTTTTGGTCGAGTCTTGATAGAGGTGGATGTGGCCAAGGATCACCCTACGGTAGTGCAAGTTAATTTCCCAGGACATAAATATACTCAATATGTTGAATATGAGGATTTGCCGGCTTTCTGTCGCTCTTGTAATTCGATTGGGCATTCTAAATCTGATTTCAAGGAAAAGTAGGAGGAGGTGAATCGTAATATGGTAATTAACCTTGTTTCTCTACCGAGAATTATTCCCGATGCCGTGACCAGTCCGGGTCAGCTCTCGTTGAGACACAGACCCCGTGGACGTTATGCTCCTGTATGCTCTCGAGCGGGTCCCCGTGGTAAATCTGTTCCTCAGGTTCTCGATCGGGAATTCCAAGTTCGATTATGAACTTTCTAATCTGGAATGTAAGGGTGTGGGTTCACCCCGGTTAGAAAAAGCCACTCCTAATTTGTGCATGGAGCAAAAATGTGCTTTTTTAGGGCTCTTAGAGTCTAAGTTGGACATTAGGAAATTGCAGAGGATGAAGAATGTGTTTTTCAACGGATGGGAGCATGTAGATAATTTTTTGTAACCATCCTAATGGTATAATTGCAATTTTATGGAACCCTTTGTTGTTGTAGGTTCAGTTACTAGAAGTTGCACAGCGGACTATTTCCATTCGGGTATGTAACTTCATGACGGGGCAATTTTTTTTGTGTTATGGGGGTGTATGGTTTTTATACTATTGCTGATAGAAATCTGCTTTGGAAAAGTTTGGTTGATTTTGTTGACTCTGTGACTGAACCATGGTTAGTGTGTGGGGATTTTAATTCTCCCCTTGATGCTGAAGATAGAGCTGGTTCTTGGTTGGTGTCGGATTATGAAACAGCTGACTTCAAAGGGTGTTGCTTGTTTTCTCACGGATGTTAACTTCGCTGTTTGCTTCTTTACATTTCTTGCCAAAAAGGTGAAATGTAAGTAGGATAGGGTCTTCTTAAATGCTCAGGGATTTGCTGATGAGTTCTTGACATGGGCCAATTTCCTAACTTCAGGTTTGATCTCTGATCATTGCCCTTATATTGTAAGTTTTGGGGAACGCCTCCGGAGTAAAAACCCTTTTCACTTTTTAATATGTGGTGTGATCACCCAGAATTTTTGGACATTGTTGGAACGGCTTGGATTTTTAATTTATGCCTCTCTAGCCAATTTGTATTATGCAAGAAATTTACTAGATTGAAACTGCTACTTAAGCGACTGAATAAGCTCGATTTCTCTCATATTATTTCTCAGGCAGAGGAGGCTGAGAAGAACTTGAGGGGAGTGCAAAAGAGGGTCTTGAATGGAGCTGTTGACGGCTTTCAGTCTTCTTTATCAGATTTGAAAGCTAAAGTGGAGTTCCTTTGTAAAGCTACAGCCAGCTTTGTGGCCCAGAAAAACAAGAATTGGTTTTTTTTTATCAAGGCTGATTTGAGTACATTGTCCTTCTATGAGATGGTGAAGGCTAGGCAAGGTCGGGCTTCGATAGTGTGTATTTTGCAGCAGAATGGGCAATGGACGAATCCAGAAGCCGACATGCGCAACAAATTCTTGAAGTTTTTTCGGAGGTTGTCTGGGAAGTCAGATTCTTTTGATATTATGACTTTTTTGGAGACATGGCCAGTGCTTACCCAAGAGCTTCATGCCAAGTTGCTGTATCCGATTACGCAAGAAGAGATCCAGAGTGTTCTTTTCTCCTTGGGAAACAATAAAGCTCTAGGTCTGGATGGATACTCAGCTCAGTTCTTCGAGCAATCTTGGGACGTTGTTGGATGATTTTTGTGATGCGGTGCTAGAACTTTTCAGGTCGGGGAGTATGTTGAAGCAAATCAATCATGCCTCTCTTGCTCCCATCCCGAAAAAGAAGAATGCCTCGATGGTGCTGATTGCTTGCTTTTAGACCAATTATAATGCTATCTCCAAATTGCTGGCAGCTGGAGTCTAATTATTGCTTTCACAATATATTGGGCCAGAACAGGGAGCTTTTGTACCAGGAAGATTAATGGCCGAAAATGTCCTAGTCCAAGAACTTATCAAAGATCACACCAGGTAAAAATGGCTCGAAAATGCTTGATTAAAGTGGATATTAAGAAGACCTATGATTCTTGGTCCTTCTTGAAAAGCCTTCTTTACGAGTTTAATTTCCCCACCATTTTCATTGATTTGCTGGAGTGTGAGACCACTTGATCTTAATCCCTAAAACTAAATGGGAACCAGTTCGGTGTTTCTTTAACAGGGGAGCATGACTTGGGGCAAGGTGACCCGATTTTTCCTAACCTTTTTATGGCACGGTGTTAAGGAAGGTATCTAGCTAAAGGGATTTCTCTTTCCACTCAAGATGTGAGGAGTTAAGCTTAACTCACTTGGTGTTGGCAGATTATGTTATTTTTAGTAAAGTTGATCTTCTGCCCGTTTGTGGTCTTCTTGAAGCACTATGTCATTTTAACGATGTTTCAAGCTTGGTGGCTAATAAATCTGAAAATTTTTTGGTGGGTATGAATGAGTGCGGGATCTTCTTGCCATGGTTAATATGACTATTGGGACCTTCCCTTCACATATATTGGGGTCCTTTGACTCCAAGTAAATTATGGCCAATTGAATGTGAGATGTTGATTAATTCCGTGGGTGGTAATCTCAAATGTTGGTGAACTAATATCTTATCCTTTGCTAGTAGACTTGAGTTATTTAATTTTGTGGTGCAAGGTGTTATGGGGTTTTGGATAGTAATTTTTCCTATTCCTATGGTGTTTCTCAACTCAGTAGTCTATGCAGGAGATTTTTATGGTAAGGAAAACAACCTCTGGTAGGGTGGAATGTTGTTTGTATGTCAGAGGAGGGTGGATGAAGGATCAATAACTTGGAAGTGTGGAATTTGCCATCTCTGAGTAAATACTTATGGTTCCTACAGGATGAAAAGGAATTACTTTAGACAAAGTGGATATACAATTACTATTTCAAAGTCCCTTGATGTTCTCACGTCGTCGTATGACACTTATTTTTTCATGAGATATATGTGGAAGATTAAGCAACATAGAATGAGTGTTTTGGGATCGTTTGAATAGGTAAAATTGAAGCCATTGTCTTGGACTTTGGGGTTTGGGTTTTCAACACATGTGGCTTATAAATTTTTCCAACCTAAGACAAATTGGTGGAGGGTTCATGGAGTGGTGTCGAAGGGATGTGCTATATGAAGATACACTTGTGTTTTTGCGGCATGCAATACTCCAGTGGCTTCAGACACTATATCGCCTTTCGATAGTCTAGAGTGTCCAGAGTGTTATTTGGAGTTGGTAAATCATGGCCATCTTTTCTTTAATAGTCTGATAATTTATATGCTCTAGAGTGAAATCCAAACATGGTTTGGTATTTCTCGTGGATTAACGACTCTAACTAGTGATGTACGCAACTTGAGAAAAGAAAGGAAAAGTAATTATGTGGTGACTTGAGCTAGAAAGCTTGCCCTAGCTGCTTTAACTTACCTAACTTGGAGTGTAAGGAATACTTTAGCCTTTAATTATAAGGCTATAGACACTAGAGTCTTAGTGTAGCAAGTCTGAAAGTATGTTTATATCTCTTTCTTTTGCATGGATCCTTCTATTAGCCTCAACTTTTAATTTTTGTACTACATAATTGTGTTACCTTTTGGTATCCTACTTGCTTGAAGAGATACCGATATGTGGTATGCCATTCTTTTTGTTACCTTGGGAATGCTAGTGTGTTTGTATAGTCTATATGTCATAGTAATATATTTATCCTTTTACCTACAAAAGGAAGAAGATGATAGTTGGAGTACCTTTAGTTTGATGTGTCATAATCTAAAACTATTAGAGGATTGCCTTTTGCTAATCGATGATCTCATCTTGGTGGAGTTGATAACTTATATAGGTACACTCTGAGATCGACTCTTAGGCCTCATGGTCAAATAAATGGTACTCCATTTGTATCCATGGTGGGGATTCCTGAAAGCAAACATAATGTAATATCTCATAATTAAATGGAGTGTTATAAAGATTGATATATTTACTTATATTAACATAGTGGATTATTTTTTCTAATGATTCCGTCTTAAGAATTTTTACAATTAAACATTTATTGTGGAATAATTTTGAGGATGTAAGGACAAAAAAATGATGATAATAAAATAATAATATAGTAGTAGTAGTAATTAATTAATTAATTAGTACATGTACATTAAGTATGAAAATAAATGGGAATGGAATTTTAAGCTAATTGACTTTTCATACTTTCCTATGTTAGATTCATTCAATACAATAATAATAATAATAATAATAATAATAATAATAATAATAATAATAATAATAATAATAATAATAATAATAGAATTTACTAGGGTATTAAATATTGGTAATTATTAGTCACCTTCATTGATAATAAGTTATTGGACAATTTATAGATAATGTATATTCTTTTGTAATTTTTATCTATAAACTCGTATTAATGATATGATAATTTAAGTTACAAACTTATAGTTTATCGGTCTAGTATTTATTCAGAGGTAAGTAAGGGATCTTGGACTTTTTACATGTCTGTCTAATCAATCATGTTGCTTTTATCTATAATTTATCTAGAATTAATCTAACAAAACTTTATTATCTTTTCCCTCGGTTCTATTACTTTTCCTCTATTCAACTTTTTCTCTTAACCCGCCTAAGGTAGACACAAAATGTCCACTTTTCTTTCTCTCTCCTCTGTATTATTGCCTACTCTAATATTTCAATAGTCTTTATTGTGTCGAAACCCTATTGAGGATCAATTGATTAAGAAGCTGATATCATTTTCAGTGCGTGCGTGCGTAAAATATTAATTTATGAGTAACTTAACCTTTCTGTTTATAAATCTTTTATTTTGTAATTAGATTTTACTCTCTATGTTTATCAAATAATATTAATAAAATGACATATGTATAAAATATGATTTATTTCTCTCTATTTTATTTTACTAAATTGGGATCAAATATTTTATAGATTGTATTTGATTATTTTAATCATCATTAATGTATAATTATTTATACTGTATTTCTTGTTAGTAAGATCTTTTGTTTGTTTTGTAAATGCGCCCTAGAGAGCAGGGTAAGCCTTTGTTAGCCCATTTAGTAGTGTGAGATTGCTAACCGATACAACTAGTAGTGGACTACATAGGATATCCTATTGGTTCTCACCAAACGACAGAGGGACCGTCAATTAGTTGTCGTTTTTGTTCGTCCTTAACAACTACAATCACTCAATTTATTGATTGTTTTGATTTTTGTGATTGGTTTTAAATTGATTATGGGTCCTACTAACTCTTCATAGTTTTGTGAACAAATAATTCATTTGCGGTTTGCAATATCTACTCTTAAATGCTTTTAACGATCATTTTATGACCATTTGTATTCCATGTTTTTATGGTTATTCCTTTTATTATTTTCTGGTACCTTATAAATTCATTTGATTCCTGTTTTGGGCTGGTGGGACCGGTTACTTTGATGTAGGAGCATCTCATAATAATATTTCACTAATTAATTTTCTAAGTTAAGAGATTACAAAACACTCTTAACTTGGATGAAATTAATTAGCTGAATATGAGAAATAAGTGGAAGTACCAGCTCATGCTTGTGTGGTGACACATTCAGCCCAAACACAACCAATTATGATAGCTTATTCAACCTAAACCCAACCAACTATGATGGCACATCAAGCCCAAGTCCAAACAACTATTTTATTACTATTTTCAAGTATTTTGCCACTTAAGAAGCAAATTAGCCCAAGGCCAAGGCTGATTTAAAAAATTAAAATAGAAAAGAGAGAGAGAGAGAAAAGAAAAAGGAGGACAAGTGGATGGTAGAGTAGGTGAAGAAAGTCAGCCAAGTCAACAAATTAGATTATTTTAATTGGCTAAGCATGAGAGATAATTGATTAGGTACGAGGGATGATTGAGTGACTTGTAGTTTTATTTATTACCTATTTTTCAACACGTAAGGGGCTCCATGTTGTGGTATGACTGTCAAAATACCACACATAGGCTGACCTCATCCAACTATTTGTTAGGTTATATTAGATAACTAGATAGTAAAGAATGGTTGGAATGTAACTATGTAGGTAAAGGGGATGGATATAATGGATTTTTTGTAACTTTGGCTGCCACTATAAATATGGGTAGCCTCAACACAATGGAACACACTATCCCCTCTACAAAGTTGAGTGAAAACTTTGTTTTGAGTAAAAAATCTTATAACTTTTATCTCAAGTGTTGAAACCTTGAGTGGTAGTTGTGAGTGTTTGGTCTTTGGCTACCTTAGATCAAATATTATCATACTCCCCATCTCTTTTCTCCATTTTAAATTTCGGTGGTCAATTATCCCATAAGCCATCATCTTCTATTAAGCATGTGCCAACTTATTTTGTATGTGCATCATACTTGCTGAGCTATGGTTTGCTCACCTCTTTAGTATTTCAGGTGAGTCATATGAAGCATGCTCTAAAGGTTTAGAATTGAGTATGCTAGTGTTTAGCTAGTCAAATGGATTAATAAAGAGTTAATGATAATAAATGTAACACTTGTTGAGACAACTTTATTTTGAATAGACTCTTAATTGTAATCTTGTTGGAATATCTTTCCTATGAATAATTCAATTATAAGTGTTATTATCTCAATTTGTTTTGTTTAGCCTTGCTGGTTATGAGTTCCTAGTGTAGTTAAGGCGTGTAACACTTTCCTCCTAGCCTGAGGATTAGGGGTTTTATAGAGAATGTGTGACTTTTTTGGTAAAATTTAAATTTTTTTAAAAATTAATTGGGAAGTATGTGACAGAGGAAAAAATGTATTAAAAGAAATTGTGTTGATTTGTGGGATCATTCGATTAATTTGAGAGCTTTTCAAGATATTATTCATAATTATTGTGGGTGTGGGGTGCTATTAGATGGCTACTAAATAGCTTCCGCATGGTGGTATTGGCTTGGGTGTTATATGGGTGTCAAGGGGAGAATTCTAAAGAGAGACGAAAGAGTAGAAGTATGAGAGTTATATTATAATTTTTGGATTCCCAAAATAATTATGACCTATATATATATATATAGGTAGAATAGAAAAGAATAAAATGAGAAAAATACTATGTGGTAGAGGGCACTAAACTACCGCTAGAGTGTATAGGAGATCAGTCTAGCATAGAACAGGTAAGGTTACTAATCCAAGACTAGTGTAAAGGAGAAATGAGTGTGTCCGTAAACTTTTTGACTCATCGTCGTCCTTAGATCGACACTTCAAAAGCCCTATACTTAGGGGTGTGTATTTTTGGATAATCGATCCGACCAGATATTGGATATCCAACATCCAAATCCACATCCGAATACTCTGGATATCCAATGTTCCGGATATCTGAAATATCAGATCGGATTTCGGATATATCCGATTATTGTAAAAAAATATCCAATTTCCTTTCATTACCTGTATGTTGTATAATCTATAATTAAAAAAAAATTACAAAAATACTTATTTAATTGCTCAACCTGCATATAAAAAATTTAATACATTATCTACAATATACTATCACAGTAAATTCAAGAAATGATGTGTATCTCAATAATTTTTATGTAGATAATTTTGTTGGTTGCTGTGATGTACATTGTACATATAATTATTTTTCTTATTCTATGAATAATTAGGAAAACTCAAGTAATGGAAATGGAGTATGTTGTTGGCTGCTGTGAGTGATTGTTACTGGTTGTTGCTGTTGTTGATATGGAATTGCTGAACAAATTGGTTTATGCTTTTATTAATATCAGTGAGGGAAAATTGTTGCATTCCCATATGATGCATTCACCAGTAATCATAGCTAGTGGGATTAAGTAGGTTGTATGGTCAGCCACCAGACTCGTAATTGGGTTAGAAGGATTGCAAACTATACAACCCTTAATTTCCACAATTAGCTAAATAATTTAGCTGATGGGAGATTAATTGTAATATATCAATTACTTTGGGAATAATTGTAATTCTTTGTAATTAGGCTGAATAGTTAAAGTCAGCACCTATAATTGTATATTATGTTGGGCTGTTGGCTTGAGGCTTGGTTCGATTGGCCCACTGTATATATCTGTATGTGTATATGTAAACAACATATATATAAGGAAAATATGGAGCTTTGTACACAACTTTGAAAGATAATACATTGGCTAAGGCTATATTTTCTCTCTCTCTTGAATTCTCTCTCTATATCTCGAACTCTCTCTCTCCGTCTCTCGAACTCTTCTCTGCTTGATTCTCTCTTGCTTGATTCACCTTCTCTATGATAAATCGCTCAGTTGCCATTTATTTCAATTGTGCCCTGAGTTTCTTTGATCTTCCTTCGGTTTAATTTCGTAGGCTGATCTATCTCTGAATTGTTGAACACATAGCTCGACTTACGATCCGATGTTTTCTTCAAAACCTACCAAGGTTTTATCAACAAAACCATATCCAAAATATAACATATAAATAACTTTATAAACATTAACTCCCAAGTAACTAGCACCTAGTAGCCTAGCATAGCAATGAAATATACAGAGCATACACATGCTAGGCTACTAGCATTTAAAAAATAATCTTAGCCATATAAAAATACATCATGCTCCTAATTTTCTAAAATAAACTACCCCTACTTACACTAGTCTTCCAAAAATACCAAGCCAAATATAGTAAGAACTAATTACATATGTTCCTGCTTAATTATACTATATACTGCAAGAAATAATTATATATACTAGGCCTTTCAAAAATTACATATACCAAGCCAAGTACAATAACATCTAATTACATATACCCCTGCTCAAATTAAATATTAGTATATGACATTCACAAAAAATATTAGTTCTTCCTACTAATTAATCATATATATGCCTGATTGAAGTAATTTTTTAAAAAAAAAATAGTAAGCTGTAAGTTAGCTCCATACTCCTAGTTCTCCTGCATAGCTGCACTCAAGTCAGCTTCTGCATAGCTCCTGCAAGCCAGTGCTGTAAATCTGCCACAATAAATCAAAACAAATGCAACTTTATAGATCATGCATAGAAAATACTTGAAAATAACAACCAATAATAACTTAATTAATTCATGGCAACATTACATATCGTCAAACTCGGTGATATTTGACTCATCTATTTCCACGATAGAAGGTAGGAACTTAACATCTAAAAAAAAAGAATTGAATTAAATGACATGATTATTAAAGACATCATAATAGCATAATAGAAAAAATACTAAGAATAAATGATAAGAATAAAATAATACAATTACCTTCTTTAATCCTATCAAGATCCACAAGACGTTCTTCAACATAAAGAGGCTCATGAGATAATCGCAACTAGTCTTGAATGTAGATTAAAGCTTCCACCATCCTAGGAGTTAAGGAACTCCGAAATGAATCTAATACATGACCATCGGTGCTGAAAGCATACTTAGATGCAACAGTCGATATAGGCATAGCTAATACATCCTTGGCCATTAGAGTAAGAACCTCAAAACACTTTCCATCATGCTTCCACCAAGAAAGAATGTCACAATTTCTACCAGTAGGAGTAGCATATAATTTCTCATCTAAATACCTATCCAAGTCAGTTTTTTCAGCAACCAAAGAAGACTCTATAGCTTGGATAGAATTTTGAAATTCTTTCTCAGTCATATCTCTTGCATTTTTCAGCATATGACACCCAAAATTAGTCTCACATTCAACCAAAACCAAGGATTGATGTGGAGTTGAAGAAAAATGAACATTCGAAGCATAAAACTCAAATAACTTCTTTAAAGCATCCTTAACTTTTCAAGCTACTCACAACCAACCTCAACTCCAAAAAACTTATTAATTTCCCATTCAACATATTTCATCTTCCTCCTAGGGTCATGGATAACAGCAACAAATAGCAACACATTTGTATTTTTTGACCCTCCCCAATATTCATCATATTTTCTCTTCATACTTGGAGACATTGTACCCATGTCAAAATCATCACCATCATATGCAATACAAATCATATTCAAAATCATAACAATCTCTTGCAAATACATATTCCCTATGATATATAATGAACCAGAAATTCTTAAAGTAGTGTCATAAAAAGATTCCAAGAAAGGAAGTAAGACACAAATGTAGTCCTAATCATCACTGGTAGGCACTCCTTTTAGCTTCTCCATTTCATCATGATACTTTTTATCTCTTTTTAACAAATCAAAATCTTTCCTCAATTGCAAAGCAACATCTAACATCAAATAGGTAGAGTTCCACCTAGTTTCTACATACAAGCAAAGAAGTTTTTTGGATTCTATTTTCTCTTATTTTAACACATGTATTAAACCTTTTCATTCTAGCTGGAGAAGACCTCACATATCTAACAGCAAACCAAACTCTAAGAATGTGATCACTAGAATCTCTCAAATCCTCATTTACAATAAGACTCAATATGTGGGCAGCACATCTTACATGTAAATAAGAGCCATCTAAAACAGACCCACCCTAATAATTGAGTCTTTCTCTTAAATGATCAACACATTTATCATTGGAACTCGCATTATTAATAGTTATTGTTAAGACCTTATCAATATTCCAATCAAGCAAGCATATTTCTATAGACCGCCCAATAACCTCACCAGAATGACCTACTATAGGACATAAGTTAATATTTTTTTGCAGCTTTCGATTCGTGTCAATGAAGTGAGCAGTTAGAACCATATAACTCAAGTTTTGACATGAAGACCAAGCATCAGTGGTGAGACAAACTCGAACTGAATTTTTCTTAAAGAATGAACTCAACTTCTTTTTTTCCTTCATAAATAATTATAAAATATCCCTAGCAATAGTGGTTTGAGAAGGAATTACAGCTTTTGGTTATATCACTTGCATATACCTTCTAAAGCCCTCCGTTTCCAAAAATCTAAAGGGCAGTTCATCAAGGACTATCATTCCAGCCAATGATTTCTTATGATCTGCACTATTAAATGACCAATTACAAAGATGACCCCATTAGAATTTTTTTTTGTTATCAATAGTATCATTTCTAAGAGCATATTTATACGTAAGAAGCTTTTGATTTTCTCTACATTTGGTGGGTATCTTTTACAACATTTTAAGTGATTACTCAAGTTTAAGTGCCTTTTGATGGAGCAGCAACATATTGCATATTACAATATAAACACATTGCTTTCTGGTCTCTCTTATCAATGTATGGCAACTTCTTAAAGTGTTCCCACACCCATGATCTATACTTAATTTCAGGTTTCATAATATCAGAGGCTTCAACATCATCAGTAATGTTAGGAGTAAAATGGGTTAGTGGAGCAGGAGGGACAAAAAACATATCTGGTGAAAAGCCTAGAGGAGGGCTCTTAACTTCATCCCCAAGATCTATACTTTCTTCCATTATATCAACTCCGCAATGCACAATCATAAAAATGAAACACACGTTAATAATTAGATTTTAGTAAGTTATTTTAGCAACTAAATTAAAAAAGTAAAGCCACCACCAACAACAAGATTGCTAGAAAGAGACATTATTATTATTTTTTAGATAAATAATCACAAGAGTAGCAAAATAAAAACATCATCATTCAAGCTTTGGGTCTTTAGACTCTCTACAGTAGGACTTAGCATGGCAATAGCAGTCTAGCAGGTATATGGAAAAACAAAACCCAACATCTTCCAAGTTAGAGAGATCAATTGGCCAAAAAGGACTTGAAGGAAGCTCTTGTAGTGGAATTTACCTAGACACACTAAAGTAGAACTTATTTTTGTTTATGGTTTCATCTCTAGTAGTATTTTAAAGGACTTGTGGAAATAAACTGCATCATCTTAGTTAGAAAATTAATGGCCCTTGGTCGGTCATAGGAGAATTCAATGGAGCAACCGATGAAAAGGCTAGGGGATTCCTACACTAAGAAGATACACAATATTTCAAATGTTACCTATATATGTGTGGATTACCTACTTGTGGACCTAAATTTACTTGGTGTAACTAGCAAGACCCCCTTTAAAGTGTAATTTACCCTACATAGAGGAGTGGGGAATGTAACATGGATTAACATATTTGATCATTGTGCCCTAGAAGTTTAAATTTGAGCAGAATCTCGATAAGGAGCCAAGCCCTTTAGATTATGCAATTTCTGGACAAATCATTTTTGTAACACCTCAAAGTTTAATTCAAATATTTTTTCTATTCTTTTAGTAGATAAATGTAAAATAATTGGGTGTTAACACTTAACACCATAATCAATTACTCATTATGAATTTGGTTATTCTACCATTTTCATATCAAGTATAAGGAAAAAATTAACGAGTCTAAACAAGATAACAAGAAAATAAGAGGAATTTTATGAATATAAATAACATTTTGAAGATAACAAAAAATGAGACCGAAGAATAAATAATAAACAATCAATATAGATAACAAAATAAAAATCCAGCAGCATATAAGCCTAGAAATTAGTAGAACACACACAAACAAACATAGCATCCCTAACCATCCCAAGATTTCTAACTGTAAATCGGCTAAAGAACATAAATACCAGCCTTCAAATAATTAGACGATGCTGTAACAAAATTGACACCCAACAACAAACTCAACAAGAAAAATCAACAAAGAAATGATTAAATCGGCCAAAGAACTAAATAATAGAAAAA
The DNA here is from genome assembly GCA_039764185.1 of Tamarix austromongolica. NCBI lineage: Eukaryota > Viridiplantae > Streptophyta > Magnoliopsida > Caryophyllales > Tamaricaceae > Tamarix > Tamarix austromongolica. Next base: position 85,924,356 of record CM077819.1, on the reverse strand, counting down.
TTAAAGAACTTTACCTTATTTATACTCGCTGTCTTAGCCAACCGTTGTTCGAAATATAAACCTTAAGAACAAAGATCAACTCAATAACACATAAAAAATTAACGGTTGTAAATGGCAATGATAGATGATACATGACAAAAAAAAAAAAAAAGGAATAAAAGAAGAATAGCACAACACTCACCTTAGATGATGAAAGGCAATGGAATTGATAACAAGTCAGCGGTGGAGCTTGGAAGTAGAGTTTAGGAAATGGAAGAAGAGGAGATTGAAGAGGAAGGAAATGGAGGAGGAGATCGAAGAGGAAGGAAATAGAGGAGATCAAAGAGCTGAATCATGGAAGACTGGAAGTAGAGTTAGGGTTTCAATTTCATACTTGAAGAGAAAGAAAATGGATGAGGTGCGGGTGCTGACTGCCGAGTGCTGCCTGTGTGTGTTTGGTTGTCTGCGAGTATGTGACAATGACTCACCGTGTCTGTGTGTAGTGTGTATGTGCAATCACACACTGTGTAGTAGACTAGTAGGCGTGTGCATTTTCTCGTGACTCTGTGTGTGGGGCTGTGCGGTGTGCCTGTGTTTGTGTGAGTGTGTGGGCCTTTGTTTTTTCTTCTTGGTCTGGTTGTCTGGGTGCCAACGAGGCAGCTACGCTGCCGATGCAGTGTGTGTGTGTGCTAAGCTGTGTAATGTGTTTGTGTGTGGGCTGTCCCGAGCCACAGGCCCAAAGGTAAGGTTGTGCTGTGCAGAAAATGTATTGTAACTCAATATTAATATTTGTAATTAGATAGAAAAAAATTAGATTATAAATTAGATTACGTTTAAATATAATGAACTTATTTTTAGAACTACATATTTTTAGCGGATCGGATAATTTACTAAAAAATCAGATCGGATATCCGGTCCGGTCTAATTTATGTTTGATCGGATCCGATATCCGCTCCGATTTGTAAAAACTGGATCGCATATCCAAAATTTCAGATCGTTTTTTTGGATATCAGATCATTTTTTCGAATTTTAATTTTTCTGCACAGCCCTACCTATACTACTAGTTTGGAAAGAAAATCTATATCACATATGTTATTACTTCATATTATATTCAGATTATGTATTAAGTTACTAAAACAGTAGCTAAGTATTAATAATTATTGTATATATTTCTAAATTGTAGAAGAACGTATTCGTATGAAAGCAATGCCTTTTCAATTGCTTACTTCTAACTACATTTTTTGTAATTTTGTTATAAATTGAAAATTATTTCTTCATTAATTGAAATGAACCCAAAGTATTTATTTCTTAACTTATAACTATCTTCATAAGACCACATTGAGTCTCCTAAGGTGTTTTTGAAGATGATCTCAATGCCAACATCAGAAGGCTTATAGCTAATTCACGTTAATGAAAAGAACTCTGGCAGCTTGCCAAACCGCATCTTACTCTGATACGTCTGTACTCTAAACATGAAGCATCAGGAACTCCACATAAAATGTGGTCACGAGATTTAAAATAAAGGCAGGCAGATCTAACTTTTTTGTCGACCAAGGCTTTCAGTTGAAAATAATAGCATTACATATCTTCCGGATGGCCCGTAAAATTGAGCAATCACTTGTTCCGTTATTTAAACAAGCAAGTAAATAAACTGTGCAGCGTGTACCCAAGAGAAGATGATCATGGTCAATATGATATTAGGGAGGGCCACGAAACCTAATTGCTCTGGATACATCGCACTGTAAGAAAAGATGAGCAGATGGATACCTGTTCTCTTTCCCAGAGCACCTAAAGCGCACGTAGCATCAATGTTAGGACATTGCTGACTGACATTTCAGGCAGTTATGAGAGAATTGGCGACCACTCTCCGCAGATATAAATGAATTCCAGGCAGGCAATCTTTGAAGCTCCGATGTTTCCCCCAGGAAAATTAGGAGGGCAACGAAACGTGGGTTGAGGATAGAAGGACAAGTTCTGAAACCCTTGCTTTCTACGCAGATATTGAAAAAGTGTCAGCAGGGTGTGGTCTCCACGATAGAAAATCATTTTGCCAAGCAGTGAACTGAATGATATCCACACTAAGAAATACGAACTGCCTCGTCGCACGGGAAACAGTGCTAAATAAATTCATTCCACCTTCTTCGGCATCCAATAATCAAATCCGATACATGCTGGATTGTAACATGAAAACAAACTCTTAAACTTGTAATTTGCAGGGGAACATAAAATTATCATAACAATAAACTAACAAGAAAAACATGGAATGAGAAAGAGGAGGGGGGGGGGGCGCCTGCCTGTAAGTGAACTCAAATAGCTAATTATTCAAGAGGACACACATGTAATCATAATCATTTACGGTTCCCCCCCCCCCCCCAAGGGTTTTTATCGAGATAAACATTTACAGTCGATAGCAGCAAACTTACGACATTACAAACAATATTCACCTTATTCTTTGAATTTCAATACAAATTACATCATATGGATGGTGGGTCGGGGTTCGACTTCTCACACTAGCAAGCAATTTCTTCCCTGCACGAGAACTCATACACCAACCTCTATCAATCGAGCCGACGCCCAGTTCTTAACACAAGGTTCCACTTTACAATCTTCAACTAAAACCCTTCTTAAGCTGGGTAAATTCATAACAAAAAACCCAACATGTGCAGATTCAAACCCACAACTAACAATGTCAACACATTCAAGTCCCTTACAACTCTTAATCAAAGCGACCAATGCAAAATTCGTCAAACCTTTACACCCTCTCAACTTCAAATCAACCAAACAATCACAAGAAATCGCCATCGAAACAAACTCTTTATCTACCAACATTTCGTTGTAAGACAAATCCAGCTTCCTCAATCTCTTCAGATTCTGACCCAAAGTCGTTAATAATCCAGGCACTCTCTCTACCACATCGCAATTGATAAGCGCTAATTCTTCAAGTACATTGCTCATGGATAAACTAAATGACTTGAGGCCTTCTCCTGTAACAAGACAACAACTCTGGAGTCTAACTACTGATAAATTCGTGAATGTCGTCGCCATAGCCGATAGGTGATCGTTGCTAAGGTCAAGTGGCAGTCGAAGGCAGAGTTGTCGAAGAGTCGATGAACTACGGGAATTTGTGATGAATTGATACAAGCCTTGGCTGCTCCCACCATCATGAACTAGTAACGAGTTGAGGTTCATACAATTCTCAGATAATTTTCGGAGAACACCGTCAACTATGCTTCTACAAGTCCTTAATTCAACTTCTTCGAGGCCATCGCAACTACTACTCAAGCACTTTGTAAATGAAGAGATTGACCCTCCATCGCCGACACTTTCGCAGTTCATAAGCTTCAATTTTTTCAGATTCTTGGAGTTCCTCCATAACCAACCTAAACCCACATCATTCCAAGAAATTCCCGATATACTCAAGCTCTGTAGAAACAACATTCCATCGAATTCCTCATCGTCATCGGATCCCTTGAATCCCCAGAGACCAAATTGATGGTGTTGAGCGGAATTGCCAGAAATGATCACCGATAGCTCCTCAAGGTATTTTAATTTCGCAACCCAGGAAAAATTAAGGGGCCGAGAGACAGAAATATTGAGCGACTTGAGGTGGGATGACGAAGGGAGACAAAACAGAGTAGCGGGAGAAATAGGAGTCGGTAAGAAACGGAGGCGTTTGAGGTTTGGACAAGTAGATACGGCTGAAATGAGGAGGTGGCCGTTGATATCAAACGCCGCCACTGTAGCAGTGGTGTTGTTAATATCAGCGTATGCGATATTGGGGCCGGCGGAGACAGAAAGCGAGGTGAGGAAAGGGTAGTGTGAGAGTAAGGATGAGAGAGATGATGGTGAAGCGTGAGTTGGTACGAGAAGAGAGAGGGAAGTTTTTGATAAACGGTAAATTTGTAGCCATCTTTTCGAGACAAGAGGAAGGGAAGGAGAGGATGATGAAGGCGTGGAAGATGATTGCAGCGATGATGATGAAAGAAGGCGTTGAAAGATTTCAATCAAAAGTTCATCACAGAGTAACGTATCCATCCTTATACTAGATGGACGAAGGTTAAAGGATGAGGCAGCTGTTGTAATCCAGCCTATATCGGATTAAGCAACCAGACTTCCTTCTCTCGTGTTTGTAGAAGCGTCTTCTGTCTTTCGTTTTACCTTTCTCTGTCTCCACCTAACCCACTAAAGTTGTAAAATATGTTTCGGAAGTATCTTTTCCATCTATCTCAGCAAGCTTTTTAAGTTGTGGTTTGATTTGATTCATAAATTACATCAAGTGCGTGTCTTCAACGCTTTACTGGTTTTGTTCCAAAGAAAAATGCATCACATGTACGAAGCAAGCAACTATATGAAATTAGACTCCATTATTATTTAAATCTTTTTCTTAATCAAGTTACTAAAATAATTATTCTATTATTTCCCCTATATCATTTCCTAACACTTCTTGCTTCCACTCCCACGCCTTCATCTACTACCCCGACTAAACCCTATCCTTCTTCCCATCTACATCTGCTACATTCATCTGCTACATTCATACTTAGCAAAACTCGGGAATAGAGCAACAATCGGCAGCGACAAACAAAACGAAGAAGGTATGTTTATCGTGCCATATTATTTAATTATTTGCTTGACTTCACTCGCTGGCTACGCCACGCAACTTGAGATTCGTGCGCTGGCCAAACCACATAATGTGAGCCTGTGAGGTCCTCGCGTAAGTCATAAATCTATGTATGTGTATAAATTTTGGAAATATCTATAAATATTAGATGTAATTAGTAAGGTAAAATTTAGAGATCGGATGTGTTAAACTTTATATATTTGGAATGTTTGCTGTATAAATAATTTAGATGGTAAAGCTTATAAATTGATAGATCTATAAATAAGTATATTTATATACATCTACAAATTGATATAATTCCAACTGTGATTGAAGTATTTTTATTATTGAAATTCAGATGAACCACAAGCAAAAAAAGTCATCTAATAGAAATGAGGGTTGTGGAGTTACCGCTTCAGCATATCATAGGAGTGAAGCTTAACAAGCACTACAACTCTCTTCGAAGATTCTAGCAAGTATTAAAAAATCTTTTATTAGTGGGATATGGCACAACAAAAAAATATAGTAGATTGTCACATGAATAAACACCAGACCAAGTATAACATAAAGCTCAGCAACAAGCTAATCATAATTATGAGATGCCTATAATTCCGACATCTGCAGACTATGTACGTCTTCCATCATTTACTGTCAATGTAATTAATCCATCCTTAGGGACTGATGGGGGGCATACATCTTCAATTGGTCGATCATCCTTTAGTGATGAACCATCCTCCTTAGTTTGAATTGCACAACCATCCTCCTAGACCTATATGGGTCAACCATCGTTCTCAACCCATGTACATTATCCACCACTTATTAGTGAAAATGAAGGTGATGGCAGTGGTAATGACAACGAGGATAATGATGTAATACTAGATGAACGAGGTATGCGCCCAAGGGATGGTTGGTACTTGGTTGGACCATGTCTTGGAGATCCAAGGTACCCTAGTTTGATTCGAATATGTGGGGGTCATATTGCTTTAGATGTATGGTTTGGAAATGTAAGTTTCAAAATACATCATTTTGTTGACACTTTTCCATTGTTAATTATTATGCTTACTTATATTTGTCTATTTTGTTGCTTATGATCATGAAGTTTTAAGAATTCACACTAGATCAGAGTGGTTTAGTAATTGGATGAAAACTATTGATGATGATTGTTTCACCTAATTTTGTGGTACTGGATTAGATCATCTGACTACCTGTATTTTTCCATACATGGACTAGCCTCTTATATCTTCGTTTGTACAGAGATAGTAGCTAGAAACTAATAGCTTTCATATATCATGGAGTGAGATGATCATTAACCTTTTAGATGTGCAGCATATATTGGACTAAATGTTGACGGTCATGTATTATATGCAAGTGATACAGATGAAACTTATTTGTAAGTGATATATATTAGGTGGCCTATTTGGAATGGAGGAGGAGTACATAAAGGGGTAATTAAAGGGGGTGGAATAGAATTCTTGATGCTTCATTTCTTATGCACATTAGACTGGTTACCAATGGATAGTAAATTTATTGCATACCTATTATGGTTGCTCAATGTGTCATTATTTGTGAATAATTCTTCCAATCGAGTCAGGTTGTATTGGCTACTATTTCTCTAGGATCTCATAGTTGTGAAAGACTATGCATGGGGAGCTGGTGTACTCGCTCTCTTATATTGACAACTGGGTATAACATCTAGATCGAATGGTGCTCAAATATCCAGATGTGCAACTCTCTTATAGGTAATTTTGTGACTATCATCTATATAATACATTTGTTGATCATTTGCTTATATTTCTAACACGTGTCATAAAAAACTTGGATAAACAAAAAAGTTTCTAGATTTTGGTTGTGTTAGGTGTGATTAGGACTCTTGCACACCCCATTATCAAAGATGGTGGTGTGATCAATCCTTTGACAAGGCCCCTTCTATGATTGGATACCATAGAAAGTTGATTGATTCTATTTACATGAATAAGGTATACTCATTTAACTTAAAATATTCTTTAGTAGTTATTTGTAGGCCATTATAGTGCAGTTAGTGTAATACCCCCATTTATCACTATAAAAAAATTCATTAAAAACATGTTACATAAGCAGGAAACACATTAAAAAATAGGGTGTTACCATCATACCTTACACAGGTTAGACATCCACCGCCTACCCCATATTTGATACAAGGCTAAACCAACAAAAATATTAAAATAGTAGAGTGAGCAATAATAATTTAATTGAAATCAAGTTCCAAAATATTTTACAACAACAACCCTTATGAGTTATATTCAAATAGTTACGAGTATACATTAGTGTATGAAATTTCAAAATATGGATTGGGACACGAGGCCTCAAATAGATACCATGGTCCTCCATGGACCCCAACAAGAGCTTTCAAATGTCCTTGCTCACAACCTTGATCCAACAGAGATATTTCCTTTACTAGCCATCCCTAGAAACCTATACAAGGTCCTCTATTCATGAGAATGAGCAGGTGATAGGGCAAACAGGTACATCAGTACACTATGTACTGAGTAGAACAAGTTGCTCCCTTCATGTACACATGTATAATAGTTTATCATACACACTATAGATTACAATAAGCATTATGAAGACCATATATATGCAGAAGGATAAAAGCACATGAAGGCATACTGTCATGCATAATTCCAACAAGTAGAATACTTCATGCATAGAATCACCACCTTTGCATAGAGGTATGTACGCAATTAATGGCAAGGAGAAACAAATAACATCTATGGCCGTTCTTAATTAACCAAATCCTCACATTCTACCATTAGTTTGTTTATATACAAGATAAGTGAGTCAATCTGTCAATATTCCATTTCATAATCAAGTGGTCAGGTCAACTACTAGTCAAGTGTAATAACTAGCTCTACTCATTTTCGACCAATCCTACCATTAGTTCCATTATTGCAAAAATATTTTCCATTCTCTTAACCATCATTTATATATGATCAATTATTTACTTAACAACCATATTTTATTATCATCAAGCAATTGACTGTGCTCTCCCCATGGTCTCACATACCATGTATGCCTATTTAAAAGGACATAAAGTCCAAGCTGAAGACAATCACCATAATAGGTGTAAGTCTAGGCTGAAGCTAAATAATATGGATATAATTCTAGGTTGAAGCCAACCACCTAGGTAACCAAACCTTTTAGTATCGATAACCCCTAGTGCATTATCGGTGTCTAGAGTAGGTAATGCACAAGGACCTCTTAGGATCCCACCTATAGGCAAAGTCCTAAGGCACCAAAATGCTTGAAGGCAAAGTCTGAAGGTACTAAAATGCCCAAAAGAAGACTAACCCTTGATAGCTAATCAAGGATCGGGTAACCTAGATCCATACTCAACTTAACTTTCTTTCACTTTAAGTGATTAGTTTTTTATTTATAAGGATGGGTGCTTATACAAGGCCCATACAAGCAGATAGGGTAAATGCCCATACCTAGCCATATTGATCCTTTTTATTTTCATTTTCCCTAACCATGCGGGTGTACCATTTATACTTGGTCCATGATTTTCATATCCATCATAGAGCTTAATCCATGTCCATACAAATTTCTATTGCTCTTATTTCCATTTTATCACCAATTACAAGTGAGTTATACATTTAACCTTTAAATTGCTCATAGTGTATGCCATATGTTATGACCCATTTTAAATCCCTTAATTAGGCTATTAATCCATGTTAAAATCTATATTTTATTCCATTAATAATCATGATATAGTCCTAAATATAAATCCCAAACATAACTAAATCATAAAGCAAAAAATCATGCAACCCAGCCGAACCAGTCTATTGGTTTAGCCCAACTAGTCAATCAATTGTACCAACCAGTTGATTAGTTCAACTGAACCAAACCATGGTTTCTTCAAACTAGTTAATCAATTTGGGTAAAACAATCAACTTTTCATAGAATAGTCAATAAATTTTGCCAAACTAATCAATGGGTTTAAGTAGAGAGTAAGACCAAGGTCTCTGCAGGTGCACCAATCTATAGGTTGTGTCAACTAATCGACCATTTTAGGAACCATTCTATTGTTTTAACTTAACCAGTTGATCAATTTAACCTAACACAACACTAATTCACAAGTTCCATGCAAATTCTTGCATAAAAATCATTTCTACTCACCATAGAGCATGTATCAACATCAACTAACATATTTCTAACTAGATTATCATGCATTTCTTACCATAACATTATCATAGGCCATTTCCTCCATTTTCATGCTCTTTTCTCAACTTATGTCATTTAAACATATAACTCATGCATACCACTACATTTCTTCATACCAACATGTATAATCTAATAAAAGCTTCACTTTTCATATAGTAACACATGCTAACATTTTAGGTACAATAATTACTTAGTGTAGCTAAATCCTTAAAAATTAGGAATTTTAAATATGTAAAACCTTCAACTCTCAAAACCTTAAAAACCAAAAATCTTAACTCAAGTTTCATACTAAAACCTCATAAAATTCAAACAACAAAATAGAGGGGAAAGAACATACCACTGGGGTAAAATAAGGAAAACTTAATTAGACCACTCAATCATTTTCCAAAATCTAACTCTACATTACTTAACAATTAAAAAAAGATAGACCTAGATGTAGGATTAGGTGAGTGTGAAAGAACAATTTGGCAAGTGCTCGAAGTGTGAAAGGAAAAAAAAAGAATGCAGAACTCAGAGAACTTTTTATGGTTGAAAGAAAGTGAATATATTGAGGATTGGGGCTATCTATAGCCAACCAATCAAAGGAAAAATTGAGGGGGTTTGGAATGTATCTAGAAAACCTTGCTTGTGATTGTTTGATTTTGATTAGAACAATCAGATTTGCTTAGGATTTGCTGACCTAGTCTCCGGAGCTCAATTTGTGACTTTGGGGAACTTAGGTCAAATGGGCTAGAATTCTCATACATAAATGAAGAAATAAGAGGTCAATATGGAAGGAATATTCTAGGTGCTCAGAATCATGCCTGATGTTGAAGAAATTGAACTTAGAACTGAGTAAAGGAGAGAGGAGGAAGTAGATAAGTTACTGAGGTCATCTTTCTCCTCCATGTATCTCAAACGACCTCTAGAACAAATCGAGGTATTATTTTAGTTTAAACACATCATGAAAATGGTTAGAAATCTCTTAGAAATAATTGGTATGAAATGGTAAGGTTCCATTTTAGTGTAAGTTTTTTTTTTTTTTTAAAATCAAACTTAAAAAAATATGACTAGCTTGATAAACTAGTTGATTGCTTTGGGTATACCATTTGACTATTTATCCACTAGTCATTTGATTTCCTGAAACTAGTCAATCGGTTTGGTCGAGGAACTCATTTTGGCTAATAAAATACCCTAAAATCCTAATTTGGAAAATTATGGCTAAATAAGGATTTATTAGGAAAAATAAGTAAATAAATCATTTTATTAATATAAAGGGGAATTAATTAAGGTAAATCAAGGAGAAAATAATAAATAAATTATTTAGGAAAAATTTGGACATTTTACTAATTAATATGGAAGTTAAGGAAATTTGTCCAAAATAGCCAAATTAAGCTAGAAAGGAATTTAATTATTATTATTATTATTATTATTTTAAATATTATTAATTTTAAATATTCAAGGATACCAAAATACCCTAAACACCCAATCAACCTATTTTCTCCTTTTCCTTTTTCCTCCTTTTCCCTTCTTTCCCCTTTTTCTTTCTTACTCCCCTTCCTCCTTTTTCTTTTTTCTTCTTCCTTCCCCAAAACGGGCCAGCCTGCCAGCCTAATTCCCTTCTCTTCCCTTCTCCTTTCGCGCGGCCTAAAGCCTGCGCCGTTGCCCCCTGACAGTCTCCCTGTTGACTTTCTCTTTTTCCTTTCTTTTTCCTCCTAGATTGCTCAGTCTACCCCTTTCCCTTTCCTTCTTATTCCCTACGCAAACTGCACCCCGACCTTGCAGTCCTTATTCCGCCGGTAGCCACCTACTCCATCCGGCCGTCACTTGTTCCGTCTGGCCGTCCTTCCCTACTCTCCCCCATCGTTTTCTTTCCAGTTTCGAACTAACTAAAGCATCCTCCCTCCTCCCACATGCTTTCCATTTCCTTTTTCCTCACCTTGACCAGACACACCCTGTAATTCGCAGGCCTGTGCCTCTTACCACCACCGGCAGGCGACCTGCCTCACCTGCCCCGCTCATCCTTTTCCTCCTTCATCATTTTCCCCTCAATTTAGCCTATAAATACCCCCATAGGAAGCCATAATTGGGTCTTTGTTTTTGCAGCCCAAAAACACCGACTTTGCGCCACTACCCAAACAGACCCCCGTTCTCCTACTGTCGACCATCGCCACTACCCACACCGCCCACTAAAGCTTTCCATGAACCACCCTATGTATAACTGAGCCTCCCTCCTCCCTTTTATTGCCCTAAATGAGCCACCCGACCATGCAAAACCACCCTCTTGATTAGCCCTCATCAACTCCTCGCTGCCCTTCGTGCCACCATTTTCCACTAATTCCGTTGCCAACAACACCACCTCTACCCTCCAAAACAACCAAGAGACCTCAATCTACCTCCCTATAGCTCCATCTCTCCCTGCCTCCCTCTCCTCCTCCCTTCTCCACCTTCCACCACCGCACTTGCTGCCGTGTGCCGCCACCTTTGGTTGCACCACAACCTTCATTACGCCCCTCTCCACCTGAGACACCTTCCACCACCTCAAACACCCCCTCATTCCCTCTCCTCTAGCCTATACCCCCATCTCCCCACCTCTCTTCCTCCTCCACCATGGCCGCCACTAATCCTAGGTGGTATTCTAATTTCCCCAACCCCTAAACTTTTTTTTATATAAGTGTTAGTAATTTTTAGTAGTATTAATAGTATTACTCTTATTATTATTATTATTATTATTATTATTATTATTATTATTATTAATGTTGTTATTATTATTATTATTATGTTATCACTCTTATTATCTAACCTAACTTTAGAAATATTTCTAACTAATAGTATTATTATTTAAAAGGCTATAACTTTAGTATTACTATAATAATAATTATTATTATTATTATCATTATTTTCTTACTAATACTAACTTTGGCCATTATCACTTTTATTATTAGTGTAAATGTTAGGACCCTTATATTACTATTACCTTTTTGATTATTATCCTTATTATGCTTAACATTATTATTATTATTACTATCATTACTATCATCATCATCATCATCATCATCATCATCATCATTATTATTATTATTATTATTATTATTATTATTATTATTATTATTATTATTATTATTATTATTATTATTATCATCATCATCATTACTATCATCATCATCATCATCATCATCATCATCATCATCATCATCATCATCATCATCATCATCATCATCATCATCATCATCATTATTATTATTATTATTATTATTATTATATTATACTTAACCATATTATCAGTAAGGCTACTACTATTATGATTTCTAGGACCTTCAACAGGTTTATGGACTTGGTCCAATTCGCCCTTGAGTGGAGGCCAAAGAAATGATGTAGGTCCACCATTTCATGATTTACTTGGGAATTAGGTACCATGAGTTGTTGGTTGGAGTTGCCCACTAGATATAGTTTACATATATGAGTAGGCCTTAGAGGTTTCTAGGGTGATTCAGGCAAGGAGTGTGTAGTAGGGGGGAGATGGAGTTTGAGATTCTTCAGCATCCCCACACTATAAAGAAGAAGCATTCTAGAGGCAGCATAATGCTTAGGTATGTTAGAAGTATAGGTGTAACACCTCAATCGGAAGGTCAGTGTGGTAGATGTTTTGAGGAGAAACATTACCATTGCAAGCGTTATAGAGAATATCACTAAGGGGGTTCGTTGTGAGGGTCACAAGGTAAATTTTCATGGTTATGGTATGACTTGACATAGGGTTTATGAGTGCCATGTTAGAAGTGGTAGTGTTTATAAGTGCTAATCTGGAGCTCAAAGCACTAGATTGATTCAGTAGCAACCATAACCATAGAGAGTTACTCTATCTCCAGTTAGTTTCCCTATACATTATTGTTATCCTAGGGGTTAGAAACCCCTCACCTTTTAGCTTGATTAGTAGTAATCAAGTAGTGGTGCATAAGTTCCTTCAAATGGTTGCCTAAACATGATTAGCTAGTCTAAGGCTGAGCATGAGGCCAATGTGGTGACTGGTATGGTTACTGTATCTACCTCTTCAGCATATGTGTTTTTTGACTTTAGTTCATCCCATTACTTTTTTTCATCCACATTTGTAGTTAGAGCTACTTTATCTACTTGTAATAGTGATGCACTGTCGTATGTACAACAAATTTAATAAATAAATCCTAAATCCCAAATACGTAGTATATGTCAAGAAGGAGTCGAACCCACAAGGAATGAAATTTTAATCACTAATTTTGCTATTGATGTTATAACCCCGTTTATACAATTTCATTGATTCTTATACTAAATTCGATTATACTAAATCTTGATCACTAATTGACAATTAGGGGAGGAATGAATTGTTGATGGAATTAAAATGCCATACATTCAAATAAGAAGAATGATTCTAAACAATTTAATGTTGACTTAGGAAACTCAAGATAACAAATTCCCATACTTCCTCTTAACCTTAATAAACTGAATATGCTCTCAATTTATTTTTGTACCCATTTAATAATCTAGGTCAAGAACACTAGATTCAATTAATGGTAACATTATGAACGGGAAGCAGCCAACTACAATCATAATCACAAAAGCTCGGATCATGCAATTGCACGAATTAATGGATAAGATTAATAATTAATCTTTTTGCTACTATAGACAAGTTTAATTAACAAATACGGGTTAATTTCATTGTCTTAGCAAAGATCAAGTTCTAAACCAAATAGGTGATCAATCTAATTAGTTCAAGAATCTTAATCTATGATATGGAATCATTCAATTCGATCCATTAATTCAATTAAACCTCATCTAGAATCAAACATTTAAAGTATAAAATGGTAATTAGGTTATAATTCCATCCTCAATTCATCCTACCCTGTTCTAATTACTCAAATTTCTGCATATTCACAATTCATTCAATTACACAAAAGTCTTGGAAATTGATAACAATAATGCATTCACAAATTCTATTCTTGCAACAATTAGATAATACTGTAGTGAATACAAATAAAATTACAGAAAAACAACTTAGATTCAGCAAAAACGAAGATACTGAAATTTACAAAGGAATAGAGGAAACTTATCAATTGAAGTGCAGAATGTCAAATCATCAATAGAATTCAAGAAGATCAAAGGTTGGAATTGTGCATTACATGTATGTTCTAAAGGAATAAGGGAAGAACAATACATTCCAAATGTTTTTCGATCCTTTCCCTTCTGTCCCGAACTCTCTTTTCAGATAAAATTTATCAGAAACAAGTCACGCGGACAGTTACACGTTTTTAAATGAAAATACGGTCCGTGTTTTAGAAACACGGGACCCCCGTGTTTTCCTCCAACTGCTCTGCTGACAAGGATTTAAAGATCGATACCCGGGATAAATAACACGATCCGTGTTTATGAAACATGGGACCCCCGTGTTCTTGATCTTTCCACTCAATTCCTTTGAAAGTTTCAGCTTAGCTCATCTTGATGTATTTGTTCCCTTTCCAACTTTGCTCTCCTTGATTCAACATTTCTTGATGTGTTCTCTACTTTATTTCTTCTTTTCATTGATTTCTCCTTGAATTTCTTCCATTCTTTTCTTTCCTGTAAAATTTATTCAAAGAAAGAAAACTCGACGAAAAGATTAAATCTAATAGAATTAATGAGGGATAAATGATATTTTTAGACATGAAAATAATCAATAAATCTCATCTATCATCGGGCTTAATTATACCTATCAATCCACTAGCAATAATAGTTGCTAGGAGCATCTTGCCCTAGAAATTGTATCCTGGACCATTCCACCGGTGAGAATAATAGGGTCCAAAAATCAAGTAAATTAAATCATTAGATGATAATAACTTTTTATTAAGACACTAATTACTTAGAGTGAAACACCCCATAGGTCAGGGTTGGTTATGCTTTTATTACTGATCATCCAGTGAGAATAGTGGCTAGGAGCATTCTATCACAGGGTTGTAATCTAATTACTGATCCATCGGTGAGGATAGTGACTAGGAGCATCATTTGTGTATAAATAACCCTAACCTTTTTTTTTCCTTCACTTCAATTTAGCAATCGAAACACCCTCCTTCTCATATACATTGTTTCCACCCCTTTTCCTTTTATGTCTTCACTTTTAACTTGTTTCCTCTCTTCTGATCCTTCCACTAAGTTTATGTTTTATCTTTAAGCAAGATAGGGTTAGCTTTGGGAAAATTTTGAGATTTCAATCTGATTTTCTTAGAGTCTTTTTTATAGATGCTATTTTCTAATTTTCTTTCTTTACATTTGTATTATTTTATTATGTGGCATTATTAAGAAAGATTTGTGAGTTTTAACCTTTTCTTATAAGGTGTTCATGATTTAGGTTTTCTCAACTAAGTCTTGCCATATTTTTCTAAGCTTGCTAGGTAAGGTGTTATTACCTTAAAACGTGAAATAAATTAGCATGTGATCCATTTAGATTGTAAATTATAATTATTAAATTCTTATATTTGCATAATTATATGGTAATGTTCGTATTTTGATGGCTTATGCCATAAGCTTTAAGCATTTTGGTGGAATTTGCATTTATGGAATTTGTTGTTTATTTTTTTTAAAAATGCAGTATGCATTTGTATGTGAGCATGCTCACTCTTAGTTTTCTATAATGGTAATGTTAAGGGTTTAATGTTGTTGGTATTTGGAGTCAAACTCCTATTTGGAAATGCTTGTGTATGCTGGCTATGGGCAGACCGATTGATAGGTTCCTTAGATATTTGAATGGTGAGCCTAATCAATTGACTAGTTTATGTATGCTAACTTTGGTATGCTCTCTATCTGAACCCATTAACTATTTTGTACCTAACCAATCAACTTTCTTTTACAATAATTTACTAATTATCCAAAACTATTGATTGGTTCTCTAGTTGTAATTTTAGTTGGTCATTGGTTAAACCCTATAATTAGTTTTTCCCAACTAACTGACTGGTCTCAGAGTAGTTAACAGGTTTGATTAACCGAATGACTGGTTTTGATAGAAAAATCTTGGATTTGGATGCACAACAAGTTTGTCTAAATTAATCGAATGGTTTGATTAAATGATTGACTGAAGTATGAGGGCGTTACTTATTAGTATTTGAGCATTGTTTTCAAAATTCTTTCTTCTAAAAAAATATATTTGTGGTTGATATCACAGGTTTGTGTCATACATTTGCTTTGGAAAATTATTTATTTCTAAACATTTTGTGCTCATACAATAGGATATTTTGGTGATTTGCATACTATTTTGGATATTATACCCGAATGCTCAAGTGTTTAAAAATCTAAATTAGTTTTTGAGTGAGAATGTGTTAAGGATGTGCTATTGATTGCTTTTGTATTGATTATGTTGTACAATCCTTAGTGCTTGAAAAATTGGTTGCTTTTTATTAGTCTTATTCTTTAGGAATTGATGGTGGCTAACTCTAGTTTCAAGAACATTGAGGCATTCATGGAGGTTGTTGATGCCTGTATGGAAGGCCAGATTTATGCTCCATAGCCTCCATTTCTAGTTATCTCTCCAATTTTAGAGTATTAGATTAGGAGAGTCGGAAAGTATCAACTTCTGATATTTGAGAGTTAAGAGAACCCTAAGATTATGGAAAGGTGGATAACGAATAGAGAATACTTTCATTGCTTGTGGTTACATGTTGTCAAAGAGGGTTCATGTAGTAGTTTACTACTTAAGGGGCTAAGTAAATATATGCCAGATGAGCTTCTAACATAGAGGCAAAGCGAATACTACATGGGGAATTTTTCATGAGTGTAATACCCCCAACATTTACTCCTAAAAAGTATTGTTTAGGGAAAAATGCGAAAGTTAAAATAAAACACGGGGAATGTTACCACCACACTTAATATAATATAAATATCCACCACCTATCTCATACTAGATTCAAAGTTAAAACATGTCAAAAAAATTCAAACAACATCTATGCCGTGAGGATAAGCTCCCAAAAAGAGTTATCCACTGGGATTTGATAAGTGAACAATTTCATTGAATAAAATCATCGTTGATTAAATAAGCAAAAATCCTGTAATATAACCCTTTATTTTAAATTTTTAGCAATGTAATTAAAAATTAAATTTTAATTACAACATCGTTAAAATTTTAATATAACACTTTAAAATTTATAAAATTATATATAGATAAATAAAGATAAATCCCTAAGGGATAAAACTCTGTTCAACCCATTAATAACATTCAATCTCAAGCGTGCACAAGAGGTCTACTCCCTATTATTAGGGGATTGTTGTTAGACTATTCAAAAAATGTTGTATCAGTACAGATCCTACACTGAGTAAATCATAACTATCTAACTCATGGGAGAAAACATACTACACATAAGACATGATAATATTTCACTTACAATACTCATACTCAATTATACATATGATACATACGATGAAACACGTGTTCATAGATTCATGCTTATAAATACAAGTGTACTTGGAGTCATGATTTTATGCTTAGTAAAAAAACTACTCTACAAGATAGCATTCTTACATATAATACCCACATGTGATTTAAGTAATAGATCATGTGATAACTAGGTAAGGATAGGTGTCACAAGGTAGCATTATTGTAAAAAGACAAATAATTGACATGTATAGGATAATGAAATATAAATTCCATGAGTGAATGAGAATATTTGATTATTATATTTCATTATTTTAATCACAACCATCTAATTATATTATCTTGAGGATAGATACTCAAAGAGATCGTAAATACCAATCTAGTACTCGAATAGTACTAGTCCTAGGTGGCTTGTCCAGAAATGTATCCAGACCACCAATAAATAGGAAACCTAATCACTTAATTATGCATACCCTCTATTTAGCCGAAATATATTGAGACACCTATAGAGTAGAAGAGAGCCTCTCCAAACCTTATAAGGCACCCATGATCACATAAGAAAAAAATCAGAATGGTACCAAGTGAATACCAAGTCTAACTCGAATAGCTAACCCAAGTACAAGTCTTAACTTAAGGTATTTCACTTTTAGTGATTAATAATTTATTTAAAGATTCAACTAAGCATAAATTAGGCCCACATAATGACACTTAAATTACTTTCATCAACACAACGAATTTCCATTATTATATCCATTCTAAGTGGCATTAAAATTGATAAATTTTAAGTGGCATTAAAGTTGATCAAGTCTAATTGGCATTAAAGCCAAACCAATCCAAATAGCATTAAAGCTGATCTAATCTAAGATGCCTTAAATACAAACCAATTCATATGGCATTAAAGTCGTTTCAATTCAAGTGGCATTAAAGATGAATAATTTTAGGTGGTGTTGGAGCCAAATAATTCAATTAGCATTAAAGCCAAATAATTCCAATGGAGTTAGAGCTGAATAATTCCATGGCATAAAAATATAGCATAAGGTATCATACAATTTCAATCCATACTCCACAAAGGATATAGTTTTCTAAATCGATTAAAATTTAGATACATCAGTACATATTCTAAAATCACCAAACATTTCATAATTAGCTGAATATATTGACCACATAATCATGCTCAACTCTTTACATACTTAAACATATAAAATATTCAAAAGGCAAACTAACAAGTTTTCGCATTGGAGCTATAAACTCATAAATATATACAATTAGTACACAAGAACACAGTATACACCTGACATACTTAAATAATCATAAAGCACAGACATCACCTTTCGTATTCACAAGACATATATCCCAAATTATATAATAAGAAATGATATGTAATGACTTACCTAAATCCAAAGCTTGCTAAACAAATTGATGAAGAGTGAGAGCTATTGAGAACTCGACAATCATTGAGAATGTTTTACAAGATTGTCGATAGATATCATAAGACTAGGTTAGAAACTACCTTATCAATCAACAATTCAAGTGTTACAATTTTATCAACGAAAGTGGACATAAATGAACTTTATTGAAAAATGTATCCAAAACCTAAGACTCGTGAGCATAGCTTTATTGAGATTTAAAGCTATATATTAATCAAATAAAGTTCAACATATATTACTTTGGGCAATTCAAATTGATTTGAAAAACTAGGGATAAGATAATAGAGGATAAGTTAATTTTATTGAAAAGGACATATTGATTAGGTTTTATGATCAAAAAGACAAATAAAGCATTTTACAAGGACCAAATCAACCCAATATCATAAAAATACAATCCAAATAATTATAAGTTAAAGATAGTAAACTATTAGGTGTAAGAAGCATAAGCAAAACATGTTCATAAAACTCTCTCCAAAAATTAGGGTATTTAAGCCAAAACTACAACCTAGTAAATTAACTCTAATTACCTCAAATTTATAGCTTAGGAATACAATTAAATCAATTTGAAATAAATCTAGATACTCAAATTCAAAAAAATAATCTTATAAATAGCCAATTTAAGATAATAATTTCCCAAATTTAGGGTTTTAAAACTTGATACACAAACCATAAATTGTAATTGATGGTGTTAGAATGTAATTAAGGTCATTTAAAAAAAATTAAAAAATTAAATTTAAGAAAAAAAATATACAAATGACTAATTTTATAATTTCATTTGAAATCTAGGGGTTTCGGCCCCCAAAATGCAATTTGATTAAGTTTTATTTATTTATTTAAATTGAATGTTTATAAATATAATTAGACATATATTATAACATATTATATTCTCAATTGATTAAAAATAATAAAGGAAGTACCCAATTTAACATAATTAGGGCTTTTAAGTCTAGACTACAAACCTAGTAAAATCTTATTCAAATGTTTAAATTGATTATTTGAAATTGAAATTTGACATATTCTAAAACATATTGTATAATAAATTTAATGAAATAGCTCAATTACACAATCTAATTTAAATCCATATGAGTTTTGACCCCAAACTCTAATTTCAATAGATTTCACATATTTTTCCCAAATTGATAATGCCAACTTGAAATTAAGTACATATCAAAATAACTTAATAAAAAAAATCTAATAAATATTGAAATAAATGGGTAAAAAATAAAAAAACCTAATTTTCACAATTCAACCACATTCATTGTCATTAACAACTCCAAATCACTCATACAACTTACATATACATAATTCAATAACCAATTTAGGGTTAGGGATAATTATAACAAACCAATTGTTATGAAAGTGGAGGTTATAAAGGTTGTTGAACCTTCACCAATGGTTAATGACAACGTGTCAGTGGTTAGGTGCATTGGTGGTGGGATAATGATGGACCCATTACTGCTATTCATTATGCATGGCTATTATTGCTGTATGCTACCATCAAGAATGAGGAGAAATGGAGGGTGTGGAGGTAGTGGTGGTGTGGTGTGGTGCGGTAGTGTTGTAGTAGAGTGACGACTATGGTGTGGTGGTGGTGCTGAGTTTGGTTTTGCAAAATAAACACCACAACGGGAAGAGAGAGGGAAGAGAGAGAAAAGAGGGATAATAATAAAAGGAAAAGGATAGGGGGTTGGGTGGTGGTTTAAGTATTTTTTTAATTTCTTGTTATTTCACAATTACAGACACATACATACATAAGATGGTGAAAAATACCTAAATAATTTTTACATAGAAAAATTATTTTAAATAATATAACAAAAACCTTTTTGTAAAGATCTAAGGCTATAAAATCAATATAAAAAAAATTACTTAAAGAATTTTGGAAAAGGTTTTGGAGGAAAATTCTAATGAATGCAAGGATCTATATTATTTACGAAAATATATAATAAGACCTCAAAAATGTTTAAGACCATATAAGAAAATATTTAAATCAAACTGTAAGAGACCGAGATTAATTTGAATAATTTCTAAAAATGGTCCTTTGCAAACCAAAAATGATACAATGAAAGAAAATTAATTTTCAAAAGAAGATCATGACTAGGTTATGAAAATATTTTTAATTTAAAGCTTTCTAAAGATCTTAACAACATTGAAAAACCAAATAAATACAAAGTTGTAATATTTTCTACATATAAAATCTTTAATTTTTTTTACTATTTAAAAGGAAATGTTATAATTTAAATAATTTGTTTTGTTAAAAAAATATAACTCTGAGACAAATTCGTAATGGCACAATTAAGTTGTAATAAAAAATTCGAGAAAGAATAGCAACATATATATATTTAGATAAAAATCAAAATCATATGAATATAATAAAATCATTATCATGAATAAATTTATCTAGAATGATCTGCAATGACAATGATTAATTAAATTATAGTATGAAGTCAAAATTGTCAATACATCCATAAAATGAATCAAAAGTAAAATTATTAAATATTTTCATCAAATTATGCTAATAAAATAATTAAGATTAATAAAATTGAATTTTAAAAATACAAGTGTTATGATGAAGCTTTTTGAGTTGTATTCTACCCCATTCATCTCCAAATGGGGAAGTATGATGATTTTATAGAACTTTATCATGGAAGCATGTCAGTTGAGGATCACTCTATGAGGTTGATGGATTTAGACCAGTTCGCTTCATGCAAGGAGGCCAACGAGGCAATGTAGATCCACTATTTAGAGTTGGGCCTTGGGATTAGGTATTAGGAGTTAACGGTCGGAGTTTCTCCACAATATATGGTTGGGATGTCTAAGCAGGCATTGGAGGCTTCTCTAGTCCTTCAATTAAGGAGTGACTAGTTGGGGGAAAGGAAGTTCATGGGATTGAAGAAACCTGAAGGTTGGAAGAAGGCATATCCTGAATATAATATACCACCAAGGTATAGTAGAGCTATGGGGTTAGGCCGGCGTGGTGATCGATATGCTTATTGTTTTACCTCTTATGAGTGGATGCTATTTAAATTTAGTTCACAAAATTCCTATGTGTTATCTGCATTTGTGGCTAGGGCCGCTTTATACCCCCTTTTGTATTATTTTTAATTCTATTGTGTTTCTTTTTGAAGATAGAATTATGCTATCTGCATTTTATGAAGGTGTTGGCTTAATAATTTTAGGAGTAAAATTTCCCTTAACCTTATGGAAATTTAATTGTGTAACTTTGATGTGATCATTGGAATGGACATGTTGAGGAATTACTAAGCATTGATAGGTTATGTGTAGGAGCCTGTGGTTCTTCCCAAATTGAAGGTTCTTAGAGTTTTTATTTTATTTTATTTTATTGAAGGTGCAAGTCTAGCCCCTCTATGAAGGTTTTGCTACCTATCTTTTAACTACTCTTTTTTGGAATGTATATCCTTTTTATTATTATGTTGAGTTCTAGATAGTGAGGCTGCTAAAGTAAGTCTATGTAATTCAAGAGTAACCATCTATACTTTCCATTGAGATTTTTGGTATAACATCAATTATAGATGTTGAGTTCACCTTTGACTTGTTGCTAGGGATAAAGCAAGTATCTAATGCACCATACCATACGACATTCACTGAGATGAAAGAATATAAGGCTCAACTCAAAGAGTTTCCAAAGAAGAGCAACATTCAAACACACGTATCTTTTAGGGGAGCAGTGGTTTTATTTATTAGAAATGAGGATGGAAGTATGATGTTTTTCATCGATTACTAAGGAATGAATCAAATAACGATAAATAATCATTATCCTTTATCTTGAATTGATGACCTATTTGAAAAAATTGGTGGAGGCATAGTGTTTCCAAAGATTGTTGTTTGGTTAGGTTGCCATTAGTTGAGAATAGTTGAAAAAGATATTCCAAAGATGATATCCTAGACTAGATATAATAGTTATGAGTACACAATAATATATTTTGGACTTACTAATGTGCCATAAACATTCATTACTCTTATGAACCAACTTTTTAGGAAATTATTGGATTAGTTCATTGTAGTGTTCATTACTCACATTCTTATCGACTCTAGTTGTTGTGAGGAGCATGAATAGCATATAAGACATACCTTATCATCATTGAGATAAAACTAGTTATATGTAAAATTTTAATAGTGTGTTTTTGGCTAGAATAAGTAGATTTCCATGGGCATGTGATCTTGAAGGAATGCTGGGTAGTATATCATTCGGTGATTATAGTAATTTTTGTGTGGCTAGCAACACCATTTGTCAAGGAGTGGCATAATTTTATAGGATTTGCTAAATATTACCTCAACATTATTGTATACTTCTCCATGATAGGTCACTTGTTAAATTATTTTTTGAAGAAGTCTACACAATTCCAGTAGGATGAGAAGTGTAGTGAGGCCTTCAAAAGATTGAAGAGGCATTTGAATCCTATTCTAATGCTTGTATTACCAAGTGGATTAGATTATTTCAAAGTGTATAAAAATGCTTCTAAGCATGGATTATATTTCAATTTGATACAACATGAGAGCATAGTGGTATATGCTTCTATTTAATGGAAGTTACATAAGTGGAACTATTGTACACATGATTTAGAGCATGTCATGGTGGTGTTTGCTTTGAATATTTAGAGAGATTATCTCTATGATTTTTAGTACAAGTGTTACAATAATAATAATAGCCTCAAGTTCATTTTCATGTGGCAGGAGTTGAATTTGAGACAACATTGATGGTTGAATTTGTTAAGGATCATGGCCTAGAGTTCACCTACAAAGAGAGTAAGGCCAATGTTATGGTAGATGCCCTTAGTTAGAAGATGTCACACTTCTTGATTACAATTGTGTTGTTAGATAATATTTGTTAAAGTTTAGGGAGATAGAGATTGACTTAATCGTCATTGGCAGTAAGGCCTAGTGACTCACCATCACACCTTCCATATTTGATGAGATTCAATCTTATCAACCTGGTAATGTCAAGATTGAGAGGATTAGGTATAATGTTGTAGAGGATAGAGCAGAGGGATTTTGAATCCATGAAGACATAAATATTAGTTATCATAGTAGGTAGTGTGTTCCTAGAGGATGTATTAGGCTACAGAGAGATTCTTGAAGAATGGTACTGTGGTGCTTATTCCATCTTCCCTAGAGGGGATAAGTTATATACGAGCTTAAAGAAGGTATATTTATAGCACCTTATGAAATAGGAGGTTGTATATTCTTTTACTTAATGTTTTACTTGTTGAATGTTCAAAATAAAGCATAAGAGACTAGTTGGTTTATACTAACCATTGGAAATTCCTGAGTGAAAATGCGATAGTAAATCAATAGATTTTGTGGTTGGTCTTTTAAGGACCACTTGTAGTTTTGATTCCATCAAGGTTAATATTGACCATTTGACTAAGTTAGTATTGTTTATATCATGTGGTTGAAATGGATAATGGAACTATAAACAACATTTATATAAAGAACTTTGTAAGACTATATGGGGTCCTTTAGGACATTGATTTAAACTTAAATTCTAGGTTCTTATTGAAATTTTATCAAAATTTTTATATGGATAATTTTAGAATAAGTTGAAGATGATTTTTTATTTTGACAAAGATATAGATGGTCAGATAGATTGGGCCATTCAAACCTTAAAGTACATGCTTAAAGCATGCATGATGGACTTTAGATGTAGTTGAGAGGACTGCGTGGACACAATTGAGTGCTCCTACAATGATAGTTACCATGTGACTATCAAGATGACACCTTTTAAGGCCTTGTATAGGAAGAAGTGCCGTAACTCCTTATGTTGGAGTATTATCAATGAGGTAATTATGTTGGGACAAACATGATTGTGGTGATGATGATAAAGATCAGATTGAATCAGGACTACATTAGGGCTGTCGAGGAACGGTAGAATATCTTTACATATGTGAAGAGAAGGATCAATGGTGATGAGTTATGTGATAGAGTCATTTTGAGGGTCTTTCCCACTAAGAGATTGATGAGGTTTGATAGGAAGGGTAAACATAGTGGAAGGTACACTATGCCTTGTGATATATAGGAGCAATTAGGTGAGGTTAGCTATCGTATGGCCCTACCTATACAATTTTCTTGTGTACACCATATTTTACATTTTCTAGTTAAGCAAATATGTAGAAGATCCTTCGCATGTCATTGAACTAAAAAGAATAAAAATTAAGTATTTTAGATATGAAGACTAAAGAGATGCAAAATTTTATGTTTAATGTATTTTGGATAATTTTTGATATTTATTTGGAAATATATTTTTGATTTGATTGGAAAAGTCTGAAAATTATAATCAAATGTTGTTTTCTAGCACACTAGTCACCGAGGTTTAGGAATCCATAAATAGGTCCATCATTTTTAGCAAGGGTTTTGGTTTGAGGAAACTAGTCATCATGTCTATGAACTAGTAGAATAATCCTTCGATTAGTTGACTGGTTGAACAAACAAATTACCTGATTTGTCAATCTATGAATTTTTATGAATCTAACTTTTTTAATAAAAATTTTCTAACAATTTGAAACTTTGGAGTCAAACTCTAATTTTTTTTACAGTCCTTAACCCATTTGATCAACTATCTCTTTTCTATCTGTTCCTTAAATAGATTCAGAGGATAAAATTAACCCAAAGTGGGAAGGATGATCACATACCCTTATCTTCTTCTTTCTCTCCCTTCTTTGCAAGTTTGGATGAGTGATCTATTCCAAATTTTCACTATACACTTAGAAGATTTGTTTTCCACAACATTATGTCTCTTTCTTGTTGAACATTTTTCCAAGAAACTTTGACCCAATTTTTCAAGTGTACACCACTTGAGCCATGAGGAGGAAGCCATTCATTTCTTGATAAATTCACCCAGTATGGTCCAAATTTGGGTGGGGATATGAGGGTTTTGATTTGTTTTACATATTTCCTTCTTTTTCTAACATATCACTTATGTATAAATAATCCTCTTTCTCCTTCACTTACTATAATCCACCAAAATGCCTTATTTCTGTTATATTATGTTTACACCTTTTTTCCTTTCTTCCTTCACTTCTAACTAGTGTTACCTCTTCTAGCCCTTCCTCATACTCCTTATTTTACAATTAAGTAAGATATCAACTGGTTTTGTTGGAATGTTCATTAAAGGTAGTATTTTCTAATTTTCTTGTGTTATATTTATATTATTTATGTTTCTCATATTTAAGAAAGATTTTTTTATATTAACCTTTTCTTTTATGGTTTTCATGAGTTGGGATTTCTCATTTTAATTTTGTCACATTTGGCGTGGTTTTGCTAGGCATGTTACGTAAGTCATTCTTATATTTAAGTATGGAATGAATGAGAATGTGAGAATGTGTATGTTGTAAAATCTAGTTTTAGCATGACCATATGGTAATTTTAGTAATTTGACAACTTATTCCATAAGATGTAAGTGTTTTGAGGAAATGTGGATTGATGGATATATGTTTGTGAATTTTTTGTAAATGAAACATGAAGTGGTATGTGAGCATGAGTAATATTAGTTTTCTACAATGGTAATGCAACACCCCTAAAATTACATCTGGGAAAAAAATTAATTTTTGTAAACCAACATAATTAGGTTTTGATGCCATCCATGACATATGTCTAGCTTACTATTCCATTGTTTAATCAAATGTAAGGCAATATAATTAAATAATTAAAAAATAGTAACACCTAGAATAAGATAGATTTCAATAACTTAAACAAGTGTTTAAAGAATTACATTGAGTTCAAAATAACAAAAAATATAAAAGAGATACATTGGGAACTAAGAGCATGAAAGGGTTTCCAAACCTAAAGCATAAGTCGGTTAACCTAACTTTGTGGCCTAAATCTCAAAGATAAACATCATCACTCTTATCTAAGTCACAAATCATATGCTTCAAAGCCATTCTATGGTTCCTTAATAACTTGTATAAACTCAATTAGGGTCTTTGCTACTATAAATGAGGAACACTAATAAAATTAATGATCGGTATGATATGTATTGAGTAAGGTAATAAGATAGTCACATCCGAGTTATAGAGAAAACATAAGTCATATAAAAGAATAATCAAAGAAAAAAAATAGGTAAGATAATAATGATTCTAGAATCCCATTAATAGATATAAGCATTATCCATGTTCTTATTTATGTTGAGTTTAGGGACTTCACTATCCTTAATCCAGTTTAATAGACTAAAGCACCTCTCAATGAAAAATGCATCCAAGATATTATTATTTTCCGGTAGAATGAACCTAACATTTATTAAGGCAATATAATTTATCATCTAGGAAAAATATTCCTAAATTGGTAGAACGGTTTGAAGCACCTCTCAGGGAAAAACGCTCTTAAGCTACTAATATCATCTAGTAAAATGGATACAATATCTTAGTCATGACGCACATAATCTTTCACTTTAAATGATTAATGACTTATCCAGTATTATTTATTTGAAGATCATATATTGTTATATGTTGTGTAACATACCAATATTTACAACTATAATTTTTTTGAGTAACATGAATGGGTGTTACCATTGTAATTGATATAAGTCTAGTTTATGAATCATTCTCACATAAATTACAATGAAAAAGTAAATTAAGATGTGTGACATAATAAATACATAATGGGGGTACTTTAAAACATAATTGAGATATTTAGAGTCTACTTCCAAACCAGAAACCAAAATACATAAAGCAAACATTTAGAAGAAAAATGAAAAAGGAAAAACCAATTTGAAATAATAACTGGATAACCTAGCTCTCTGACTCCGAAGCCCAAGCATGAGAAGAAATTACTCCACCCTGATTATTTACCTTTAAAGGCTCGAGAGGGGTCCCTTTTTTGTTGGAATGAGAAACACATATAAATAGAATTATCAATACCCTATGTACTAAGTAAGGTAATAATAAAATTAAGAAGGGTCACATAAGTTCATAAGATTACAACAAGAGGTGACATGCACATAGGATAATCTTACCAATTTAGTTATACCTTTCCAAATTGTACAGTAATAACATTATGATAAAAATTCATGATTTTATTCAAGTTGATGTCAGCGATCCCACTATTTTCAATTGGTGGATTAGTAACAAATTATAACCTGAAGAGAAGATGCTCCTAGCCACTATTCTGAATTGGTGGAATGGTTCTAATAATATACAACCTAGGGAAAAACACTTCAAGCCAGTATTCTAGTCATATGAAATGGACATGTACAAGTGGTCCTAAACCACATGGCATTTCACTTTAAGTAAGTAGCATCTTACTAAGTGATGAAACCTGGAAGGGTTTCTCAAAATTTTCACCGGATCGTAATTGGAATCTAGCGCGGGGTTTGACTTGTCAATAATCAGCCTAAGGAGTTCTCCAAAGGAAGATCAGAAACTCAGAGCGCAATTGATTCAACGGCTACTGAAGTTATGAAGTAAAGAAGATCAAGAATAGATTGAGGAGAAGAAGCAAGAAGAATGCGAACAAGAAGATTGCGCAAGAGAGAGAGAGAGAGAGAGAGAGAGAGAGAGAGAGAGTAGAGAGTAGAGAGAATTCCAGAATCTCAAAAATTTATTTGACCAAAACTGTCTGGACATACGGTCGAGGCCATATTTATATGGCGTACAAAATACAAAAGTAAGCGTACAAAATACACATTGCAGGCCTATCGTCCGTATACACAATTCAGCCCAAATATCCAGCCCAAAGAAATAACAATGGCTCGGGTGGTGGGTCATACAGCCAACTTAATCCCCATTAGCCAATTTTGCCAGGGAATGCATCACATGGGATTTTCTAAACATAAAAGAAAATTTCTGCAACAATTCCTCTCAGCAGCTACAACAATCTTTGATTCCATTCCCCATGTTCTGCATTAATTTCCTAATCAAGTACACAATAAGAAAAACAATTATAAGCATAAAGTGATTTATAACAATTAATAGAATTATTTAAATATAAATTTTGGATATTCATATCACTAAGTGTTATGACCATTCAATAGTTTTTTTTTAACTTGATCTTAAGGACCCGCTATTCTTAACTAGGTTAATGATAACATAATTAAAAAGTAAGGGCAATATGATCTAGGCAACTATTCTCGTCGTATGGAATAGATAGGTATAACTGGTCCCCACTCATATGATCTTCCCTTTTAAGTGATATGTATATATTATTCATACTTTATCCATTTCAAGGTTATCATATAATCATATATGCATACTCATCCCATGCGCCATCCTAACACATATCCTACAACCTATTTTGATTCCTTTAAAAACCTTAATTTTACAAACCTAGCATAATTCCTTCTCTAGTACTCTTTAATCCCCAATTTCCATATCCAATCATAAAATGTTGTTATGAACCACTTACTCAAAAATCATGGTCTAACATCCACTTCTTACACATGCAATAATAACATAACCCAAAGCATACTATTTGGGCCTCCTCCAAAACCCTAATTTAATATTTTAGTCCTAACTCCATCCTTAGGGTTCTTATGACTTCCTAAATGTGTATGCATACCCAAGACTCTGGCATTAACCTTATATTCAATTCATAGTGCCAATCTCCAACTTTTCACACATATGATCATGACTCCATCCCTAGGTTTTAATATTTACAATTAAGGTCTTTCCCCTCATTTATTACCCATTAACCCCTCTTTTTAATTCCAATTATTTCATATATCACCCTTATCTTATTTTGAGTTAGCTAACACCTTTAAGAACTCAACATGCCAATTTTAAACCATATTGACCAAAATGCCACAAGGCTACTAAAATACCTATTTTTCTTTTCCTAGAATCATAGGATTCCCTACATGAAATACTTTTCAACCTCCCACACATACTTATCATGATTGTATATAGATTTTTATATTTAGCATAGTCATATTTAAACAACCTTCTTACCTTTTTCTCTCATCATACAAAACCACATAATGCATATATAACACTAAAGTTTAATAAATTTTCATAGAACTTTATCAACATATTTACACAAATGGGGATAAACATTATAACATAACAAGCCCTATCTATTACAGGTATCCTCATCGAAGCGCCTCTTGTCTCTAAGCATACAAGACTTATGCTTCATCCTCCACTACCACAAGAGTATCACCTAGAAATAGGAATATAAAAGTTAATAATTTAAAAATATTTTAGCCTAAGATACCACTAAGACAAAAGAGAGGGAAGGAAACTGAGGTAACTAAAGTGGTAAAGCTTGGGCATATTGGTAGACAATAGCAGCGATAATGGAATTTATAGGATGGGTACTGGTTGGTAGCTAGGGTTGATGTGATGGTAGTGTTGGACTTATGGGATTTAGTGGAAGGTAGTGGTAGTGGCGCTGGTGGCCAACGACATTGTAGGAAAAAGGGTGGATAATTGAGGAATAGAAGGAGGAAGAGGAGAGGGCTCGGTGTGTTGGTGATGATTGGTTGGGGTAACTATAATGGGGTTTTGCTGGAATGTTGGTGGTGAGGAAGGGGAAAAGAGAGGCTTGGTGGTGGAGGCATGACCAATCATTATTATAGGTGCAGGGGAGGGAGAAGAAAGGAGGCCAATACGGAGAGATGGGTTGTCAACTTGGAAGGGAGGTGGTAGGGAGGTTGGCTAGGTTGATGCTTATGATCGAGGGTGGTTTGACTAGCGGAGTTGGTTCTGGTGCTGGAGACTCAAAATAGAGAAGGAGAAAAGAGAAAAATAGAGGAAGAGGGGCAAGGGGGATTTGGGTAACTCATTTACGAGGGAAAGAAAGAGAGGAGAGGAAGGAAGGAGGGCGGCTAGAAGGGAATGAATATGCGAGGGATATTAGGAGAGGGAAGATGATAAGGGGAATACATGAGTTGGGATTCACCGTGTAATGAATTCAAGGAAAAAAAGGGAAAGGATTTAGGGTATTAGGTTATATGGAGATGTAGAGTTGTCGGGCGGTGTCATAAGGTAACAGAGAGAGGGGCATACATGGCATCAATTGCATGGCTAAGAAGGGTAAGGAGGTATGTGTAAGGGATAATAAGTTCCTATTTCGAGCATAATAGGAAAGGAGAAAGGAGGTGGGGAAGAAGGAGAGAAAAAAAAAGAAAATAAAATAAAAGAAAAAAAGGGAAAGGTGCATGTCATAAGCGCCACTTGGGAGGAGAGAAAAAGAAAAGAAAAGTAGGGAGTTGGGGTGGGTTGGTGCATCCCATGAATGAGAGAGGAATAAAGAAAAGGAAGGAGTTGGGCTAGGTTTGTGTGGCATAAGAAGAAGGAGAGAAAGGAGAAAAAGAAAGGAAAAGAAAAAAGAAAAGAAAAAGGGGGGGGGGGAAGGGAAGATAGAAAGGGAAAAAAAAGTAAAGGATAAATTCCTTAGTGTTAAATTTGGGTTTATGTTTAGGGTTTCATTTATAGATATGTCTATATGACTAATTTATCAATAAATTTTTTGGGCTTAGTGTTTGTATAAAATAAAATAAGATACATCTAAATATTTGGAATTAGGTTAGGTGAACATATTTGATAAATTAAACTTAAAATTTTATAAGATTTTGGGGTATTGACTATCATGTTAAAAGAAGACTTTTCCCCCAAAGTCAAAAGTTAACTCTCGGGAAGGAGAGAAGAGGGGTTGTAATGGAAGGTTGTATTGGTGGTTAACTCTAATAGAGTTGATATCATTCTACTAGGTATAACCCCTTAAAATTAAACAATCCCAAGATATAACACTCCTGTAATAAAAACTCAGGGTGTGTCGGGCACATGTCCATCTCTGTCTCTTAATTTGCTTCTTCTACTCTTTGGTGAATTCAAAGGATTTTCAAAAATATAACTCAACACATTTGGGTCCAGCATGCCTTAGTGCTAAGAATTTTCAATGGCCTTTCCTCATAGGACATGGAGTCATCGAGCTTGCGCTTATTGGGTTCAATCACGAGGGAAGTATTTGCAACATACATTTATAGTTATGAGATGTGGAAGACATTATGAACTCAATCTATATTTTTTGGTGCATCAAACAAAATGCAACCTCACCAAGTCTATCAAGAATCTCATAAGGAATAATATACCTCGATCTCAGCTTACCCATTATACCAAATCTCTACACGCCCTTAGTGGGCAAAAACCCTCTATAAAACTATATACCCTAGCTCAAAACCATCACTACTAAATCTCTAATTTGAATAAATCTTCTAATGAATTTGAGCTACTCTCATCATATTCTAGATCAATCGAACTTGCAGAGTCATCTCCTAAAATATTTCTAGCCCAACTACAAAAGTCTGCCTAATGTCACTTTAACACAAGGGTGTTTGACACTTGCACCCATACTAAGCCTTCAACGGTGCCATCCCTATACAAGCATGGTAAATTTGTTATTAAAACAACTCCAATAAATATAGAAAGTCCTCCCAAATACCTTGGAAATCAATATTTGAAGCCCGTACCATGTCCTTGAGTGTAAAGATTACCCTCTCCGTTTGACCATCTATAACTAGGTGAAAGGCGGTAATCGTTTTCCATTTGTGCCTATAGCCTCCCATAACTTCCCTATAAAGTGAAAAATAAATCTCTCATCTCTATCGGAGTGGATGTTGATAGGTGTACCATGCCTGCTAATGACAAACCTTACAACAACTAACTGATCCATGTTCCATGACAACTTTATCGATAAAAAAACTATAGATTTCATCAATCATTCTACAATGAACCATATTGTGTCACACCCTATGAGTCCTCAGTAATAGACTCACAAAATCTATGGACATTAAGTCCCATTTCCATCTTGGCACCTCTAAAGTTTGGAATAACTTTGTAGATTTGCAATGCTCAATCTTGACCTTCTAATAGGTCAAAAATCTCACCACAAACTCTGCTACTTCTCACTTCATTTGATGCCACCCATAGATATGTTTAAGGTCCTTGTATAGGTTATCCTCTATTGGGTGAATATAATAGGGTGTACAACGACCTTCTTCCAAAATCTAGCACTTTATATCAGCGTAACTCATAGTTACAAACCAATGCCCCTTGTAGCGAGTGTTACCATTCTTATGGATTTGAAAAGCCTCAGCTCAATCATCATATATATTTTTTTGGATCCTCTGTACCTTAATATCTCCAAGCTACCTAGCTAAAATATTGTTAAACACTGTCAATGTAATCATCAAGGTACCCATCCAAACCTACAAGTGACCAACTGAATTAGCTCTACCCAGAGTTCCTTAAGAAACCGATTAGCCACCATGAAAGAGTTCAAGGAGTGTGATGTCTTCCTACTTAATAGATATGTAATAATGTTAGACTTACCCTTATGATAGGTCAAATCAATATTGCAGTCTTTTAATATCTTTATCCATCTCCTTTGCCTCATATTTAACTACTTTTGAGTGAACATATATTTGAGACTCTTGTGGTTGCTAAAAAAATTGCATTGTGCCTTAATTCCTATAGATTTTCAATGTGAATATAATCACAGCCAGTTGTAGGTTGTGAGATGGGTAGTTTTTCTTATGATGGTACAGCTAGAAAGAAGCATAGGTGACCACCTTACCATGCTGCATCAATACACAATGCAATTTATGTTTAGACACAACATTGTAGAACTAAAAACCATCTGATCCTACTAGTAGAGTTAAAATCAGTGCTATAGTTTGATGCTTCTTCAATTCTTAGAGTGCACCCTCACATATATCATCCCACTAAAACATGGTAGATTCTTTAACAAGTTAATCAAGGGGCACATGACCCTTGGTAGCTAAAACATCCTTTTCATCAAATCTATAAAGATGTTAGGTGCACTGTTGAGCCTAAAAGGCATCACCGTAAACCCATAATGCCAACATCGTATCCTTAAGGTCGTCTTCATAATATCCACATCTATAATGCACAACTAGTGATATCCTAATCTTAGGTGAATCTTCAAGAAGAAAATAATGCTCTAAAGCTAGTTAAAAAGCCCATTAATCCTTGGAAGTAGATATCAGTTCTTCATTGTCAATTGATTTAGACCCTGGTAGTCAATATAGAAATGAAGGCTCCCATTCTTATTCTTCATGAACAAGACTGTTGCTCCCCATGGAGACACACTTAGGTGGATGTACCAGTGAATTAGTAGCTCCTCTAATTGATATTTTAATTCTCACAACTCAATTGGTGAAATTTGATAAGGTTCCCTTGACATTGGTTCTATCCTTGATACTAGCTTGATGTTGAGGCCAATCTCACACACAAGCGACATACTAGGTATCTTTTTGGGAAACACACGGGGGAAGTCCTAGGCAATTGGAATGTCCCTTATGGTTACCAAATCCTTCTTCAACTCCTTAACACTACATAGGTAATTAGGGTATTATTTATGCATTAATGCATATAACATGTGGGATGATACAACCTTTGTTGTAAGCTTTAGAGTGCATTTCCCATAGGAGACCTTAGTATCCTACGGTCCACGTAAAAATACATGTTCTTATATGTAGTTTATCATCGCTAGATGCCTTCTCAACATCTCAATTCCTAGTATGGCATCAAAGTCCCATAAGTCCATATCAACTATGTCCACTAGGATGTCTACACCACCTATCACTAAGGCTATCTTACAGTAGAGCCTAGTGTAAGACATTCTATCCCTGGAGGGAAATATCTTAGATATATCTACACAAGCATATGGTGATAAACCAACTCTACTAATAATGGTAATACATACAAATAATAAGGAAGCACCCAAATCAAATAGCATATGCACTAATTGGGAAAGAATGGTCAACATATCCATGATTGTATCAGACTTCCAATCAGCCTCTGCCTTGCTGATGAAACTCAAGCACCCACTTGGTAATCCTCCTTGATATCCTCTTCAATACCCTTCGACACCCTAGGCATTCCCCCCCCCCCTTGAGGGAATGAGAGAGACCCTTGTTATCTCCACTTAGCCTCTCTAGGTTGAGCACTGGTTAGGGTCAGTTCCTCTATTAAAACTATTAGGGGTGGTAACTAGTCAACTTGCTATTGATAAGCTATTATTGAGGTACCAATGGTCCCCTCTATTTTAATTGACCTCCTTATGGCTGGTAAAGAAGCCTTTGCTATTGTATGCAAATGCTAGATGGCCTTGCTTTTCACAGAGTCAACAACGCGTAGGCTTGTCCCCACAGTCATGTCTTGGATGGTCTTTGCCAACTTTCAGTAAAAAAAATGCCTCAGAGGCTCCTGATACTTGACTAGAACCCCTTACTAACCCCTCTACTAGATTCCTGAAGGTTAACCCCCTTTAGGATAGGTCCTACCTCCAGAATCCTATGTCTCTAGCTTCTTCTTTCCCAAGAAATGAGCTTGTTCCTATATTATAGTGGTAGTGATGCATACCCGCTTGTACAAGTTGGCCATGTCCTAGAAGTATACAATACCAATAACCCAATGGATGTCGAGATGGAGCCCTTGCTCAAATTGTTAAACCACCATTGACTCACTAGTTGCTATGCTAGGTTCAAGCCTTAATAACTCTATGAATTGAGCATAGTACTATCTAACTATCATGCCTCCCTGAGTAAAGTGCATGAATTATTTTAGTTTTCCTCTCTAGGAGCCATTTAGGATAAACTTGGCATGAATTGTCGTATTAAATTCTTCCTAGGACATCGGTGGCTTTCCCTGAATATGGCATCCAACCCACTAGGTGCCAACAGTCCCATAGAGAAAAATTCTAGTTTTCTTGCCTTCTTGGCTTATGGATATTTGACTTCTTGAAGGTCTGATCTATATCCTAGATCCATTTTACTACAATGATAGGATACTTATCCCTAGCATAAAGTGGAGGGTGGTGTCTAGTAACCTTCTGTAGCTAGTCTTCCTCGATACGCTTGTCAGGGTAATACAAAGGTGGGGGTGGTAGGTGAGTCTAGGAATGACATTACTGAAGTTCCATGAAGGCCTCAAAAGCCTCCTCCATGTGTCCTAATTGATTTTTCGTTGTTGTGACCATCTTGCTCCAAAACAAGATACATGTAGGATAAAACCTTTGTAGATTTCTAACACATTTTACACATATTATAATTAGAGGCCACTAATGCTACCTGTGTTGGATTTCTCATAAGTTAATCCAGCTTTTCGCAAAATCGATATTTCCAAACAATGAAAAAGCCATTAGGAAATAGTTAGAGAATTTTTTTGAAATCATAATTTCTAAAACCAAAACATGGTAGCTAAAACCTAAGATATGATACCAACTTGTAACACCCAAAAATTGACAACTAAATTTTTTTGTTTAAGTGAAAATGTAACTCAAACAGAAGTAGGTGGTACCATCATATTTGATATTAGTCTAGCTTACAAACCATTCTTACATCAATTACAAGTAAATATAAATAAGGATGTGAGACATAATAAATATAGAATCAGGGTACTTTATAACGTAAGTAAGATCTTTAGATTTCACTTTGAAAATTGAAACAAAAATACTTGGGATAAAAATTACAAATGGAGGAAAAAAATTAAAAAAAATAACATATCTCTTAGACTCCCAACCCAAAGCATATGATAAAATTGATATACCCTGATTAAAGCATCACAAGCAGCATAATTATTTAGAGGGTCCTTATTTAAATGCATAGGCTCAAGAGGGTTCTCTACTTATAGGAATGAGTAATACCATAAAAAGGATGATCTGTATACTATGTACTAATTAAGGTAACAATACAGACAAGAAGGGTCACATATGTTCATAAGATCACAACAAGAGGTGGCATGCACATAGGATAATCTTACCGATTTATTTATTCCTTTTAAAATCGTACATTATTAGCCTTATGCTAAAAATTCATGGTTTTATTCACGTTGAGTTTAGGAAACCTACTATTTTGAAATGATGGAATGGTAAAAAAGTAAAAACATAAGGGAGGATGAAGCTAGCCATTATTTTCAATATGTGGAAAAATTCTAATAATATAAAAACTAGGAAAAAAATGGTTCTGACCATGATTCTCATTTGGTGGAATGGATAGGTAGAATTGGCCTTGACCCACAAGCTTTTTCACTCTAAGTAATTAGTATCTTAGACAGGGTTATGATCATTCAATGGTTTATTTGACTTGATATCTAGGACCCCAATATTCTAAACCAGTGGAACGTTAAGATAAGTGCAACCCTAAGGTAAGATGCTTCTTACCATTATTCTTGTCTAGTTGGACAGACATGTACAACTGAACCTAACTCATGTGATCACTCCCTTTAAGTTATTAGTATTTTATTCATACATTATTTATTCTAAGGTTATCATATAGTCATATACACATACTTATGCCAGAACCCATCCAAACACATATCCTAGAAACATGTCATGTTTCCCTTAATAACACTAATTTTGTGACCCTAGCATAATTCCTTCTCTAGTACTTCTTTAGTCCGAAATTTTGATACCCATTCTAATAATGATTTTATGAGCCACTGCCTAAACAATCATGGTCTAACTCCCACATCTTACACATGCAATAATAACATACTCCTAGGGTTACTATTTGAGTCTCCACTTAAACCCTAATTTCACATTTTAGTCATAACTCCTTCCTTAGAGCTCATATGAGTCCCCAAATGTTTATCCATACCCAATGCAATAACATTAACCTCATATTCAATTCTTAGTACCAATATTGAACTTTCTTACATATGATCATAACTCCACCCTTAAGTTTTAATACTTACATTTAAGGCCTTCCCCTCCTTTATTAGCCTTAAGCCCTTCACTTTCACTCCAATTATTTCATATAGCACCCTTAACATATTTTAAGTTAGCTAAGACCCAAAAGAAACTCAACATGCCACTTTTTTTACTATATTGACCAAAATGCCCTTAGGCCACTAAAATACCTATTTTCTCCTTTCTTGAATCACAAGATTCCCTAAAAAAAATACTTTTTAATCTCCAACACAAAACTTATCATGAAATGCATAACCATGATTATTTTTAGATACTTTGCATTAAGCATAATCATATTTACCTAACCTTCTTACCTTTTTCTACTGCTATGCAAAACCACATCATACATATATAACACTAAAGCCAAATAAAATTTCACGTAAAGTCATCGACACATCAATACACATGGGGATACACATTATAACACAAAAAAAACCTATCTATGATAAGTATCCTTACCAAATAGGCTCCGGTCTTTTAGCATGTAAAAGCTATACATCCTCCTCCACTACCATCAGAGTGTCTCCTAGAAATAATAATATAAAAAGTTTAGTATTTTTAAACATTTCAACCAAGGAGATGACTAGGGTAAAATAGAGGGGAGGAAATAGGGGAAACTAAAGAGGGAAAGCCTTAGTAGGGTGGTGCATGGAGGTAGTAGTGGTGATGACAGAGTTCAGATGATAAGTGATGGTTGGTAGTAGAGGTTGAGGTGATGGTTATGTTGGGATTAGTTGGAGTTGATGGTAGGTAGTAGTGGTTGTGCTAGTGGCTGATGATAGTGTAGGAAAAGGGATGTATAAGAGAGGGACAGAAGGAAGGAGAGGAGAGGTCTTGGTGATGTGGTGATGATGGAATAGGGTGCCTACAGTGGTGTGCTACTAGAATGGTGGTGGTGAGGAGGAGGAAAAGAGAGGGCTAGTGGCAATGGCATGGCTAGATATGGCTACAACTATAGGTGAGGAAAAGAAAGGAGGCAATGATAGGGTGGTGGTTCATGTCATGTAGGTAGAGAAGGGAGGTGGTAGGGAGGTCGACTATGGTGACATTAGGCAACGAGGGTGGTTTGGCTAATAGAGGAGGCAGTGGTACTAAAGAAACAAAACAGAGAAGGAGAAAAGAGAAAAATAGTGGAAGAGGGGTATGGAGGCTTCGGCTAGCTAGTCAATAAGGGAAAGAAAGACAAGAGGAGAAGGAAGAATGGTGGAAAAAGGGGTAGAAATAGGCTATGGGTCTTAGGAGAGGGAAGGCAATAAAGGGGAATACAAGGGGGCTTTTGTTATGCATGGCATGAAGGGAAAAAGGGACAAGGTAGAAGGGTGCAATGGGATAAGGTGCAAGGTTTCAAGGAGGTGCAGGGGTGGAGGATGGTGTGGTAAGGTAACAAGTGATGGGGTGTGCATGGCTGAGAGGGGAAAGGGGGAACGTGTAGGGGATGATAATTCCCTATTTAGGATAAAATAAGAAAGGAGAAGGGAAGGGGGAAGGCGATAGGTGGGGAAGAAGGAGAGAAAGAAAATAAAGAAAAAAGAAGAAAAGGAAAAGAAAGAGATGGAATTAAATGAAGTAGTGTGGGTTGGGCATTAGCTTAGGAGAGGATAAAAAAATGAAAAGGAGGGAGTAAGGCTGGGTTGGTGTAGGTCAAGAAAGAGAGAGAAAAGAAAAGTAAAGGAGGAGGTTGGGCTGGGTTGGTGAAGCTTAGGAAGAAGGAGAGAAAGGAGAAAAAGAAAAGGGAAGTAAAGGAAAGAAGAAAGAAAAAAAGGGAGCAGGAAAAGAAAATTAGAAAAGGGAATTTTTGAGTGTAGAATTTGGGTTTAGTTTTAGGGTTAAATTTTTAGATATGTAAATATAAAAATTTTATTTATAATTTTTTTTAGTTGGGGTTAGGTTAAAATAAAATTAGATAAATCTAAATGTTTAGAATATGGTTAGGTTTACATGTCTCATGAATCAAAATTTAATTTTATAAGATTTTAGGGTGTTAAACATTAAGCCCAGGAACCCCACTATTATTAAATTTATGAAATGGTCTAAAACACCTCTTAGGGTATAACACTTCTGATACACTATTATCATCTGGTGGAATGGACACTTAACATCTCAACCTAGGTTCACATAATTTAATATTTTTGAGTGATTGGTATGTTATTCTTGGTTTTAAATCTCAATATCAACATGAATAGAAACATGTGTATATGTAGGGCACATAATCTAACATAATATTTTGAAACATATAAGATACAACCACTATAATACCTATAAAATTCCCAAAGAAAGGGCCATATATCTACTATGACACCCTAAGTTTCATAAGTTAACTATAACTTCTTCCCTAGTACTCATTCTATCACCAAATTCAATACATATCCTTTAAATAATATTTTCAACAATGTACCCAAAATTCATGGTCTAACTTCAATGTCTTACACATACAATTATAGCCTACCCATGGGGTTACTATTTATAATATCCCACAAAAACCAATTTTCACAAATTAATCATAAATTTTCCTACAAAAATCATATAACCTCCAAATTTAATATAAATTCTTTAAATTCTTGTACTAAAAACATATCTAGAAGTTGAGGTCTAACTCAAACATTTTACACGTGATAATGACCCTACCTCTAGAGTAAGTATTCCCACTTAAAGTGGCTTTTCTTATTTATTAGACTTAAATCATTCATATTCACTCCAAAAAGTCTACATAATATACTTAATATATTTTGAACCAATTGTCACAATAAAAAGCCAAGATTCTATTTTTAAACCATATTGAACAAAATGCTCCTAAGATAGCTAACATACTTATATTTCCACAAACACCTTACAAACCCTAATATGAATAATATTTCAACCTCCAACATAAATATATCATCCTAAAAATACATAACCACAAATATATATAGATACCATACATCTCGATTCATACTGACACCTTATATACACAACTCATGCATTCACAACTTTCTCACTTTTTCAACATACAATACCACTTATCATTATCATAATAATATTATCCATACAATAATTCACAACATG
Source organism: Tamarix austromongolica (assembly GCA_039764185.1). Taxonomy (NCBI): domain Eukaryota; kingdom Viridiplantae; phylum Streptophyta; class Magnoliopsida; order Caryophyllales; family Tamaricaceae; genus Tamarix; species Tamarix austromongolica. The sequence continues at coordinate 85,884,107 of CM077819.1, read as the reverse complement.
ATATCACATAAAATAATGCTCATCACACATAAAAAGACCTAGACTTAACATGCAAGTTTACCAAAGTTTATCTTTTCCTAAGCATGTAAGACTAATGAATCCTCCTCCAATAGCACCAAAATGTCACCTAGACTCCAAAAGTGCAATAGAAATAAAATTAGAAAAATTCATTAGGGGAAAATAAGGTAAGATAGAAAAACAAAAAAAATAGAGATAACTAAAATAATGGGACGCTTGTACAACGGTGGTGCTCGGTGTAGAGGGTGGTGATAGTTGGTAGTTAAGGAGGTGGTGATGGTGGAGATGGAGATTGTGATGATGGGTAGTGAAGGTGGTGTTAGTGTTGTGCTAGGATTGGTGGTGACTGGCTATAGAGGGAGAGTGGTTGGTTTTGGTAGGGGGTTGATGGAAGAAAGGTGAAATAGAGATGTGTATGGCATATGGTAGTGCAACTAAGAAAGAAAAATAATGTTTTGATGGATTTGGTTGACAATAAGGGAAGAGGGAAAAAGAAGAAGGGAAGGAGAAGGATAAAAGGAAGGCTTAGCTATGGTGGTGTTGGGCAGTGATGGCAGTGATTAGAAGGGAAGGGAAAGGAGGAAAGGAATGAGGGGGCTTTCCTTGGGCGAGGGGTGACATTGTTGATAGGATAGGGAGGAGGAGAAAGGAATCCTAGGTGGTGGTGGTGTTGGGTGGTGATGATAACATATTAGGAAAGGCAAAAAGGAAGGAGGGGGCTAAAGGTTCTATCAATAGAGGTAAAGTGGTCAAGGGAAATGGTGAAGGTAGAAAAGGGTGAGGGTATGCATTTTTAAATACAGTAGTATATGAATGGGATTCAATAAAAAACATGTATAAGGTAGTTTAAAATTAAGATGTTATCTATTCCATTGCCTAATAAGAAAAAACACCAAAGGAGCATTTTGGAAATTTAAGTGGGACATATACATGTTCGGAATTAGTTAAATTTGCCATGTGTGCACTTAAAAGGGGAGGTGAATATTTGATACGGATATACACGACGGTTTTAACGTATAACCTCCATGTATACCTCAGTAGTGAAGGAGGGATAACACAACGGTTATAAGTTAAAACCTTCATAGTAGATATTAACTCTCTTATTAAAGGTATACATGGTGGTTTTATCTTAAAACTACTGCATATATTCTTTTAGATTATTAGGCTATACAGGGTAGTTAGAAGTTAAAACCACTTTGTATATTCTTCTTCCCTCATTTCTTTACTTTGACATTCTTGAACCTAGAGCCATGTGTAACTTTTCACTTTTACCTTTCGATATTCAGATAACACCATTGAAATTAATGATGCTTTACGACCACTGTTGGTCTTCAATCTTCTCATATCCAGAGTTCTTTCGCATTTTTTCTCATATTTAGTTCACTACTCTGCCCCTTCTCTCTCTCTCTTTTATCATAGTATGTTCATTATTCATTTGTTCTTATTTTCTTTGAAGTTTAAGGTTTTTTTTTTATAAATTTCTCTATTTCCTAAAATTAGCTTTTATCTTGCATATTCAAACTCTTTTATGTATATTTATACTATATATGATATTTTGGTGTATATCTGTACAATCTATGTTGTTATTTTTTTAGATGATATGTCTTGTGAATATATATTATCAAACTATATATCTGTACATTGTAGTAATTGTGGCAGTGTTATTAGTGAAAATATTGTTAACTTGACTAATATTGTGGTGTATATGTATTTTAGGTATGTCAACTTGACTAATATTGTTAGATTTCTCAATTTTTATTGTAATTTAGTAGTTAAAATATACTTATTTTTTTTTGTGGATCCTTAGCAGATACGTACAAGTAGGTTGTCTAGAGAATATATAGACGGTGTTTGAGACTTTATTAAGTTAGCCATTGAACATTGAAAAGATCCTATACGGATATCTTGCTCATGTGTAGGTTCTAGAAATATCCGTGGAATTGATAAGAGTTATACAAGGTGGATAAGGCATATGGAGCCACTTATTAATGAACCTAGTATATTTAACCATGATGATTTTAAAGTTGTAGATTATTTGCTTATATGGATGATTTGACCAGCAATGTTCAATACCATTTTAGATATCATTAAAAAATGTTTGAAAATTTGGTTAATGATTTAAAGTTGCCTTTGTACAATGGTTGTACTAAATTTACAAAATTACCCACTAAATTATAACTATGCTATTTGAAGGAGGGCAATGGATGTAATGATAAAAGCTTCACTTCTTTTCTTAAGCTTTTGAAAGAGGCGTTTCCAGAGGACAATGTGCTTCCTCCCTATACTTATGAGGCTAAGAAGATTCTGTGCCCTATCAATTTCAATTATTAAAATATTCATACTTGGTCCTAATGTTTTCTTTTGTATTGTAATGAATATTTATTGGTAGATAGTTGTCCTTATTGCCAAATATCATGATAAAATAAAGCTAAGGTTCCTATAATGGTACTATCTACTAATAAATATTCATGATAGAAACCTTAGCTTTATTTTATCATGATAGAAACCTTAGCTTTATTTTATCATTATTACCTACAAATCATCATTATTGTAGGCAAAGAAAATATTTTAATGGAAAAGTTGAAGAAGAAAGATATCCAAATCCTCTCACGGGATCTCAATTACATAACAAAGTAAAAGAATTAAATTTTTCTTCCAAACAAAATTAAGAAAATAGCCCCTTCAAGTGGGTAGAGGAAGAATTCAATCTTCTTTGACCTTCTATATTGGAAAACCTTACATATTCAACAACATCTTGATCTAAAAAGTGTGTCTAAAACACCATCTTAGGGACAAAAAAATTGAGCCATTATTGTTATCTGGTGGAATGGATCTAAAAACATCACTTTCTAGAGGCAACACACTTCTGAGCCACTATTCTCCCTAGTTTTATGGGAATACATATACATATACATATACATATATATGTATATATATAGATATAGATATAGATATAAATACATCACCTTGCTCCTAACTCATGTATTCTTCCACTTTAAATCATTAGTATCTTTTCCATATATTATGTTGTTATATTTTTAATTCATGATGGGTAAGGGCTCTACTATTATTAATCTAGTGGAATGGAGTAAAGCACCTTCTGGGAATAAAATGCTGCTGAGCTACAATTCTTTCCGGTGGAATGGAAATTAAAAACATCTTCTCAGAAAAAAATGCTCGCGAACTACTATTTTTCCTAGTGGAATGGGAATACACACACACACACACACACACACACACACACACACACACACACACACACACACACACACACACATATATGTAGGAAAATAGATCACTTGGCCCTACTCATATGCTCTTTCACTTTAAGTCATTAGTATCTTATTTAAGATTGATTCTCAAGCATAGAACACATTAAAATAGATATACATATTGATTATTCTCAAGCATAGATCCAAGTCCTTAAGTCCTTTCAAGCCCTAATTATACACCCTTTAGTATTCAGTTTCTCATATTGATTATTCCACACAACTTATATTATATCATCTCTAAATTGCATCATTATTATTATCATACCCAAAATGCATGATCTAATTCCCATACACATAAAATTAATAATCTCATCACGATATATTACTCAGATAAATATATAATACCTAAATTCCATAGATTTGTCATAATACATCCCATAAAATTTACATAATCACTAATTCCGATAGATAATCTTATAAGGTGATACATTAACAATGTATTCAGAAATCCAAATAACCATTAGATATTATAAATGGACTAATGATATTATCATTATAAGATAGGCACCCCACATTATCCATTAAATCATTCATGGACCCCAAATAACCATAATACTTCCAAGAATCCCTCATGTAGTTATTATCATAATTTAATCCACCTAACACATAAAATAAAAGAAATTCCTTATTACCTTATAATGACCAAATTACCCTTAAGCACAAATAATAATCTTTATTTTATAAAATCTTGTACCTTCCATATATATTATTTTCCAAGTCCAGAATTTATCATCATATCTCATGAGAGTTCTTAAGTCCATTTTATCAATACTCATTTAACCCATAAGATATATTTCCACAAATTAGACATTATGAAAATAATAATAATAATCATAATAATAATGGTACCTCTTACCCATTCTTACTTTCTTTCAATAACATATTATCCTTAAGCCCTTATTTCATACATAAGGTATATTTCCATAGTATGATGTTATCACAACAAAATCATAACATAATGGTACCTCTCACCCATTCTTACTTTCTTTTGATAACATAATATCCTTAAGCCCTTATTTCATACCATAAGATATATTTCCATAATATGAAATTATCACAACAAAATCATCCCATAATGGTACCTCTTACCCATTCTTACTCCCTTTCAACATAATATTCATATCACACAAAATACCACGATGAACATAAGTTGCATCATATTTCAACAATATCATAAAAACACATATAACCATATAACCAAAAGACAACAAAAACCCTAAACATCATATAACATCCTTACCAACTAGGACACCAGGCTCTAAGCACACAAATGCTAGATTTCCTCACCTAAATCTACTAGAAGACTACCTAGAAAAATAATAAAATTCATGGTTAGGCTCAAAGAGTTAAATTAAAGGAGAAATTAAGGTAAAGAGGATAAAATAGAAACAACAATAGTCAAATGGGATCTTGAGATGTGTGGATGTGTAGAGGAATGTCTGGTGGTGCTATGGTTAAATTTTGATAGTGTTTGGACAAGGTTTGGGGGTGAAAATAGGGGTGCACGGTTGAAAATGGGAAGTTGCATAGCGATACAGCTCTGGTGGAGAGAAAATATCATGCACAACCAGATAGTGATGAGTTGCATGGTTGTACTGCAGGAAGTGAACACCTAGGCTAACAGAAAAGATCACGTATGGCTAGGCGGTGTAACATTGCATGGTAGTGCGATATATATTTTCTAGTATTGCACAGCTGTTCTTGAGGCTATGCACAAACTATGTGCTATATAAAAATGCAACAGATGAGAGAAAGAAGAAGGTAAAAGAGGTGATGGTTGACAATGGTTCCTTATGACGGTGTTTAGGAAGGTTTAGGGAAACTTTTATAGTCAATCCATTGGCTAATGGGTGGAAAGTAATGGCCGAGGTGGTGCACGATGGTGGAATGGGTGGTGCACAAGAAAAAAATAGGGGAAAGAATGAGGAAAAAGAGGAAGAAAAGAGAAGGAAGAAAGGAGAAGAAATAGGGACCTCAGGTAGTGGCTTTTTGATGCAGAAATAATTAAGTGGAGGCCAAACAAAGAGGATGACGGAGAGAATGTAGTGTGTGTGTGTTTGTGTGTATGGTATGTGTGAGTGTGGAGTGAATCAAGGAAAATAAAATTGATAGAAAAGGGTGGTTTAAAATTAATGGTGTAGGGTGGTGTATAAGAAAATATGGTTGAGTGTTGGGATCAATGGTAGGTGATGGGGATGGTTTTGTGTGTGAGTATTACATAAGGATTAGAGGAAGAGGAAGAAGAAGAGTGATAGGGTGTATGCATAAGGTGTGCAAGATAACAAAGATGGAAGAAGGAGAATAAGAAGGAGAAAGGTGATGAATGATGGATGAAGGTGTAGAAAGGTGATTGGTGATGGTTTGAGTGGGGAGGGTTCAAGTTGTAGGTACAAGTTGCAACAATTTCAATTGTTGTGGCTTCAGGTTGATGAAAAGAGGATAAGAGAGAAATAAAAGAAAAGGAGAAAGAAAAGGAAGAAATAGAAGGGTTTGAAATTAGTTTAGATGATTTTTAATTAGCCATAAGTAATTAGAAGTGGTGAAAATTTTAGTAGGTTTTGATTTTAGTTTACGAATTACGATTTATCCGAGCTAAGGTTTTGGTTTCAATTAAAGTTTTGGGATTAAGAAATTAGGTTAAGGCTAAAATAAGTTTTTTTGTGTGATTAGAATCAAATTATGGAATTAGTAACGTGATATTAGGCAAAGATATTATTTGGGGTATTACCAATCTAGTATTATCATCCCATAGAACGGATATAAAAACATTACCTTCTTAAGGCAAAACGCTCATAAGATACTATTATCATCCAATGGAACAAATATGGAAAACATCACCATGGCCTAACTCACATGATATTTAATTTAAATGATTAATTTATTATTATTTTTTGATTTAAAATTACAAAACACATTAAAAATAGGTCATCACATCACTCAGGTCATAAGGTATTCTCTAAATTTAGGATCCTCATTCCAAAAACACTAATTTCTCAATTTAGGCATAAATTCTCCCATATTTAACATTTACCCATCAAATTTATTATATCTTGCAATGATATTATTATTATTAACATATCCTAAACTTAATATCTAACTCCCATATCTTATATATGGGATAATATCCCTATCTCAAAAGTTACTATTTCTAAGGCTTATAAACCCTAGTTTCATAATTCCGTCATAACTTTTCATGTAAAACTTAAACACACACTAGATTTAATATAAATTACCAAAAATACAAATATAAACAATATAAACAATTTTTGTGGTCTAAATCTACCTTTTCACGCATGTGATAATAACGTCTTTGGATTAAGGTTACTATTTCCAAACTAACCCATTTTCATACTTTATTAAAATTAGTTCATTTACAACTACCCCCAAACACTTCATATAGATTACTTGGCCTAATATTGATGATATAACACCTTATAATACCATAATTTCTTCATTTAACCCATGTTGAACAAAATACCCTTACCAATAATAAAACCCTTATTTCATGGGAATCTTTTGTGTTTAGTAATATCATTTTTGTAATACATATTTTTCTCTAAAGACTATTCCATAATCATTTAACTTTCTTCATACCATAAATAAAACCCATGATAGAATCATATTTCATAATGAAGGCTTTTCCACATAAAAGAACAATATCACATGATCTCTACGTACTCTTTTCCTATTGTATAATACCAACCACATATAATAGTCAACAATTGTGCGTTATTTCACATAATCACAATAACATGGTAGAAAATTAAATCATGTATAGTAATAAAAAAAACCTACATTTCTTTAAAAAAATCCTTATTAAAGGGACTTTGGTCTCTAAGCTTGTAAAACCTATTTCGTCTCTTCGGGGAACATGGAGAAATCACCTAAGAAATACATAATAAAACATCATTAGGATTAAAACAATTATTTAAGGAAATTCTTAAGGAAATAAAAGGGTAAAGGGAAAAAGAAAACCTAACCAAATAAGGATATATTTTGGGAAGAAACTTGCATAACCAAGGAATAGAAAATGGAGGGTGAGTAGTTAGCACAATCTACTATTGCTAGGGAAGGTGTATCGATGAAGGAGGTTGAATAAGAAGGGTGATGTATTAAGGTAGAAGGTGTCAAAATAGATGAGTATTACTATGGTTGTGGCTACTAAAATAAAGGGGAAGTCTTCAACCAAAGTTACTGAAGTAGAGGACAAGAAGCCTTGGCCAAAGCTCCTGAAGTGGTGGAAGAGGCTTTCGCCAAAGAAACCAAAGGGGGAAGGGTTATTCTATCATTAAAGATGTTGCAGAATGGAATGGAAAAAGAAAGAAAATAGTGTAGTGGAGTTAACCGAAGGTACTGTGTGTGTTTTCTTGAAATGCCTGAATGAAGGGGGTAAGATCGATGGGTTTTCCTCATGCTTGTGAGCAGGTTGTGGTTGTTTTGACTAGTGCTAAGGGTGAGGTGATGGAAAAGGTGGCCTCTGGTTGTGGTAAAACCTCAGTTGGGCTCACTATTTGGGGTGATCTTGTGGGGTTCTAGTGATGGGAAGGAGGTGGTTGCGGAGGGAAGTGGTGTTGTGCTGCTTGTAGAAAACAAAAGGGAGGGAAGAGACTAGTAGCATTTAATTTAGAGCATTAATAGGTAGAGATAGGTGAGAGATGTGAGGAAAAAATGTGAGGAAAAAATTTAACCATAACCCTCATGCACGATAGTTGAGAGTTGATGGGAGTAAGGAATTATCTTTCTGGTGTTAGGGAGTGAGGGGTGTGTGAGCATTGTCTATGGGTAATGTTCCACAGAGAAGAAGGGGGAAAAGGGGGAAGGAGGGGGATCAGTTGAGATAGAAAGATCATAAATAGGAAAAGAGGGAAAAGAGTAGGATTTAGCATTTTTAGTTTTTGGTTAAAATAAATCAATGTGATTTAGGTTAGGATAATAGGGTAGATAATCATTGATAAATTAGGACTAGGTTAAATTTCAGGGTTAGAGATTTAGGAGAAGGTGGAAATATTTATTTCTTGATATTAGGATTATGTTAAAATACTAATTACTCGGGATTAAGGTTAACTAAAAATTTAGAGTATTACATCACTTCCTGCTTATAAGAGACCTCATCCATGAAGTTGAGAAGTTAAGGTTGGGGAAGATGAGAAAAAGGATGTAGGGAGGGTGATCTCAGTGGCTAATCCTATTGAAGTAGCTACTATACTAATGGGGATTACCCCTCTAAAAGAGTGAGAACCAAAACCAAATAGACCTGAGTAGAATAGCTTGGGGTTCAACTCACCCATGTCCTTCTCAATTTTCTAGGTTGCCTCCTTTACTTTGTGCCAACTCCAAAGAACCTTCACCAGTGGTACTTAACTAGTCTAGGTCTACTGAACCTTGGTGTTGAGAATTCTCAAAGGCCTCTCCTCATAGGTCAACAAGTCATCGAGCTCTATCTCATCTAGTTTGATCACATGGGATTGATATGTGACTTAATTTCTTAGATAGGAAATATGGAAGACATTATGAACTCGGGCCAACTTTGGTGGAAGTGTTAGGCGGTATGTAACCTTGCTAACCATATAAAGAATCTTGTAAGGAATAATATATCTTGGGCTTAGCTTACCCTTTCTACCAAACCTCTCCACTCCCTTAATTGGTGAAATCCTCAAAAAAACTCTATCCCCCAACTTAAATCCGTCACCAAGGCACTTCTGATATGTGTAGCTCTTTTAACGACTCTAGGATGCTCTTATCTTGTCACTAATAAACTGTTGTTGTATGAGAACTCAACCAAATGTAGATGCTCCTCCCAACTACCCTAAATTTCTGGAACACATGCTCATAGCACATCCTTGAGTGTATGAATAGTCCTCTTAGTCTACGTACCTATAGTTAGGTGGAAGGAAACACTCATCCTCATTCTCATGGCCATATCCTCCAATAACTTTCCCTAAAAGTGCAAAAGAAATTTGAAATAATGATAAAAAACTATGTTGGTAGGTGTACCGTGCCTACTCACTACATGTAACACCCCAAAATTCACTACTTTTTTTGAAAGAGAAAGAATTTAAATTAAAACCCGTGAATTTTGGAGATGTTACCGCCACACTTAGTACTAGATTGGTTCTCTCCGACCGTTCTAGTACCAAGTGCTAAGGCTAAAAAGATAAACATTAAACTCAAACCAAGAGTTCATAAAATAACTAGAAGAAGGACCATAATACCTAAAATCAGAGTATGTATAAAAGTTTATAAATAATAATAAGATGGAAATTAGAGTACATGGTTAAAATTCCAGAGAAAGAAGAAATAACACTTTCATAAGATCAAAGCTTCATCTAGAAAACTCAATATAAGGTAATAAATTAAAAAGGATATATCCGATACAAGAGAAATAACAAAGGAAATAGAATCACATAAACACTGAAATATGGCCACAAATCTCTCGAAATTTGGTCCAAAACATGCTCAACACTCAGCCCCGCCGGTTGTCTCACCCACATGCATAAAGTCAGAAGGGCATACTACTTGTGGGAATGAGCAGCACCCATGAAAAGGGCGATCAGTAGGCTACGTACTGAGCAAGGTAACCGAGCACTAAGGCCAACACATAACCATATAGAATTATGCAAAATAATACTCAACTTACAGTTTCAAACCCCTACATATAGTACATACGGTCATGAAAGAAATTATATAAACAACAAATGATCCAGGCCACACATAAAGTACATGATTATTCCAGATTAATTATTTAATTACTCTTTTATTAGAAATCAATTCATGCCATTTTCTTTATCAAGTCCACATGAGTACGGAAACCCCACTATTTTAGCTGGTGGATTGGTCGCGAGGGTACATACCCTGCCACTATTTTAGCCGGTGGATCGGTCGTGAGGATGCGCCCTATGTTTACTATTGTAGTTATTTTGTATATGGTATAATGTGGAGTTGAAGTATGTTTTTGTATGGCATGTGTACTATATGGGATGAAATAATGTATATATGATGATATGTGTTTTTGTATGGCATAAAATAGTGGTAGGGTATATTACCCTCGCAACCAATCCACCGGCTAAAAGAGTGGCAGGGCATGTACCCTCGCGACCGATCCACCAGCTAAAATAGTGGGGTTCCTGTACTCATGTGGACTTGATAAAGAAAATGGCATGAATTGATTTATAATAAAAGAGTAATTAAATAATTAATCTAAAATAATCATGTACTTTATGTGTGGCCTCGATCATTTTTAGGTTGTATAATTTCCTTCATGACCTTATGTACTATATGTGTGGATTTGAAAGTGTAAGTTGAGTATTATTTAGCATAATTCTATATGCTTATGTGTTGGCCTTAGTGCTCGGTTACCTTGCTCAGTACGTAGTGTACTGATCACCCGTTTCATGGGTGCTGCTCATTCCCACGAGTAGTATGCCCTTCTAACTTTGTGTAGGTGGGCGAGATATTAGTCGGGGCTGAGTGTTGAGCTTGTGTTTTAGCTCAAAGTTCAAGAGTGACGTGGCCGTATTTTCTCTTCATGTGACTTGATTTCACTATGTTACTTCTTTTGTCTCGCATTTATTATTTGATGATTTATTACATTGTATTGAGTATTTCAAATATACCTTTTATTTATTGTAAGATTATTCCCTCCGAGGAATTTTGATTTCGCACTCTAATGTCTATCTTATTATTGTTTATAAACTTTTACACGTACTCTGATCCTTGGTGTTATGATCTTTCTAGTTCTTTCATAAACTCTTGATTTATGTTTAATATTGTTATTTTCTTAGCCTTTGCACTTGGTACTAAAACGGTCGGAGAGAACCAGTTTGGTACTAAGTGTCGTGGTAACATCCCTAGAATTCACGAGTTTTGATTTAAGTAATTCGATTTTAATTAATTCCACTTTCCAAAAAAAATAAGGTGAATTTTGGGGTGTTATACTACAAACCTCAAATATGCATCACAGAACCAATCCATACTCAAAGTTGACTTCATGAGCACAAACACAACCGATTTAGTCATCCTAACGATGATAACCCAAATCATATCACAACCACTATGAGTCCTTCATAGCCCACTCACAAAATCCATTGAAATGGAGTCCTACTTCCATCCTACAACATCTAAAGGGTGACAAACCCTGCAGACTTCCGGTGCTAAATCTTGACCTTCTAACAGGTCAGTTATCTAGATATAAACTTTGCGACCTCCATCTTTATGCGAGGACACTAATAGATCCTCTTGAGGTCCTTATACAACTTATCTCCTACTAGGTGGAACAAATGTAGATTAAAGTGAACCTCTAATAAAATTTGGTCCTTTTAGATCAACAAAACTTTGAGATATACACCATCAAACCTTGTACCAAATGCTACCATCATTATGAATCTGGAAAACCTTAGCTTGGTCGTTCTAAATCTTCCACAAAATCATCTCAAGCTTAACATCCCTAAACTACCCCACTTAGATATCATAAAACTATTAGCATAATTGTCAGTGCTCTCATCTAGACCTCAAGATAACCATGCTAGATTTTATCTATCCCTATCTCTCCAAGCTTCTCTAGTAGCTAATTAGTCACCACAAAATCACTCAAAGAGTATGGTGTCTTCCTACTCAAGGAAACTATAATGACATTAAACTTACCTTCATGGTAGGGAAACTCAATATCATAGTCCCTCACCAATTTTAACCATCTCCTCTGCCTCATACTCAACTCCTTTTGAGTGAACATACACTTAAGGCTCGTATGATCGAGATAGAATCTGCACTGAGACCCATATAGTTAATGCTTCCAAATCTTTAATGTGAAGTCATGCGCTAGGTAATTATACTCAAGAAGTTTAAGTCACTACCTTACCTTGATATATCAAAACATAGCCCAGTCCGTACTTAGACACATCACTATAGACCTAAAACCCATCTGATCCTATTTGTAGAGTCAAAGTTGGTGTTGTAGTCAATCACCAATTTAACTCCTAAAATTCTTGCATACATGCATTATCCCATCCAAATTTCATCATCTTCTTCAATATGTTTGTTAAGAGATGAGCTACCTTCAAGAAGACTTGAATAAAGCATTTGTAGTTCCATGCCAAACTTAGGAAACTATATCCCTCAAGGATGCTAGTGGATTCCTTCTCCTAATTCACTAGTAAAATATTTACCGAATCCATGACGAATTCTTCTTTGTGGTACCACATGACCCAAAATTGTAACTTGCCAAAGCCACAACTCACACTTAAAGAGCTTAGCATACAACTTATGTTGTCGAAGGAGTGATAATGTCATATCCAAATACCCTTCTTCCTCCTCTCGACTTTAAGAGTAAACTAAAATGTCATCTATGAAAACCACAACAAACTAATACTGAACAACCAGAAAATCCTTATCATCAAGTCCATGAAGATAGCTAGCACATTGGCGAGCCCAAAAGGCATTATTGTACAACCACAGTGCGCATACTATATCTTAAAGGCTTTTTCCATGATGTCTTCCCCATTGATGCACAACTGGTGATATCCTCACCTTAAGTCAATCTTCGAGATGATCGAAGCACCCCAAAGCTAGTAAAAAAAGTAATCCATCTTTGGAAGTAGATATTGGTTCTTGACTATCAACTAGTTCAAACCATAATGATTAATGCATATACAAAGGCTCCTGTCCTTCTTCTTTATAAAAAAAAACTAATGCTCCCCAAGGAGACACATTGGAGTGAGTGTACCCGTGAGCCAACAAGTCCTCTAATTGAGCATTCAGCTCCCTTAACTTTACTATTTTCTTCTGGTGAGGCACCTTTGAAATAGTTTCAACCCCATGTACTAACTCAACATTGAATTCCATTTTATGTACCAATGACATGCTTAGAATCTCTTCAAGAAATAAGTCGTGAGACTCCTAGACAATCAAAATAAAAATACCCTCCAATGTTGACACATAATTATTCAACTCCAGATCCCCACATAAATACATAGGGTAACCACTCTACACCAAGGAATATAATGTATGGGAAGATACAGCATTCTTCGTAGGTCTAGGCTGGCATCTCCAATAGAAGACACTAGCACTCTGAGGTGCCAATAATAAGACTCTCTCCTAGGTGTAATCTATCACTGCCTTGTACCTCACCAACATATCCATCCCTAGGATAACATTAAAATCTTTAAGGTTCATGTCAAATAGGCCTACTAAGAAGTCTACCACACCTATCTCTAAGGCCACATATCAGTAGAGCCTAGTACAATCTAATCTATCCTAAGAAGGAAGTATCATAGATACACACACAAAAGAAGATGGAGATAAAGTAACTCTAGAATTAAATTTAGTAGGAAAAAAAGATAGAGATTTCCTCAAATCAAACAACAAATAATCTAGTAGTGAGAGGATGGAGAATGTACCCGTGACCAGATCCAACTTCGTATCAGCTTCTGCCTCACTAATGACATTTAGGTGATAACTTGAACATCCTCCTTGGTATGCTCCATGATACCCTCCAAAACCCTAGGTCTAAGTCACTCTCGAGGACAAGATCATGAACTTTTGTTATTACAGCTTGAAGACAAATAAGGCAGGATTTTGATTCCATAACTATGGGTGGACAATGTATCCTTAATTGTAAGATTAGATTTCTTTTTTCTCATGAAAAATTTGTTATTTATTTATTTATTTATCTAATATGATACATAACTTCATTCCATCATCTAGGATTTGATACATATCTACATATTTCATTTATCTAATACTTTGATATAATAGATGGAAGAAATTTAGGGGTGATTTTGGTCGTATATGCAAATTTAGTGGTTAGTGATCCAAAATTCGAGTACTAGGTATATTATTTGACATATATAATTTTCTTCTATATTATTTTCAGATTAATTTACATGTTTAGTGTTATTTCATTTTTTTTGAAATCAAATGTAACACCCCCAAATTTCACTCCTGAAATTTTTTTTTTGAAAGATTAAAGCGGAAACTAGGAGCGAATTTGGGGAATGTTACCGCCACATCTAACACAAGATAATGTCAACCATCTATCTCATGTTAGATGCCAGGCTAAAACCTGTCAACCAATTAAATCTGAATTTTAAAGCATAACAGCGTTACGAGAAATTAAAAGTCAATTACAAAATCCTTAAAAACTTAAATACAATGCTTGCAACTTCCAAAGGAGAATACAATTAAACAAACAAATCCCGAAGGATAATTATCCGGATCGCCTACTCACTCGAGTCAAGCCTTCCACCCCAAAACAGTATCCGATCTTAAACCTGCACAAGTGGTCTGCTCCCCACCATCAGTGGATCATCACAGGACCCATTCAACCAAGGTAGTATCAGTACGGGTCCAATACTGAGTAAATCCCACTACCCTACCTTATGGAAGAGACGTAAACTATAACATCAAGTGCACATTAAATTATGATACAATACGTTGATACAATATTACGCATACTCAAACCCACATCACAAGTCCGACCATACACATATAATAACATGCGAAACATATGTAATATCTTAAACCGATAAGAGATTCAGATAAACCAACCAAGCATTTATGGACAATGCCGAACCAAACCAATTGGGCATTTAGCCTCGCGGACATTACTTAGGGACATGTCCGCCCCCGAGCATTACTTAGGGACATGCTTAGCCCCGGACATTACTTAGGGACATGTCCAGCCCCGAGCATTACTTAGGGACATGCTCAACCCCGATCGAGTAGACTCATTCTTTAGACCTCTGGTAATATAGTCGATTCACATCATAGTCTTTATCAATTCATGTGAGTGCGGGAACCCCACTATTATAGCCGGTGGAACGGTCATGAGGGTCATGCCCTGCCACTATTTTAGCCAGTGGACCGGTCATGAGGGTAACATACCCTGCCACTATTATTCGCCGGTGGACCGGTCTGGCCCCGACTCACATGATGTTTCACTGTAATTACTTCGTATCTTTCCAATGTCTTATCGTTATTAAGTTCAGTTTGTTGAGCACGGAATCCCCCACTATTATAGCCGGTGGACCGGTCATGAGGGTAACATACCCTGCCACTATTATTGCCGGTGGACCGGTCATGTAGGGCACCCCGGCCCTAGCCACTATTATTCGCCGGTGGACCGGTCTGGGTCCGGCTCAACATCTTTCTCTTTAAGTGATTAGTGTCTTAACATATCTTATTTGAAGGAATTTTCCCTTGACATGCACGACTAACTATATCCACCCTTATCCTCCCAGGAGGGCCCGTCCCATATCTTGGGACTCTTGCGCCCCTTATCACACCTCGATATACATTCTCTTTTACGCTTACTCAAAATGGAAACCAATTCGTAAGGGTGTGGGTTAAGGCCCAACACCTCGTGACATCCATTCCACATGCTATCTCCCTCTAGGGTTTTCCCTTAGAAACCCTAATTGGACCTATGTGGCCCCACTTTCTCTCACTTACACTACCATTACTCCATTTATCGTCCCACTCCTCATCTCATTTAGATCAAATCCCAAATCGTATCGCTTTACCCCTCGATTCCACATATGATCGAAAAACCCTAGTTGGCCATTTCAACCCTAGTACCTTTCTTCTCCCACAAGTAACCCCTCTCTTTTTCACCAAATATCTCTTCTCTCCCATGACACCCATAATCACCCATTATACACCAATTTCCACCTTTAACCCGTAATCCACTCTCCCTTAATCATTTACTTCCACATTTTCCAGGTTATTACTTTCTCCCAAAAACCCTAATCGGGTCCCTTATACACCCTTACATTGACCTACGTATTATTTTTCATCCCAAGTCTCCAAACACTCCACAGCTCTCCCTTTAGCTTATTTATACCTTAATACAACTTTTCTCACGTCACGATCATCCCCATGCAAGTTTTATCCCCCCCATGCAAACTCTCGAAGTTCCCATGCAAACCCTAATATTTCCATGCATAGTTCTTACCTCTTATTCATTTTGGTCAACCTCATACCCCCTTTAGCAACTCACTTCTCATTTATTTCTTTTGTCCTTTCATCTCCATTTCATAATAATAATTACCCTAACATGCATGTCCTAGAGGGTTGAATCATGCCACATCACATCATAATCACCACGTATGGATATCACATTCATGTTATAAGAAAACACATACCACGTACCTTAACTCCAAGCTGCGCTACGCATAAAACACGTTAAGGATAATCATGTGATACACAACAGGACATGATATATATACAAGGCACCCAAGGCATACAAGTCACATAACACGTAAGAACCTTAGCCACATCCTTACGAAACACCCATAAGTGGAGGTAAGTAGAAACTTACCTGGATCCGAAGCTAGCTAAGCGAGATAAGAGGGAGAGAGAGATCACTAGCTCGAGGATCCACAATAAAGCTTTCCTAGATCGCCGATAGAAATCGGAACTAGGTTAGAAACTATCTTATCCATAAACAATTCACATATTATAATTAAATAAACACGAATGATCTTTCTTGGAAAACGTGTACCAAAACTTAGGACTCAAGAGCATAGCTCTATTAAGATTAAGATTAAAAATATAAATCAAATGATTTAAAATCGAAGGACAGAAATCGATTTGATAAAAGACACACAGCACAATCAATTTTATAAAACCATCCCCGAAGATTAGGGTTTTAAATGCTTAAACTACAAATCGACCAAATCACTTCGATTACCTCAAATTGATAGTTTTAAAACACAATTACACTAATTTTAGATAAATCTAAATAATCAATTTCAACAAAACAATATTCCGATTAACCAATTCAAGACGATCCGTTTTCAAAATTAGGGTTTCAAAGCCCACAACACAAACTTGGGTAATTCAAATTAATTAATTAAAATTAAAGGTATTAGAATACAATTATGATCATTTCAACTACTTCTATAATTTAATTTTAGAAAAACAACTATACAAATAACCAATTTTATAATCTCACTTGAAATCTAGGGTTTTAGGCCCGAAAATACAATTCGGTTGAATTCTATTAATTTAATCAAATTGAATGTTTAGAAATGCAATTAGACATATTTTATAACATATCATATAATCAATTGCTCAAAACCAATAAAAGAAATACCCAATTCAGTACAATTAGGGTTTTTGAACCCGGAACGCAAATCCGATCAATTCTTGCTAAAATATATAAATTGACGGTTCGAAAATGTAATTAAATATATCCTAATATAAATTGTATAGTCAATTGAATAAAACGACCCGGTTACATAATCCAATTTAGACCCGCAAGAGTTTTGACCTAAAAATCCAATTCCGATTAATTACGCACAATTTTCCCAAATCAACACTTCCGATATGAAATTAAATACATTTCAAATGGTATTGTAAAATCAATTGAGCGAAACGACTCAATTACGCAACCCAATTTCATTACACAAGAATTTTGACCTAGAAATCAAATTCCGATTGATTCCGCATAAATTTCTCAAATTGACGGTTCCGACATGAAATTAAACACATTTAAAAACATATTGTATAATCAATTTATCCAAAATCGCCAAATTGGACGGATCCGAAAAGTTTGGGCATAACCCGGCCTAAAATTCAATTTCCCAAATTTTCAACACAAACCATACAATTAATATATTCAAATAAATCTTACAGCACATATATACATAATACAACAATCAATTTAGCTTTTCATAAGCTAAATCACATTCAATTAATCAAATCCGTATTAGGGTTTTTCAGAAAATTATACCAAACGAAAATCAACGAATCGGGACAAGGAAAGGCCGGAGGAGCTTCGTCGGAGGCCGAGGGTTGCTCGCCGGTGGTCAGCGAGGCTCGCCGGTGACCGGGCGGTGGCGCGAGTTGCGTGGCTCGTCGCTGTTGCCGCTGCTGCTCCTGCGCGCTTCGGTGGGCTGCTGCGCTGCTTCGCCGGTGGCGGTCGCTCGTGGTGGTGTGTGGCAGCAGGTTGGAGGCCAGGGGTCGACGAAGGAGGAGCAGGGAGGAGGAGTTGGGGAGAGGTGGCGGCTGGCTAGGGTTTGGGAGTAGAGGGCTGCGAACAGGGAGTCGGGGCAGCAGAGGGAAGAGAAGAGAAGAGAAGAGAAAGAAGAGAAGAGAAAAAGGAAAAGGGAGAGGGGGGGTCGGCCGGGGCGCGGGCTTCCCTTTTTTTTTTTTTTAATACACATAAAATACAATACTAAAAATATCAAAATATTATTGAAAGATTTTATCTAAAATTTATTTAACGAACATTTATTTCGAACGGATCCGAAAGCTTAAAATTAATAATAAAAAAAAACTATATAAAAAATTTCGGAACATCTTCGGACGAATTTACCAACGAACAAAAAAATTTATATAATTTATGGAAATATATTACAAGACCTCGGAAAATTATTTAAAAACATATAATAAAATATTTAAGTTAAATTTGAATAAACCGAGACAAATTTAGATAATTTCCAAAATCGGTTTTCTGCAACCCAAAAATCGTAAAACGGGAGAAAATTGATTCCGGAAAGAAATTCATAAATAATTTTCGAAAAACCTTTTTAATTTAAAACTTTCCGAAAATATTAAAGATTACTGAAACAAATAAATTTAAAGTCGGAAATATTTTCCTACGGATAAAATTATTAAAATAAATTTAACTATTTAAATAGAAATTCCATAATTTAAATGATACATTTCGTCAACAAAATATAACTTCAAAATAACGTCATAATCATATGACAAAGTTATAATCGAAAATAAATCTAAAATATTAAAAATAAAATACGAGAAAGAACTGGAATATATATTTTTAACCGAGACTCGAACTCATAAGAATATAATAAAATCATTGTCGTTAACGAATTTATCTAGAATGGTTCGCAACGACAACGATTAATTAAATTCAAATATGAATTCGAAATCGTCGATAAATCCATAAAACGAATCAATATTAAGATAATTAAATATTTACATCAAATTACGTCAATCAAATCATTAAACTTAATAATTTGGATTTTAAAAATACGGGGTATTACATCAAATAATTAAAAAAATAAGATGATATTAGTTTATCAAAAAAATTTATTCTATAGTTCTACCTTTTAATAAGATTCCATGATTCCACCTTTTATCAACGTAGTTTATCAGCACAGATTATTTAGTGTTTAAGTATCTATATTAGTTCTACCTTTTGAAACTTAGTGACATATAATTCTTTATCTTTAAAATCATGGTTGATAAATCCAATGTGATTTTTCCTTAATTATTTTATTTACATATTTACATAATAATAATAATAACAATCACGGTGATGATGATGATCATTGAAACATAGAAATATCTCTTTTCAAGAACTTTTCGGTGTCAGAATTGATACAGGAAAAATTGATTATTTTTTTAAATATTAATAGTTTACATCAACTAATTTAGGTAGTTGTTTTAGAATTTTTTTATATTATTTTTCTCTCTTATTTAAAGAAGATTTGGTCTATTTTCTTATAATGTATATAGTGGGGTGTGCATGTACAATATTTTTATTATTATTTCCTTTCCTTCCTCTTTCCAAAACTTATAAGAAATGACATTTTCACATTTCTCCTAGTCCGTATCCTCATCCCCATGCAACAATATTGATGATGATGATGATTATAAATTAACTTGGGTTTTATTTTATAACATTATAGTAATAAATTAAAAACTATATATAGGTATACTTATAAAATAATATGTTTTTAAAAAGGTTAACTAATACGGGAGCAAACACTCAAGAATTGGGTTTCATTTGGAAAGTTTCTCCCACAAATTTGAAGACCAATGGATGGTTACGTTGCTCAAAACATAACAAACAAATAATGAAATGTCTACATGCATGTGCTTGGCATGCATGGCATGAAAGGAGGGAGTAACCACGTGCATGAGGAGGATGTTGGCCGCATTTTCGACCACTATTTAGTTATTTAGCTAATTTATTAATTAAGTAATAAAGTAGGAAAATAAGGTTAGCATAAAGTAGCATAAAGTAGCATAAAGTTAGCATAAATGTAGCATACTATCTTTTAGCTTCGAATATTTTGGAATATGATTTAGCTAGTGGTAGAAAGGTTAAATAATTCATAAATGTTTAGCATATGGCATGTATTATGATACTTGAATGAATAATTTAAGTTGAATATGAACATTGAATAAATTCTATGTGAGTTGACGCTCAAGCAAATCGAATCTGTGTGACTGGTTTGGCTTAAAAGTTTTAATCTCTTCGTCTATATGAATTAGAGATTAATCCATATCATTTCTACTAGTCTTAATCCAGAATTTCCTGTCCTAATTACCATCAAAATCCTAATCTATTTCGTGGCTATACAAAACCCTAAATTGGTATACCAAAACCGAAACCCTTAAACATTCATTCGAAACCCGAACCATCCATACCAACCAAACACCACCTTATTTCCTCTTCCTCCAACCAAACCCTAACCCTAACCCTAAACCAAAAATCTAACCATCATCCAAACCCTAACTTTCAAAACCTAATCATCATCATCTCATCATATTCAAATCACATTCATCATTAATTCATCACCATCAAATCATCTTCACCATCAACAACCAGTATCATCATTTTTCTACCATAATTAAAATCATCATCATCTTATTTTGATCACTTTTGAACCTTTAGTATTTAAAATCATCATTAGCAAGCCTTTATCATCTTATCCAAACTCCATTTGAACCATTAGATCCACATAATTGAAGATTACACCCTCTCACACACATCAATTTTGGTATCAGAGCCTGGTTGGTGGACTTGTGATCAAGATTCAATGTTTCTTTCAATAATGTTCAATATTCTTCAAGATCCATCAAGAAAGTGTATTATCTTCAAGAATCACCAGAATTCATTAAAAAACTTACAAGAGTTCATGTGATTAAGGGCTTGTTTAACAGAGTAATAATCGGTTGATAAGAAAAAGAATGGAGAACTAAGGAGAAAATGTAATACCTCATTTTTCAAAACCATAATTATAACTTATTAATCGTATAATTAATTATAATTATTATTTTAGAGGGATTAATCTTAAAAGTGTTATTATTTTTTGTATTATTTCAATGGTTTAAGTATAAATTTAATTAGGTTAAAATTTTGATAGAGATTAGGTTATTTAAATTAATCCTTATTTTTACCCATAAATCTTATTTTAAATTATTTTATTAATAATCTCTTGATCTGTAATTTAAAAATATTTTTCTAAGAATTCTTTTTGATTATTTTACTCTTTTCAATTATTTTTAAAATCTATCCTAATTCAGATAATTTTTCCCAAACTATTTTTATATTCGATATTTTAATCTACCTAAATTAAATCTAAAACTAAATAAATAAACTCTACGCTACCCTCTACCTTATTCGAACATTTCTCCCGAAGATTTTTCTATCCTCGTTCGTACATTTATATACAAATATCCACACTACATACTTACACACTTAGTCTGCACATTATACGCATATACAGACACACACGACACCATCACCGAACCAACCCCAACCCCGATCAACCTAAACAGCCCCCTTTTCATTTCACGTATACACACGCACACGACATCCTTCCCCGAGTCCCAACCAAACAAAGCCCTGTATACATACCTTCGGCCCAGCCTTCCCTAGCAACACTCCTTCTCTGCTCCCCCCATTTTTGATCACACAACAGCCCCCGAACCAGCAACCACTCATGCACACCCTACCCTCTCCTTCAAACCGTGTAAGCCCAGCCACCAACCATCGCCACCAATAGCACCATCTCAGCCTGTGCAACACCACCTTCTCCTCTCCATCTCGTAACACCACCACATCCCGAGCAGCACCAATGACCATCCCACCATCCCATCTCCCCTCCATTTTTGTCCGCCCCTGCAGCTCCCCGTGCACGTTTCTCCTGCCTTTCTGCAGCCAACCAACCATTGTCAACCTCCTGCGTCACCCAATAGCCGCAGCTCCACCATTGAACCACTGCCCTTTCCCTCCTCTTCCTCCTCCCCTCTGCATCTCCCTCTCGCCCGTCGTAGCCTGTCACTCTCGACCCAGAAGAGCCGTCGCCCAGCCGCAGCAGCCACCAACCACTAGTTGCCACCTAGCCTCGCTAGCCTCCAGCTGCCCTGCACCGCCGGCCAACCACCACCTCTGCCCCCCTTTTTCCTTCCCTGCATTGCCGGCCAACCCCCGCTGCCTTCGTTTCTTTTTCACGCGTGCATGGCTCACGCTGCACATGTAATGTGAGTTGTGTGTATTTCAAAAAAAAGAGTATATATATAATATTGGTATCTATTTTAAGTGTAAGGGTATTTTAGTAATTTTTTTAAAAAATAAATATTTTTATATTATAATTATTATTTTACTTGATAAATATTAATTCGATAATTTTGGTATTATTTTTGGGTACGAAAGGTTGATTAGCGGGATCCGATAAATTTAGTAGGATACCGTTATTTTTACGTTTTTGCTTGAATTCAGGTAACCATTATACCTTACTAAAATTATAAATATTGCGTGATAGCACATTAAGGTTTTTGGTTGATGAAATATGTTAAGCATGATTTATTTCGATATAATTATGTGTTAATTATTATTATTATAAAAACTGATAAAACGAGCATGTTATCTAATGTAAATTATGTCGGGTATGAAAGTATGAATAAAATGATTCTATTGATGGAAAAATAATTTATATGATAATTATGTATAAAATAATATGTTGAGCATGCTTAGAAATAATTATAGAATATTTATTATGGACGTGTGCCCTAGGGGCAATTTAGTCATTCTTATGTATTATGATATTTATCTTGAAAATCATGTCTAATATGTATTAGTTGTTGTCGAGTATGTGAGTATGTATTTTGGATGGATTAAAGGTGTGGAAAATGATTTTATGTACAAAATTATGTATAAGGGCAAAATGGTCATTTGACATATCTGATAATTTAAGTTATGTAATGAATAATTTAATTATGGTGTTTTAGCATTTTTACGAAAAAGGAATAAATAAAATGGAATTAGTATTTCAAATAGATGATAATCTGAGAATTTTAGCCTCAAGGGTATTTTGGTCTTTTTCAGCCTAAAGTATCCAGATGTGAATAATTGAGCCTATGATGGCCTTAGTATATTTTAATGTTGGCTTTGAACTTAATTTTGATTATTGTTGTCTCAGATGATTGGAAATAAGTAAGAACGATTAAGTATGAGAATTGAATTTATCTGTATTATATGTGATTTTGTGGTCACCTTAATAAAATACTAATACTTAAAGTGGAAGACCTCGAGATCGGAATGGTGGCTCCTAGGGATCGCTACCCTAAGGACGTGGTTTGCCACACGGTTGATATGGATTTTTGTTGGTATGCCTTAGTGCCCCAGTCAGGCCCTACATCTTACTCTATTTTGTTCTGCGGACTAATAGGGGGTATCGATACTTATGGATTAGGGTATTGTGTTACCTTTGTGTACCAGTGTGACCAGGGTACCTTTGCGTCTTTGGATTGATAGTCAGTAGGATACTGTGTTGCCTTGTTGCACCGGTATGATTGGAGTACCTTTGTGTCTTCAAGTTGATTGATCTCCCCTCGAGAAAGTAAATAAAATGGAAATGATATGATTTGATGGAAATAATGATTATTAGATTATTGGATTATTTGGTAGCAGCCTTCGTGCCTACCTGTGGTTTCGGTAGCAGTTTTCATGCCTACTTGTGGTTCGGTAGTAGCCCTCGTACCTACCTAAAGTTTTCTGTGGTTTCGGTAGTAGCCTTTGTGCCTACCTGAGGTTTTCTATGGTTCTGGTAGCAGCCTTTGTGCCTACCTATGGATTTGGTAGTAGTCTTCATGTCTACCTATCTTGGTTTTATGTCTGTGAGCATACCTGTGATATTATGGATCTTATTATGCTGTATTTGTAAGTTTACTTGTGACGTTATGGATTTATTATGCTGTAACTGTAAGTATGTCTGGGATGATAAGAATCTTAGTAAATTATACCTATGATGTACGTGATTGTTTGGGAATTTATGCTGAGACGTGCATTATGATGAAGTTAGGTTTTTAATTATTACTCAGAGAGTATTCCTAGGATGCTCAATAATAAGTTCGGCTGTTTCAAATGAATGAAAATGAGTAGTACATGAACTTGATGGAAATTGATCATCTAAGTGATTATTGTATCTCAATCATTGTATTTATATGTATATATCTTATACCATGTTAATGGTATGCCTTGCATGTGATCCATGTTGATTTATTGTATTAGTTTGGTATAAAGGGTTTCTCAGTACCGTAGTACTGAAGAGTTCATTTTCGTGGGCCCCTGCCTATTCAATGAACAGTGGACTTTGCAGGTCAGCCTCTGAGCTCAGTCAAATGCTAATAGTTCGGATTTGGGAGCGTAGGACTATCCTGTGTTTCTTTTGTTGCCTTATTTCCGGTTGTATTTGGACCCTTGTGTCCTCCTATAATTTCTCTCTCGAGTTTCGTAAACTCTTAATGTCGTTTTTAATTAGTAGTATTTATCTAACGTACTCTCTATCCTGATTTTTGTAATCATGATATTAATTTAAGCGGATTAATGATTTTAGCCTTAGCACTTGGTATGAGAATGGTGGAGGAAACCAGACTTGTACTAAGTGTCGCGGTAACACCCTTTGTTTTTATTGTTTTAAGCTTCCGCACTTAACTCTGTAAACAAAATTTTTCAGTTATAAATTTTGGGGTGTTACAGAAAACTTGAGAGATTTTCTTAAGACCTTGATGGAAAAAATAAAGGAAGTAAAATTGCAGTAGAAGCTGTCTAATTCCACAAGTTCCATGCGCAACCACATAAATGAAGGGAACGAGTAGAGGAAGGGCATGTGACAAGAGCACAAAACCAGGCAAAAGAAGAAGGAGAGAGCATGGGAAAATATGTAAGGGCATATGACACATTGAGAACTTATGATATGGAAAAGGGAATCTTCTTTGATCTTCTTGACATTGAAGGTAATATTGATCTAGAATCCTTTCTTAAACGGTTACAAATCATTGAGTCAATTTTTGAGTATAAGGAAATAGATGATGAGAAATGATACTGAATAGAGATATTAAAGTTTAAATTTTTTTCTAGAGTGTGGTATGATAATTTAAAAAGGAGATGAGAGAGAGAAGGAAAATAAAATATTAGGTAATGAAAAAAAATTAAAGAAACAGTTGAAGAAGTTTGTGCCTTGGGAATAAGAGTAAGAAAATTTTATAAAAATAACTACGTTGAGGCAAGGGTTACTTGGATTTGAAGAATACATTCAAGAATTCAAAAGGATAGCTCTAATATTTTTTATCTAAGAATGAGAAGAAAAAAGGTGTGCATGATTCATTAGGGTTTTAAATATGAATCTTTGGAAGAAGGTGGAGGTGCACCCACATGAAGTATTTGAAGACCTAGCTAAGTTAGCCATCAAGTTCGAGAAATAGTTGAAGAGGAATGAGCCACCAAGCAAGCTAACCAATGCTCCCTATGGTTGACTTTCAAGGTTGTGTCAAAGACAACAATTTCTCAAGTCACAAGTTAAGACCATGCTAGGAAGTTTACTCATGAGGAGAAGGGCAAATATCAAGTGGTTGTTAAGGTAAACAAGCAATGCTTCAAGTGTAGAGGATATGACCACTTTGATCGGGATTATCCCAACCAAAGGGTGCTTACTTTGAATGATATAGCAAATATGGAGGCTTGTGAAGAGAATGAAGACCTAGAAGAGGAGAGTAATATCCCGAAGGATGATTTAGAAGAATGCCAAGTGGATTACTATGTGTTACAAATGGTGCATCAAGTATAACAACAACCTTACTCAATCGGAGAAGATTTTCTAGGCCAAATGTAGAATTGGTGATAAAGTGTGTGAATTCATCATTGATAGTGGCTCATGCAGTAATGTTACTAGTGAGAAGATTCTAAACAAGCTCAGTTTAGAGACCAAGGATCATCCTAGACCATATTCACTCTAATGGCTCGACAAAGACAAAGGCGTACGGGTAAAAAAAAAACTCGTATCTCTTTTAAGATTGGAAATTATTTTGATGATGTTTTATGTAATATTTTACCTATGGTTGCTTGTCACAGTTTTTTGGGGAGGCCATGGCAATTTGATAGGAAGGTTGTGTATGGTAGAGTCCTTAATGAGTATGTGGTGTGTCAGGGCCAAAGAAGTTTAGGCTAAAACCTAATCTAGACGGGGAGTATATGGTTTTGAGGAGTGAAAAGAAAGAAACAAAGAAGGTAGAAGTTGAGTTTAGGAAAGGAAAAAAGAAGGGTAATAGTGTTGTTGATCCTTATGGTGTGTGAGATGAATGAAGCCATCAGTGATTAAAAGATATGCTATACCTTAATTATAAAAGAGGTCCAATGATGGGAGAATGCTAATATGGATCTGAACTTGCAATAAGTATTGAAAGAGTATGCCGATGTGTTTCTAAAAGAGTTGCCTAGTGGGTTACCTCCTTTGACAGTTATTGAGCATGCTATTGATCTTAAGCCATGATTTCCATTACCGAGCAAACTAGCTTATAGATGTAATATGGAGGAGGCTAAGGAGCTACAAAAAGAAGTGTAAGAGTTGTTAGGTCAAGGTTATATTTGGAAAAGTATGAGTCCATGCAATGTTCCAGCTTTGTTAGTGCCTAAGAAGAATGGTACATGGAGGATGTGTATTGATTTAAGAGCCATCAATAGTATCACACTCAAGTACAGATATCTAATGCTGAGATTAGATGGTATATTAGATGAGTTGCATGTTGCAAAGGTGCTTTCTAAGATTGATCTTAGAAGCAGCTACCATCAAATGAGGATACGGGAAGGGTCCGAGTGGATGACAGCTTTGAAGACTAAGTATAGGTTATATGAGTGGTTGGTGATGCCATTTAGGTTATGTAATGCACCAATTTCCTTCATGAGGTTGACAATGGAAGTACTTATACCATTTATTGTGGTCTTTGTTGTTGTTTACCTTCATCATATCTTGGTATATAACAAGAGTGAGTTCGATCACATACAATACTTGAAGAGGACATGTAATAAGCTTAGAGAGGTGAAGCTCCATAGTAAGATGGAGAAGTGTGATTTCATGATTGTATAGCTCCATGCCATGATGGAGAAGTGGGGATGGTATTCAAGTTGACCTATGAAAGGTATAAGCTATACAATCATGGCATATTCCGACTAATGTTCACAAGGTTCTAAGTTTCCATGGGTTGACCTCATTTTATAGGAGTTTCATCAAATAATTATCTACCATTGCAGCACTTATTACACAACTGAAGAATAAAGGAGAGTTCCATTGGAATTTTCAAGAAACAAAGGATTTTGAAGATTTGAAGACAAAGCTCTCAAACACACCGGTATTATCTTTACCTTATTTCGGTAAATTATTTGATGTAATATGTGATGCGAGTGGTGTAGGAATTAGGGGTGTGCTTTCACAAGAAAGGAAGCCAATTGCTTTCTTTAGTGAGAAGTTTAATGGCATGACACTCAACTATTCAACATATGATAAAGAGTTCTATGCTATTGTGTATTGTTTAGAGACGTGGAGTCATTCCTTGAGACCTAAGCCTTTTGTACTTCATTTAGATCATGAGAGTTTGATGTATTTGCATGGTCAAAAGAAGATGAATCCAAGACATACTAAGTGGATAATCTTCTTTTAGACATTTGTGTTCTCTACAAAACATATGGATGGTAAAGAAAATGTTATGGCAAATACATTATCTAGGAGGGCCATGGTACTTATGAGTATGGATGCAAAGCTTTTGGGGTTCGAGATGTGAAGAGTTAATATGCCATTGATGGTAATTTTGCTATGATCTTTGAAGAGTGCAAGAAACATGGGATTTCTGGAGCTTATGTTATTTAGACTGGGTTCTTATTCAAGCATGACAAATTATGTGTGCCGAAGACTTTAGTTCGAGACTTGCTAATCAAAGAGGTGCATGAAGGAGGATTTGCAGGACACTTTGGAGTTCACAAGACTTTGGAGTTATTGTAAGAACATTTCTATTGGCCGAGAATGCAAAATGGAGTACAAGCTATGGTTACTAGGTGTGCTATATGTCAAAGGAGCAAGATTTTCTTTCACAAAGGGTTATATGTACCTTTACCTGTGCCTACTCATCCATGGTAAGGTGTTAGCATGGATTTTATCTTCGAATTTCCTAGGATAAAATGAGGCAAGGATTCTATTACAATTGTAGTAGATGGATTTTTAAAAATGACTCATTCTATTATGTGTCACAAGACTGATGATGCTACCCAGGTTGTGGATTTATACTTCAAGGAGATCACGAGGTTACATGGAATTCCAAGAATTTTTGTTTCAGATCGAGATATGAAGTTCCTAAGCTATTTTTTGAAGACTTTCTGGCACATGCTAGGAACGAAGCTTCAATTTAGCACGTCACATCGTCCTCAAACAAATCGACAAACTAAAGTTACTAATAGAACTTTGGGTACTTTTATAAGGGGATTGGTGAGTAAGAATTCTAAGGAGTGGGATGTCAAGTTAGCACATGAGGAGTTTGCTTATAATCAAAGTCCTTCTACTATAACAAGCTCTAGTCCATTTGAGATGTATATGGTATTAATCCATATGTGCCGATTGGTGCCATTGAAGAAGGGTGAAGTGAAAAGTTATGATGCACAAGAGAGAGTGGAGTTATTTCATAAGCTACATCAACAAAACAAGCACACTATTGAGAAGGAAAATGAAGTGTATAAGATAAGAACAAATAAAGATAGAAGCCAACATGTTTTTTAGTTGGGAGATTTGGTATGGTTACACACAAGGAAGAAGATATTTCCTAATCTAAGGAAACACAAGCTCATGCCAAGGGTATATGGTCCTTTTAAAGTACTTCAAAAGTTTGGAGAAAGTACTTATGAGCTCAATTTTCTACATTCTTATGGTGTCGTATAAAGGACATTTAATGTTAGAGATATTTGCCCTTATTATGACAATGCAAATTTAAGGGAAAATTCAAATCAACAAGGGGAGAATGTTGTAGAAGAAAACACTCAAGTATTGTCTTTCATAAATATGGAACCAATTATTCTTCATTTGGAAAGTCTCCCACAAATTTGAAGACCAAAGGATGGTTACGTTGCTTGAAACGTAACATCCAAGTAATTAAATATCTACGTGCATGTGCATGGCTTGAATGGCATGCAAGGAGGGAGAAAAAAAGGGCACGGGGAGGATATTGGTAGGATTTTCAAGCACTATTAAGTTATTTAACTAATTTTTTAAGTAATAAAGAGGAGAATAAAGTTAGCATAAAAGTAGCATAATATCTTTTAGCCTGTAATCTTTTGGAATATGCTTTAGTTAGTGGTAGAAAGGTTAAATAATTCATAAATTTCGAGCATATGGCATGTATTATGATAATTGAATGAATAACTAAAGTTGAAGATCAGCATTGAATGAATTTTGTGTGAGTTCAAGTTCAAACAAATTGAATCTGTGTGAATAGTTTGGCTTGAAAGTTTTAATATTTTCATCTGTGTGAGTTAGAGATTAATCCATATCTTTTATACAATTCTTAATCCATATTTTTTCTACCCTAATTACTATAAAAATTCTACTCTATTTCATGGCTAAACAAAACCTTAATTCGGATACCAAAATCGAACCCTAAAGCATGCATTCGAAACCCTAACCATCCATACCAACCAAACACCACCTTATTTCTTCTTCCTCCAACCAAACCGTAACCCTAACCCTAAAACTTAAACCTAACCATCATACAAAACCTAAATTTCAAAACCTAATCATCATCATCTCATCATATTTGAATCACATTCATCATTAATTCATCACCATCGAATCATCATCACCATTAACAATCACCATCATCATTTTTCTCCCATAATTCAAACCACCATCTTCTTATTTGCATCACTCTTGACCCTTTATTATTTAAAATCACCATGAATGAGCCTTTATTATCTCATCCAAACTCCATTTGAACCATTAGGTCCACATATATGATGATTATAGCCTCCTACACACATCATTATCGATAAAAGATAATATTATAATACACACACACACACACACAAACACTTTTAAATTAATATTTATGTTTTTACAAATTTTCTTTTTATTTTATTTTAAATAAATTAATTATTTTAACTAAAACATTACCTATTTTGTTTATAAAAATTAAGATCCATGCATGCATGGGTGAGTAACTAGTTGTGGTATAATTATTTAAATTTGGATGGAAAATCAGCAACTCCATAATTTTTACACCACTTTAATTTAATATGGTACGATGTATATGTGCAATAAGAAATGTTTATAGATAACATACACCATATATACCCATAGAAAACATTTCACTAATGAGAATACACAACAGTTATTAGCAAAAAATGTCGTTTATACCTAAAAGTGTGATACAATTTTTTTTAGCTAACCATAAGCCTATGTAATTAATACTGTAACTTAATCCTAATATTGGAAAATAAGTATTTCCACCTTCTCATAATTCTCTAACCCTTTAACTTAACCTAATCTCAATTTATGAATAATTAATCTACCCTATTATCTTAACCAAATCACATTGATCATGTTTTAACCAAAAAGTAAAAATAGTAAACTCTATTATTTTCCCTCTTTCCCTTTTTCTCTCCTTTCCCTCCCAGCTAATCCCCTTTTTTCTCCTTTTCCTCCTTTTCTTATATGGAACTTTATCCAAAAATAATACTCACATGCCCGGTACTCCCTGCCACCTGCAAGACCATTCCTTACACCCATCAACTCCCACCTCCGACACATGACGGTTAGGGTTGAAAATTTTCCCTCACATCTCTTGCCCATATATATATATACCTACACACTCTCGATATTAAATTCCACCACCTCTATTCTCTTCCTATTGTTTTCTACAACCAACAAAATTCCATTTCTCTCCTTCACCACTTCCTTTCCACCACCAAAATTGCCCATGATTACACCTTCCCCTGAGCCCAACTGAGGCATCAACACAAGCACTAGCTACCTTTTCTATTAACTCCTTAGCATAGGTAAAAACCACTAAAACCATCCCCTAAGTACAAGAAAAACCCACCTATCCTACCCCTTACATTTAATTATTTTCACTAGAACACACACACAACATTTAGGTAACTCCACTATACCATTGTCTTTAATTTTTCCTTCCTTGTTGTAGCAGTTTTCACCACACCATAACCCTTCCCCCTACGGTAGCATTAAGCGAAGCCACCACTACCACTTAAGTAGCTTTTTCCAACTCTCCTCCTCCTCCACTTTGGTAACTTTAGCCAAAGCCTTCCCCTCCATTTTAGGAGCCACAACCATAGTACTTGTCCTCCATTTTAGGTCGTCCAACCTTAATACACCACCCCTCTTGTTCACACTCCTTTACCTCTACACCTGCCCTATTAATGGTAGGTTATGTTCATTGCTCATCCTCCATTTTCCTTTCCTTGGTTACACAAGTTTCTTCCAAACTAATATCATTATTTAGATAGGTTTTCTTCCCCCGTTTACCTTCTATTTCCTTAATCATTCCCTTAAGTGATTTAATCCTAATGATGTTTTATTATACTTTTCTAAGGTGATTTCCCTAGGTATTTTAACCTTAATGAAAGAGTATGTGAGTTAGAACCAAGATGATATTTTCATATCCATTCTACTTGATGATAATAGTGGCTCAGGAGAGTTTTACCCTGATAAGGCGATTCTTTTAGATCCATTCCATCAGACGATAATAGTAGCTTTGGTATGTTATCCCTTATCAAATGCTTCAAGCCTTTCCACCCGTTGAAGAATATTAGGGTCTTTGAACTCTTTTTCAATAAAATAATGAAATGGTTGCATCTAATAAAGAGTCATGGATCAATATTTACCATAGGAGAATTTTTGTAAACTGTATGTGTACTTATCATCTATTATGAATGTATGTATTTATGTATAAACTTGACTTGACATCAAAGTTACCTTCCTCAATACGTAGCATACGAACCATCCTTTCCATGAGTGTTAATCATTATCATAAGTAGATAACCCAAATGATTTTATACAGATCTTTAAGGACTACATGGAGGATTTTACTACTTTTGATGCATTGTATGAGGAGGACTGATCTGTCACATATATTAGGTATTTGGATGATGAATTATGTTATCTGAATGTTACTTTTTACCCACATACATTTTTGGACTCTTTGATCCATGGTATCCCTTACTTATGTTCTATTGTTGTAGTCAAAGTTAATCTAGATACTCATATACATATATATTCTTCTCTCATTTATAGTTATCATGTTTTACAATGAATGGTTTTAGTCTTGTGATTGATGTAAGGATGGTTTAGCAAACTTGACTTATGTTAGTTATGGTGGTAACACATAATATTTTAATTTTATGCTTTCACTGTAAATTAAATTTTATTAGTAGTAAAATTTGGTGTGTTATAAGTTGGTAACATATCATTTGGTTTTGATTACTGCATTTTGAATTCAGTATTCAAACGATCCCTTATTTGATTTCATTGGTTTATTTCATATTTTTTTAAGAACTTGTTTCTTCAAAAACCTATTTTAACTTGTGAGGAATCGAGACAGGGTATTTTAGGTGTCCCTTGAATGTAATGTGTATTATGTTTTAGTAAGATTGGAGTTTATCTTCCTAAAATTTTTTATATCTTGTAGCTATTATGTCATGGCACTTAACAGTTGCATTAGTCATTTGGAAGAGACCTTTGAGGCATTCATAAGTTTGTTTGATGCTTTCCTTAGCTACTGCCACAACCTTTACATTAACTATAGGAGGGTAACAAAGAAGACTGTCGTTAAAGGGTTATAGGACATTGTCCCTCAAGTTATGCATGTGTCGAAGACCTGGTCATCATGAGGGGATGGATTTGGGATTTGGAAAGGATATTTTAGGTAGTTGACTGCTCACTTTCTTATAAGGTGAGGATTACAACTATCTTCCTATGTGGAGTCACTAACATCTAGGGGCTAAGTCATTATGCTCTAGGAGGGTCATAGATGTCTTAACATAACTTCTAAGGAGCAATTCATTCTAAGTTTTACCTTGATAGACTTAAGAGGGATATGATGAAAGAGTTTCAGTAGTTGACTCAAGGGAGCATAACTGTGAGGCACTACCACACCTAGTTTACTACTAATGTTTGCATTGGGGATTAGATATAACAATTTAATAGTGGTCTACAAGTTTTTGTAGGGGCTCCACTTTAGCACCCAAAGAATGATGAGCATCATGAATTTTTCAGGACTTGGCCATATTATATGGCAGGACGTGTATTACCATTATGCAATTTTAGGAGAAGACATCCATCTTATGTAAAAGAAAGTTAGAGATGTTGTGCTCTAGAGGTTGTAGTATAGGAGAGCTTGATGTCAAGGGCTGTAATAGTGAGGCTAAATCCAACCTTAGCGAGATTAATTCTAACACCAAAAGCAGCAAGGAGATCAGGGTAGATCATAGGATCAACTAAGGTGCTTCATGTGTCACTTATATGGTCAAAATCACCCAAGGTAAAGTAACTAGGGAATTTTAATTTGGTATAAGATGTGTGGTTAGTTGGGCCACTAGTCTTTTAAGTTCTAGCGTCAATTAGGTCAATATTAGTAGTAGGAACCATTGATATCATAATAGCAACTCTTTTAGTAGTGACCCTACTAGCCGTAGCAGTAGTTACAATAAAGGGAACCTGCCTAA
The DNA here is from genome assembly GCA_039764185.1 of Tamarix austromongolica. Classification (NCBI taxonomy): domain Eukaryota; kingdom Viridiplantae; phylum Streptophyta; class Magnoliopsida; order Caryophyllales; family Tamaricaceae; genus Tamarix; species Tamarix austromongolica. Next base: position 85,850,069 of record CM077819.1, on the reverse strand, counting down.
ACCATTATTAAATGTAGGGAGGCTAAGGGGAGATCACAGGGGTCTCACCCATATCCTAAAGGAGGAGGACAAACCTAGGTTTCTAGTGTGTATCATGGAGATATTAGGGAGGATAGGTAGATGGGCACGTAAATGTCATTAGTGAGGCAAAAGCTAATAGGAGGATTTATTCTAGATTCAGCAAATATTTTTCCTAGGTTTGGCTCAGAACTGTAGAAACTTTGTTCAAGACTTCTCAAAGGTAGCTCATCTATTGGGAATTTTTTTTGAAGATGACAGAATTTCGGTGGGATAATGCATATATGTGAGAATTTTATGAGTTGAAGTGTCGATTGACTACAACACCAATTTTTTAGGGTTAGAGAATTAAGAGAAGGTGGAAATATTTATTTCTCTAAATTGAGATTAGGTTACGATATTAATTACATAAGAGTAGGGTTAATTAAAAATTTGGTGTATTAAATACTCGAGAGTAACTTAGTAGCACTCGCTAACATATTGAAGAACTTTAATCAATCATCTCCTCCATGAGTTCATCATATAATAGATGAGAGTAGGGCCTTAATTGCATAATATGGTGACTTTATTGTGATTTTTTTCTCATCTTAGATAGGATTTTCTTTGAGTTGGATGCATATTAACTTGACATAGTGTTTCATCATTGATTTTATCATGTCAGGATGATATTTTTCTTACATATATTATGAATGGTATTGTAAAGCAAATTGATTTGTAAGATTAGTCTATAGAATCAAAACTAAAAATCTAATCTTATTTCCATTAAAATATTTAGAAACTTTCCTTCTCCATTGTTGTTGACTTTATTTTTTCCATCATGTACTGATCTTATTTCCATACACTATTGATTAGTTGTGAATTGACATCAATCTTCATTGATTTGATTTATCAATGCAATTCTAAGGCCCTTTGGAAACACTAATGGGTAGTGTTTCTTCATTCTTTGAATTAGATTAGAATGAAAACTACTTAAAAAAGCATCATGCTATTATAGATAGAGATTGAAGAGTTATCTTTTTCTCTTTATATTTCATTTTTATATATTATATTATAGATTGCATATTATTTATTCTTTATTTACCCAATATATAGTTGTTTGATATATAAAGAAATTTCTTCATTTACTAAATATATTTCACCACATGTTAAATTACCAATATCCCTATTCTAATGCAGATTGACTCTTTCTTACCATTAGTTTATTTTCTACTAAATTTTGTTTTACTAAACATCTTTCTTTTACTATGATTGATTTTAATAATCATTTAATATTGAACTAGCTAACAACATTAACTCTATCATAGCATGTGGGGGAAGTTATTATCTTTACTCTCTCTCATCTATTTCAACTTTTAATGTTACCAACATAATTGCAGAAGCTAATTCAATTAAGTGAATTGCATGCAGATATGAGGGTTTGATTATGGTGGGAATTTAGTCGGCCAATGACTATGTTATGATATAAAATATAGATTTTTAGAGAGATTATGTATAGTATATATGACAATAATTTAGGCGGTGGTTACAAACCGCCCCATATACCACTTTTCCAATAAGTGCGTATGTGCTTTTTTTATAGTAGTTATAGATGCATGGTTATTAGTGATGGTAAGAAAACTAATGGATGGGTAGGCTCAATTAAGGAGTGGGATGGATAGAGAGTTAGTGGGATAAGAGGTAAAGGCAAATAAGGAAGCAAGTTGTAGGGGTAAGGCTATGAAGAGGGTGTAAGGTTAGTTGGTGTAGGGGGTTTTTTTATATAGGGGTGCATCATTTAGAAAGGGATGGGGAAGGTAGTAGGAACATGGGGGATAGAGGTTGTTTTAATTGAAGGGTAAAGGGGATAGGAAAACAATGCTTAGGCGGTGAGTAAAATGACAAGAACAAAAAAAAAAATAAAGGAAGTAAAAAGGGGGGAAAATATTATTTAGGTTTAGGTTTAGGATTAGGTTTAAAGACTAGGGAATTAATCTAAAATTTAATATATCATTTTTATAGGAGTAGGGTTAGGCTAAAAAAATTAATAACCCTAAAATTAGAATTTACATAGGGTTAAAATATTTAATAATTGAGATTACAATTTTATAAAAAGTTAGGGTATTATAGGTAATGGAAAAGGTTTCATGTAGTTTGTATTTGGAGTTGAACTTCTATTTATAAATGCATTTGTGTGTTATTTATGTGGAGATTAATTGACTTGTTTGACAAAATTAATAGACTAGTTTTTAGAATAGTTGAATGATTAATCAAACCCATCAATAATTTTATCTATGGTGACTTTAGTTTTCCCTCTATTTGATCCCTTATATTAGTATGTGCCTAACCAGTTGACTTGTTGCTAGAATAGCTGGCTAGTTAGCTATACTAGTCAACTAGTTCTCAAGAGGTAATTATAGCTGGTCTTTTGTTAAACCTTTTGACTTGTTTATCCAAATTGATCGACTACTGTTAGAGAAATCAACTTGTTTGACTAACCAATCAACTAGTTTTGATAGAGAACTATGGGGTTTATATGTGCTAAACTAATTAACCAATTTGGCTAGAAAGTGTTATTCTTGCTTCTTTTTATCTAGGTATGATTTGAGACTTGGCGTTATTTCATGACATAATTCTTTAACGATGATAACATACATTATGTCATGAACTAAATAACCCATTATATGGATTTATTTGATCATAATTTATCCTATTATCATTAAGTGCATTTAAAAGATTTTAATGGGTAAAATGGAATAGATATTCTATGTCGTGACTTTTAAATAATATAATCCTACTTCTTAGCATTAGTAGATTAACTCAAAGGTTGAAATAAACTTAGTTAAGCGATAATGGAACTCCCATCAAATGTTTGAATGGTGATGATGGTTAAATGTGAATGATTATGTGGGTACGGTTTTTTGATATGTTATATGGGCCTTGTATGGAACATGACCTTGGTTAATAAATCACTAATCATCTAGAGTGAAAGATGATGAAGCATTTTATATTTCTATATTGTCGAATCCTCAATTAGCAATATGGGGCTTATATGTCTTCAAAAATTTATTAAGCCTTCGAATGATATCCTAGATGATTCTTGTGCCTTGCCTACTTTAGACACTGTTAATATAAAATGGGTACCATTATTGAAGTGCTTTATCATATATATGGTTTATTTGGCTTCATATAGATTTTATATCCATTGGTGGTTCATGAGGCTTCGACTAAACTTTATGTCCACTGGTAGCTCTGTCAACTTTGACCAAAATTTTTCTCTATTGGTGGTTGTCTTGTCTTTGCTGGACTTTATATCCATTTGTGGTTCTCTTGTCTTCTATTGAAATTTCTTTCCTCTTATATTTGGTGTGACTTCCATTGTATTGAGATACTATGAAGGGTAATCCAACCCATTGTTCAAAAAGAAATAAGGGATTATAAATAAGAAACCTAATGAAGTATATAAATATAAATACATATATAATGAGTGACTTAATTAGATGAAGCTTAACAATTTGACATGTTAAATAACTAACTTGTCTTTACCAAATTATATATTACCATACATGATATCTAAACTACAATGATAAACATGACGACATATGAATTATCTAAGTTGACATGCTATGGAATCTTTGTGCATCCTATATCCTTATCATATTATGTAAATTACTTGTACTATTTTAGCAAGAAAATATGATCTAGTATGATCACTATACATTATCTTGGCCTTGCATGCATCAAGAATCCCCTTAGGGAGTAAACATTGCTTACTAATTCCATCATGTAATAATGTGCCACTTTGTTCAGTCACCTGCTCAATCCGTAGGAAGGTGGCTCTATACACATTTTTTTAGGTGGTTGATGGTAGATCTACTTTATAGTCATGTTGGGGGAAAATAAGCATGGACATAACAATATTTCCTTCGTTGTTCTTGAGAGATTGGTTTTTATTTGTTTCCTACTCCTTACCATACCATTAGTGTATTTTAGAACTATCACCTTATCACTTCATGTAGTTTAGATTTTTCAAGACCTAACATGGTCTTCAGTGTAAACTCTAATACTTGATACTTCTATGACATGTATTTTGCACACTCTTTTCATTGTGTTTATCTGTGGTTCTATTTATTGTGTTTTTCTGTGGTTGATTTCTTAGCCTTGTATCTAACATGGGATGGGTAGTGGCTATTTATCTATTGTTAATTGCAATGGTAACACACCATTTTCCATAGATGTATTTTTATAACTTTTTCTTTCAGAATGTTTAAAAATAAAATGTTTTAGTTGTGAAATATGAGGGTATTACATGTTGGTATTAGATATTTGCTTTGAAAACTCCTTTCCTATTTTAATATTTTTGACATTACATTTTCATGTAGTGGGAGTTGAATTTGAGATTACATTAATGATTGTAATTGGAATAGCATTATGACCTAGTTAACTAACTTTGAGGGTAATCCCAATTTAGAGGTAGATGCTCTTATCCAGAACTCATCACACTCCTTGAGTACAATTAAGTAATCAAATCATTTTTGTTATGATTCACGGAGAAATAGATTAAGTTAATTACTGCCAGTAGTTTGGAAGCAAAGTGAGTGCACTCACCATAACACCTTCCATGTTTGATGAGATTTGAGCTAGTAAACTTGGTGATGTTAAGCTCAAGAGGGTAACTCATGTTATTATAGATGGTAGAGCTTAAGGATTTCAAATATATTAAGACTAAAGTTTTAGATATTGGGGTAGGTGGTATATGCCATAACGATGTACTGAGCTAAGGAGAATGATTCTTTAAGAATGTAACTATACTCGTTGTTTTGTTCATTATGAAGGGGATAAGTTGTATACGAATTTTGTTTAAGATATATTTGTGGCATTATATAAAATGGGAGGTTGTAGAGTTTGTAACCATATGTTTGACTTGTCAGCAGGTCAAGATCATGTATAAGGGACTAGTAGGGTTAGTACAAGTACTAGAAGTTCCAGAGTGGAAATAGGATAGTATATCCATGGATTTTATGGTTGGTCTTCAAAGGACCGATAGTAGTTTTGATTCTTTAATGGTTATTATTAACCATTTTACTAGGCTAGCAGTGTTTATACCGATGACATCAACATGGAGTATATAACAGTCAACCAACACTTACAAGAAATATGTTGTCAGATTACATGGAGTCCTTAAGAACATTGAGTCAGACCAAGAATTCAAGTTCTTCTTGATAAATGAATATTTTTACTTATTTTATGCCCTTTCACATGTAGCTTTTTGTTATTCATTTGAATAATATATGAAGTCATATATTAGTTTTAATTATCTGCTTAATATATACTAATTGAATTTATTTAATTGTATTAGAGTTTATAATTGATTTTTGTTTGGGTTTTGATAGCCTACAATATTTTAACTGTAACACCCCCAAATTTACTACTGAAAAATTTCGTTTAAATCAAAGTTTTAGCGGAAGCAAGAAAATTAAAACCGTAAATTCGGGGGCATTACCGCCACACTTAGTACCAGATTGATCCATAACTACCGACCCGATACTAAGTGCTAAGGCTATAAAGAATAAAACTAGAAACGAATCATTCATAAAACACGAATTCTACAAATCAGAGTGCGAATGTAAGAAGTTGCATTCCGAAATACAATTTAAAAGGTCCATATCTCAGAATACTTAAAATAGCGGAATAGCAAGATACGATAGAACCCTTGAAAAGTTAAATACGACATTTGTATCCTCTAAAGACAAATACGATTAAATCACGCGATTTTCGAAGGTAATTATCCGGATCGCCTACTCACTCAGGTCAAGCCTTCCACCCCAAACCAGTATCCGATCTTAACCTGCACAAGAGGTCTGCTCCCCACCATCGGTGGATCATCACAGGACCCATTCAACCAGTGTAGTATCAGTATGGGTCCAGTACTGAGTAAGTCTCACTACCCTATCTTATGGGAGAGACGTAAACTGTAACATCAAGTACATATTAAATTATAATACAATATCGGTCATACTCACAACCCACAGCATGGCTCTTGTCATACACTCATAGTAACATATAACACATATGCAACATCCCATTTAACATATAAGCATAGTATAACCGAAATAACAAGTGACTCAATATGCACGTAAACAGCATGTGGTAATACATATAATAAAAGTTGGCTATGGTCCAATTAGACTTAGTCTTTATTCTCATTAATAGTATATTCATTCCACACATATTCTGTAATGATCCATGTAAGCGCGGGGACCCCACTATTATAGCCGGTGGACCGGAAATCAACACTCAGGGCAGAACGCCTCTGACCACTATTATAGCCGGTGGACCGGAATCAACACCCAGGGCAGAACGCCTCTGGCCACTATTCTAACCGGTGGACCGGACTGGCCCCGAACTTACATGGTGTTTCGCTGTAAGTACTTAATATTTTCCCGTGGATTACTTCATTCAGATTCATTCAACACATTCTTTATTAGACCATGTGAGCGCGGGAGCCCCACTATTATAGCCGGTGGACCGGAAATAAACACACAGGGCAGAACGCCTCTGACCACTATTATAGCCGGTGGACCGGAAATAAACACCCAGGGCAGAACGCCTCTGGCCACTATTCTAACCGGTGGACCGGACTGGCCCCGACTCACATGGTGTTCCACTGTAAGTATTTAGTATTTTCCTTGTGGATTAACTTATTCGTTTGGGTCTGTCGAGCCCGAATCCCCCACTATTATAGTCGGTGGACCGGAAATACACACCCAGGGCAGAACGCCTCTGGCCACTATTATAGCCGGTGGACCGGAAATACACACCCAGGGCAGAACGCCTCTGGCCACTATTCTAACCGGTGGAACGGACTGGGTCGGGCTCATCAGTCTTTCACTTTACGTAATTAATGTCTTATTCGAATCTTATTGAACCACATCATGTCCTTGACATGCATAAATCATTCACTACATACTTTACACATCACAACCGATAAAATTTCACATTCATAACTACACTTTACTCAATAATACACATAATAACACCAAACAACTCTACACAGCCATACGAACCATGATTGTCCACACCAGGCCATGGCTAACCACTCTTAACCTTATTTGACCATAACAACCATAATACCATCACGAAAACCCTAATACCACCATAAGCCATTTATACCACCAAGTAATCATTAATACCACTATATAAACCCTAATACCACCTTGCAAACCCTAATACCACCATAAGCCATTATTACCACCAAGTAATCATTAATACAACTATATAAACCCTAATATCACCTTACAAACCTTAATACCACCATAAGCCATTATTACCACCAAGTAATCATTAATACAACCATATAAACCCTAATACCACCTTGCAAACCCTAATGCCACCATAAGCATTCAATACCACCAAGTAATCATAATACAACCATATAAACCCTAATAACACCTTGCAAACCCTGATACCACCATAAACATTTAATACCACCAAGTAATTATTAAAACAACTATACAACCCTAATGCCACCTTACAAACCCTAATACCACCATAAGTATTTAATACCACCAAGTAATTATAAATACAACCATATAAACCCTAATACCACCATAAGTCACTAATACCACCAAGTAATCATTAAAACCACTATATAAACTCCAATACTACCCATCATATCACCAAGCAACAGACTTCCCCATGCAACCTTAATTTATACCCACCTTTTTGTTTACTTAACTCCACTTTCTCCTCATTATTTCCCAAATGGTGAACTCCTTAGGTCGTCCATACCTTGTTTAGCCAACATACTCCCCTTTGGTCATTCTAACCTCTTATTTTTCTTTTTCAAGTCCCCTCACTTCACCACACTCCCTCACATCACCCAACCTACATGACGTAGGGGTCACATCACATCACACTACATCACAACACATCACACTACATCACAGCATATTAGCACACGAAGACTAGGATACGGGGACGTACCTCGGATCCATGCAGCGCTTCACAAACAAGCATATAGTATACATATTATAACACCCAATTGTACAAAGCATATAAGACACTTAAAACATGCAGAGCACACAAGAGCCTTAGTTACGTCCTTACTAAACAACCACAAGTAGAGGTAAGTAGAGACTTACCTGGATCCGAAGCTAGCTAAGCGAAATAAGAGGGAGAGGAATCCCTAGTTCGTGGGTCCACGAGAAAGCTTTCCTAGATCCGATAGAAATCAAAACTAAATTAGGAACTATCCTATCAATCAATAATCCATATATTCTAGTTAAATAAACACAAACGACACAAATGATCTTTCTTAGAAAACGTGTCCAAAACTTAGAACTTAAAAGCATAGCTTTATTAAGATTTAAGGTTAAAACTAAATCAAAACGGATTAATACAATAGCACTTGGGACATTTCCACTACTTTTATAAATTTAATTTTAGCGAAACAACTATACAAATAACCAATTTCATAATCTCACTTAAAATCTAGGGTTTTGGGCCCGAAAATACGATTCGGTAAAATTCTATAAGTTTGATCAAATTGAATGTTTAGAAATGCAATTAAACACATTTTATAACATATCAAATAATCAATTGATCAAAACCGATAATAGAAATATTCAATTTAGCACAATTAGGGTTTTTGAGCCCGGAACGCAAATCCGATCAATTCTTGCCAAAACATATCAATTGACGGTTCGAAAATGTAATTAAACATATCATAATGTAATTTATATAGTCAATTGAATAAAATAACCCGATTACATAATTCAATTTAAACCCGCGGGAGTTTTGACCTAAAAATCCAATTCCGATCAATTACGTACAATTTTCCCAAATCAACACTTCCAATATAAAATTAAATACATTTTAAACAATATTGTAAAATCAATTGAGCGAAACGGCTCAATTATACGACCCAATTTCATTACACCCAAAATTTGACCTAGAATTCAAATTCCGATAAATTCTGCATAAATTTCTCAAATTGACGGTTCCGACATGAAATTAGATACATTTAAAAACATATTATATAATCAATTTGTCCGAAATCGCAAAAACGGGCGGATCCGAAAAATTTGGGCATAACCCGGCTAAAAATCCAATTTTTCCAAAATTCCAACACAATCACACAATTAACCTATCCAAATCAATCTTACAGCACATATATACACAATCAAACAATCAATTTAACTTTTTATAAGCTAATTCATACCCAATTAATTAAAACAAGGGTTAGGGTTTTCAAAATTTATACCAAACGAAAAATCGGCAAATCGAGGCAAGGGAAGGTCGGGAAAGCTGTGCCGGAGGACGGAGTCGGCTCGCCGGTGGTCAGCGAGGCTCGCCGGAGCCGGACGGTGGCGGCACAACCTGCGCGGTTGCTGCTGCTGGGCGTGGCCGTTTCGGTCGCTGTTGCGGCTGCGACTACTGTGGCTGCTGCGGCTGCTGCTGTGGCTGCTGTGCGGCGTCGCCAGCGGTGGTCGGCCGTGGCCAGCGAAGGAAGAGGGAGGAGCTGGGGAGGAGAAGAGAGGTGGCTAGGGCTTCGGGACAGGGGCAAGGCGCAGGGCCAGGGAGAAGGGAGTCGGGACTGGGAAAGATAAGGAAAAGAGAGAAGGGGGGTCGGGGGGTCCCGACAGGTTTGGGCTTCTTCTTCTTTTTTTTTTTTTTTTGCAAATACAATTATAAAAGGGAATACTAATTATCAAAAATTATTATCGGAAGACTTTATCTAAAATTTATTAAACGAAAATTATTTTCGAAACGATAAGAACACTTAAAATAAATAAAAAGGCTATATAAAGAATTTCATAAACATTTTCGGAATAATTTACTAATGAACATAAAAATTTATATTATTTACGGAAATACATCATAAGACCCCGAAATAATATTTAAAAACATATAATAAAATATTTAAGTCAAATTCTAATAAATCGAGATTAATTTACATAATTTCCGAAATCGGTTTTCCAGAAACCAAAAAGCATAAAACAAAAGAAAATTAATTCCATAAGAAAATTCATAAATAAACTCCGAAAATCTTTTTAATTTAAAACTTCCCAAAAATTATTAACGATTCCCGAAATGAATAAATTTAAAGTCGGAAATATTTTCTACGGGTAAAATCATTAAAATAAATTTAACTATTTAAACAGAAATTCTATAATTAAATAGTATATTTCATTAACGAAACATAACTTCAAAACAAAGTCGTAAACATGACGAAGATATAATCGAAAATGAATTAAAAATATTAAAACCCAAAATACGAGAAAGAACGGGAATATATATTTTTAACTGAAGATCGAAATCATAAGAATATAATAAAATCACTGTCGTGAACGAATTTGTCTAGAATGGTTCGCAACGACAATGATTAATTACATTCAATCATGAATTCGAAATCATCGATAAATCTGTAAAACGAAACGAAATTAGAATAATTAATTATTTACATCAAATTACGCTAATAAAATCATTAAGCTTAATAAATCTGGATTTTAAAAATACGAGGTATTACATTAACCATATCAAAATTAGATTTAAGTGATTTAAATTTTCTTGTAAAGATATAAATAATATATATAACCACTATATCTAATATTATTTCCTAAATTAGAGTATATTAAGGTGGAAAATTATATCAAAGTTAATGCTTGGATTAGGTGTGGGTGATTAGGAAATTTTGAATTGTATATGCTAAGTTTTATTTTCTATTTATTATTATTATTATTATTATTATTATTATTATTATTATTATTATCTTCTTTAAAATCTCAATAGATGTTGCATCTATAACTTGTACAAATAGCAACCAATTCATAAGAAAAATTGAGAAAAGATAGAAGATTGAGAAAAGATATATGTTTGAGTTATCAACCATATCTTTTTCCAGTATTTAGCAAAAAAAATAATTTAATAAGAGACCTTTGATGTGTGTATAAATATAGACCTATGTAGATAAATACAAAGGCATTATAGAAGACAAATAGGATGTGACTATAGAGTGATTGAAAGAGCCAATATGAAAAGTTCAATAGCACCGATCATCTCTTCTACATAGCATTATTTTATTGGTTCTTATTTTGGATATGAATTGTTATAATTTTATATTATTATAATTTTCTTTTAACAAGGATGTAGTGAAACCTAATTTTCAGAATGATAGATTAATTGATCGCTTGATTAATAGATTACTTTATATGTTTTATGCTATTATTCTAGATTATCCTTAATTAATAGATCGATCACTTGTTATTAGTAACACATATTAAATTTAAGGTTGGGATTAGGTGTGGTTAATTAGGAAAGTTTGAAATTATTTGTTCATATTTTAAATATGAAATGTTGTAATTTTATATTCAAATATTATCAAATTCAATATTTTATTTATATTTTTTATTCTTTACTTTTATTTTAATTAATAGCTTGTTCTAATTTTCTTTTACCAAAGATATGATGAAACCCTACTCTATACACTAATAGATTAATTAATTGTTTGAAAAAATAGATTACTCTATGTGTTTTATACCGTTGCTATAGATTATGGCTAATTAATAGACTGATCATCTTTAATTAGTATTTAACAAGTCGGGAAAAGATGCGATAAATGATTCTTCACTTTAGGTTAAATAACATGAATAGAAATTGATTGGGTTGTGAGAATAACAACTTGAGTTATACTACAGTAGGGAAGGATAAATAATTAATTGAACTTAAAGTATTATCTTTTAATTAAATCCTTTGACTAGAGGTAGCAAGACTAATAATTGGTGATGAACTATGTAACTCGGAAGAGTGTGTTAGTTAAATATTCTTATTGACACATAACTTGTAATTGAAAATATCACATTAGTTAATTGGTCATTTTAATTGCATAGTGGTGCATCAAATTCCATATTAATTTTTATTAATCAATTTGATATTATTGGATTTTATTTAATTTAGTTTAGATATTTTGAAATTCTTAGTTTATATTAATAATTATTTCTCTACTCTATTTTTAATGTCATGGCTTGATTTAACTTATGTGAGTTTTTGAGTTAATTGTTAGTCTCCATAGGACAATAATTTGATACTCATTCTGCCCTATATAACATGTGACTCGTATACTTATCAATAGGTATAGTTGGCCAACAAAGAGTTTTTGGACCCATTTTCAAGGAATAATTTAATAACCCTAGAAAACAAATCTTGATCTAGGAAATTTATAATTCCTAATTGATAATTTTTATTTTTATTTTTATTATTTTTCATTTATTTTATTTTTTCTTAAAAAACAAACCATTGTTCTTATGGTCTTTTGACATAGTATATGTGCACGTCATCGAGGAACTCAAAGCCATTAATCATGACTTCTTTTTATGCTCTATTAGATACATTAAATCATAAATATGATAACTTGAGCATTTTTGACATGCAATATTAGACATTTAAATGTTACTTTTGTGGAGGACCCTAAGCTAGTATAAACTGTTAAGTAATCCATTTTGTTAGACATATGAACAAGCTAACTATGTGGATTATTTTGACAGGTAAACTAATTCCTATTGTGACACCTATAATCAATAATTGTGCATCAACCCTTACATTTTATGGTGGAAGCAAAATCCCATTCCAAATAACTATCATGTGAGTTACCACCCTTGTCTTACCAAGTTTTAACTCTAAATCAAGAGGCAAATCCTTGCTTGGAGGAGCTATTAGCCAAGGCCATTAGTGAAAATGAGGCTAGTTTTAAAGAATCATGAGGCATGGATAAAGATTGAAGGGACATCTATTAAGAACTTGATGGTGCAATTGGGCAAGTTGACTAACATATTAGCTAAGAGAGGTCCAGAGACCTTGCTTAGTGATACTTAGATCCCTAGGAAGGACTAATGGTAGTAACTTGATAAGTTTATATTTTGATATATTTTATAACCTTATAATCTTAATTTTTAGTATTTTAATTAAGTAATATAGCTTAATAATTATGATTTATTCTTAAGTGGTAATAATAGCATAAATATTATTATTTAAGCTAAAATGATACTAATTAAATAAATTTAGATTATAATATTATTTAATAATTTTTATTAAATTTTATTTTGTAGGTATTATTTAAAAAAAAAAAAGAACCGAATGAGAGGTAGGATGGGAAAAATGATCTGCGTAAGATAGAAAGCCAGTAGCCACACAAAGTAGGGCTGACGCGGACAAAAAGGGATTGGCCGAAAAAAATGAAAAGAATAAGAGGAGGCAACGGCTTGAAAAACAGAGGGGCCACGAGAGGAGAAAATGCAAGAATAGGGCTGAGGTGGAAAGGGCCGCAGAAAAATTATAAGGCTATGTTTGGAATGGCCGTAAAGGCCCCTAAAAAAATACGGGGGAAATTATTTACCCTCTTATACCTATTTGGTATAAGTAAAACTTTTTACTCGTGTAAAAATTTTATGTCGGCTGAGGGAAAATAATTTCCCTTTTCAACTCACGGGTAACCCGATGCTCCTTAGCTTCCCTATTCATTGCCTCCCTGCCTCTCGAAGTTGCCTGTCGAAGCACTTGATCGACAGCCGTTGTCATAAAGACTTCGTCCTCCACGGTTGCGCCGTCGATCCACTCGACTAACATCCATTGTCATCCACGTCGGCTACTATATCATCCGTCGTCGACAACTACGATGATTACTGCAACGACGACGACGGCAACTCCTCCTCCTCTAATGTTGCCCGCGAAGACTATGAAGAGAAGAAGGCTAGCCTTGAAGTAGCCGACTATTCTTATATTATGCCGGAAAGGCATCGCTCCATGAAGTGGTTCCGGGAACGGTACATGTATTATTCTTACTGTTACGACATGGTTCAGGACCCGGATGGCGAAGGGCTAGAATTAGAGCTACTATCGTTGGTTGCCGCGCTGCTTTCAGAAACAGAGCTGTGTGGCTCGGGGGCCATCACTGTGGGTTTTTTAAAGCCGGGCGACTTTGTTCCTGACTCGACGGGAGGAAATTCGTAACTCAGTGGGAGTAAAGGGTTAATCAACTTGGTTAATCATGTCCTAAGGAAGAAGAAGAAGAATCTGAATCTGTAATATGCAAACCCACATAAGAGCTAAACCAGATCATTCGAGCATTCTTAAACTGTTTGATAACACAATGCAATCATTCTATTAGAGCTAGAAGATGTAAGGGCACCAATTCTAGAGTAGGCATCGATGGCCAAGTAAACTTAAGAGTTTGAAGTGATAATCGAGAGTCCGAGAGAGAGAGAGAGAGATTTGTTTTGAGATTCGGTGTGCGGAGAATCTGAGCAGGTTAAAGATTATGGGTAAGTTCTTTTGTGTACATGATTCGAAAATGTTAATGTATAGTCAAGGAAATATTTTTTTTATTCAGATCAAGTAGACCAATATCCATCCTATAATTAGAAACTTTGAATACGATTCATCTTCCTTCTAACTTATCTAGACAATGAAAATCGCTCGCTGCAATACCTGAGAGAATTAGCAGAGTTGGTTAGCAGGAAATGAGTACAGATAGCAAGAGCTCCAATTGCTCGAATGGTTTGATTAATTCATTGGTCAAAGCCTGGGAGGCTTTATGGGTCCAGCATTTATACAGGTCGCTCCTTGTAATGTGCCCCCTTGAGAGGAAGGAGTGAGGGTACCGTTAGAGACTGTCATAGATTGAAGAAAGTTGGGTTGTCCTCAAAAGAAGTGATAATTGATTTTTATATGGGTGGTGCTAGAAGTTGAGGTTGTGATATCCCACCCAAGATAATGAAATTCGAAGCATCATAGGAAGCTCATGCCACATATGCTGAATGATAAAAGTTGTGTTTTATAGATTGTCAAAAATTTGTCCAGTAAGCATATTAGGTCGGGTCCGTACTTTTTCCATCATCTGAAGATTTTCTTAGGTGTGCAGAAAGAGAGTTTGAACTTCCTCTCTATCCTCTCATCCACATATATGTGTGTGTGTGATTAGAATCGGCGGATTTGGTTCACGTAAATGGTTAATCAATAAATAATTATATGGCTGGTTGGTTTATAATTATATGGTATTATTCTCTATGTATGATGAAATATGCGTATGAGTTTCTTCTTCTTCTTCCTGTTTTTTTGGTGGGGTTCATCTGTTTTGTTTTGTTTTTTCTTTTTTCTTCTAGATTTATAAAAATTAAATTAAAAAATGTAATATATTAAATTTTAATTTATGTAATAAATAATTATTTATATCTAATAAGAAATATTACTAATTTTTAATGCAAATAAAGTAAAATAAAATATTATTCTAATATAAGTTATTTCTCTCAAACCAAACATAAGAAAAATATTCCCTTGAATAATTTACCCTTACATACCAAGCAAGAATGGTGGATAAATTTCCCCCCTTAATCATTATCCCCTTAATCATTCCCCCCTTAATTATTTCCCCTTAATCCATTTCCCTCATCCCAAGCATAACCTAAAAGGTAGAAATAGAAAGGAAAGGGGATCTACCGTAGGCACGAAAAGAAAAGAGGAGAGAAGAGCACAGACTATTATGGGTGATATAGAAAAAAAGGACTACGATGCCGCAGAGAGAGAGAGGCGACATAATAAATGGCGACATGGAAAGCAACAAGGAAACAGGAAGGACAAGTCCCACAAAAGGAAAAGCAGCCATCAGATGGTGGTAATATGATGCACAGAAATTGAAGTAGAGTAAAACACATCAGTGCCATAAAGCAAAAAGAAAAGTATTAGTTGCACGGAAATCAAAGACTGTTGGGAGAGGAAATAAATGTAGAGAAATGCATACTAGTAGAATTTATTTTGGATAAAATTAATTTTTTATCTAAATAAATTCCCAATCATTTATCTATAATTAATTCTTGATCGTTTATTTTATTTTTTATTTATCCTTTTATTATTTTATTTAATTCTTGATCTTCAAAGTTGACCGAGGAACAAGAAAGCAAGTTGCTGGAAGTCGTTAAAGCCCACAAAACTACTATTGGATGGACATTAGCATACATAAAAGGGATAAGCCCTACTATGTGTGTGCATCGCATACTTCTTGAAGAAGGAGCCAAGCCAAATCAGGAATCTCAACGTAGACTTAACCCTCCTATGATGGAGGTAGAAAAAAAGGAAATCATCAAGCTCTTAGATTGTGGAGTCATCTATCCAATTTTAGACTCTATGTGGGTCACACCTATTTAGGTGGTACCTAAAAACTAAAGGGTCATGGTAGTAAAAAATGAGGAGAATGAGCTGGTTCCTCAAAGGACAGTGACCAAGCATCGAGTATGCATTGATTATAGGAAGTTGAATGCCACAATAAGGAAATATCACTTTCCTCTACCATTTATTAACTAGATTATGGAGATATTGGCCGGTCTTTGATATTACTGCTTCCTTGATGGATATTATGGTTATAACTAAATTCATATAGCAAAGGAGGATCAAGAGAAGACTACTTTCAGATGTCTATTGGCACATTTGCTTATCGACGCATGCCTTTTAGCCTATGCAACACACCTAGTACATTCCAAAGATGTATGGTTAGTATTTTATTTGACTATATAGAATAGATTATTGAGGTTTTTATGGATGATTTTAGTGTCTTTGGAGATACTTTTGAGTCTTGTATTGATAATCTGACTTTAATCTTGAAAAGATGTGAAGAAACTAACCTTGTACTTAATTGGGAAAAATATCATTTCATGGTAACACAAGGAATAGTAATCGATCATATTGTCTCATCTAGGGGGTTAAAAGTCGATAAAGCTAAGATTGATGATGTACGTTACTTACCCTCTCCTACTTGTGTAAGAGAGGTGCATTCTTTTCTTAGACATGTAGGGTTTTACAGACGATTCATTAAGGACTTCTCTAGTATTGCACATCCATTGACACGCCTTTTGTATAAGGATGTACCTTTTGATTGGAGCAAAGAGTGTCAAAAAGCTTTCGATGAGCTTAAAAAGCTCTTAATAATAACTTCGGTGATGCTACCTCTAGATTGGGTCCTACCGCTTGAGATAATGTGTAATGCCTCTAACTATGCAATTGGTGCAGTCTTGGGGTAATGAAGGGATAAAAAGCCTTACTTCATTTACTATGCTTCTAGAACTCTTAATGATGCTCAGTTGAATTACGCCACTACTGAAAAAGAACTGTTAGCCGTAGTATTTGCTCTTGAATAATTCATATCATATTTACATCAAAGTAAAGTTATTATTTTTACATATCATGCAGCATTGAAGTATTTATTATCTAAAAAGGAAGCAAAACTATGGTTAATAAGCTGGGTTCTATTGCTACAAGAGTTTAACATAGAGATAAAAGACAAGAAAAGGAGTGAGAATGTAGTGGCTGATCATTTGAGTTGCATGATTCAAGATGGTGAACCTATACCTTAGGTAGAGAATTTCCCAAATGAGCAGCTCTTTAGGATACAGGTAAGTACACCATGGTTTGTTGATATAGTAATGTATTTGGTGACACATAAGTTGTCAACTGACATGCCATGATTTGTAAGAACTAAAATTAGAAAGGAGGAATCCCAATATGTTTGGGATGATCCCTATTTGTGGAAATTTGGTATTGATGGTATAATTAGGAGATGTGTTCGTGATTTAAAATTTGAGCATATTCTAGCACATTGTCATACATTGCATTGTGGGGGAAATTTTGGTGCTAAAAATACTACTTTCAAGGTCCTTAAAGCGGGTTTTTTATTGGCCTACACTATTTAGTGATGCTAATGCTTACTGTATGAGATGTGATAAATGTCAGAGATCAGGTAATATTGGTCCTAGAGACCAAATACCCTTAACTTCTATTATAGTCCTAGAAATTTTTTATGTATGGGGCATTGACTTTATAGGACCTTTTTTCCAACTTCTAATGGCTTTCTCTGTATTCTTCTAGCAGTAGATTATGTATCAAAATGCGTGGAAGCAATTGCCACCCAGACCAACAATTCTCGTGTAGTTGCAAGGTTCCTCTAATCTCATATATTCTCTAGGTTTGGTATGCCTAGAGTAATCATTAGTGGTTGAGGATCACATTTTTGCAATAGGATGATTGAATCCTTGCTACGCAAGTATGGGGTGACATATAAAGTCTGTACACCCTATCATCCTCAAACTAGCGGGTAAGTTGAAGTTTCCAATCGAGAAATAAAGAAGATACTAGAGAGGACCATGAGCCTAAATCGAAAGGACTGGAGCCAAAAGCTAGATAATGCTTTATGGGCTTATAGGAAAGCCTATAAAACACCCATAGGCATGTCTCCCTTTTGGCTCATTTATGGAAAGGCATTCCATCTACCTGTGGAGCTTGAATATAAGGCATGGTGGGTAATTAAGAACTTGAACATTAGTATCTACTCTACTGAGACACATAGGAAGCTACAACTTCATGAATTAGAAGAAATAAGGAATGATGCATTTGAAAGTGTTATGGTATATAAAGAGAAGACAAAAGCTTTTCATGTTAAGATGATTCATGGACAGTCCTTTTTTGTGGGATAAAAAGTTCTACTCTACCATTCGCGTCTTCGCTTATTTCTAGGTAATTTGCTTTATAAGTGGGTAGGCCCTTTTATTATTACTCAGGTTTTTCTTCATGGTGCCATATAGATCAAAACTGAGAGGACGGGAAATGAATTCAAAGTTAACTGTCACAGGCTTAGACCCTATTATGAAGCATTCACAAAGCATAGCGTTGAAGAGGTGCAGTTACAAGAAGCACCCACCTTAAAAGAGTAAAATTGAGATCATGTCAGGGTGAAGACATAGAAACAAGTGCTACTTGGGAGGCAACCCAATATGATAAGGGATTTTTCTACCCTCTAGTTATTTATTTATTTATTTATTTAGTTTGTATCTCTATACTTTAAATTACATATTTTCTTCATTGTGTACACATTGAGGACAATGTGTGATTCAAGTGTGGGGGTGTGTGTGTATCAAGTAAAAAAATTGAAAACAAAACTAAAAAATTAAAGAAATAAAATTATTACAAACTTTGTTTAGTATTTTTAGAGTCATAGGAGCCCTTAATTAGTTAATAAGGAATATATCTTTGAAATCTAATGAAAAGATGATCATAAAATTGAGATAAGGCAAGTAAAGATTTTTTGGGTTAATTTTGATAAAGGGAATAAATATCTATGTGTCTAGATATGAATGGAAAAATATTATGTATGACTTTCTAACCACTGACATGGCATGTTGAGATTCATCACATTCCTTAGTAAGCTTTTGAACCATATATACCTTCTTTTTCCTGAGAGAATTTACAAGAACTGGTCTACTTTTCTTGGCTTCAAAGTTTCTTTGTAAACCTCATATATATTCAATTTCTTTGATCCTATTATTTGCTATAGCTCTTGTAATGGACTTTTGAGATTGCCAGAACTTACTCTTGTTCTAGGCAAAGCTTATAGTCAAAACATGCTCTAATTGAGAAAATGATAAAGACAGCTTAGAATTTTCTATCATATGACCAAATAACTTAAAACTAATTTGTGTATACATGATGTACACCCCATAGAAACTCTTTGAGCCTATACATGGATTATATATTTTTCTTCATTACCCACATTGAGTAACCTTCGGGCCTTAATATCCTCACCCTTGCTTAAAGCTAGTGGAAAGAAATTAAATCATTATGGATAAAGAGTGGTTGTGTATGTGGAAGAAATATATGTATTTATGCTAAGAAGGGGATTGGTTATGTTCGGTGAAAAAAAAATAATACAAAATAAAAAAGAAAAAAAATGATAGGATAAAAGGAAGAGAGGGAGTTATGCAGACGATGTTGAGAAAGTTCTATTCATGTTCTATTTTTTTGTTAATATGGAGAGGTGTGTCATTGATGTGGAGTTATTCTTATATTTCATCTAATTATCATATTCCACTAGCTCTTGACCTTTTTAGTACCACACTCCTAAAATACTCCATACCTTTCTTTACCTTAAACCCTGCTATAACCAATAAGCAAGTCCTATTTGATTCTTGAGATGAGCAGCCTTTGATCTTATGGAGATAAGTCATAAGATTTATGCATATGGTTTGGTCTATTTGGAAAGTATTTTATATCTTTCATGAGGTTTTATCCACAAGAACATGAGCCTTCTTTATTTATATATGTGAGTTGTTTGTTATCTTTATCATCTTATCTCACATACACGAGTGTTTCAATACATTTGTAGCCATGAATCTAAGAGAAAAAAAATAGAGAGGGTATCCATAGTGAGGATAAATCTTGATGTGACTAAGGTGTAGTAGATATTCATCCATAATATTGATGTGTTCATGCTTGTCATGTTTATGTGTGAAAGTAAGAGATTCTGAGACGATGGGTTTTATTATTTTTCTTTTTATTATTATGTGTGATTTTTTGGGTATATCATCTACAAAACCCTCATGAGACCTTACTCATCCTCAATGGGTGACCTAGGGGGTTAAAGGACTCGTTGCATATGCTAATTGTAATCGTGAGACTTATGAAACTAACTAGCTAATTTAATTTTATTTGTTTAGAGTAATAACTTGCTTGAAGACAAGTAAGAAGCTAAGCATCAAGGTGTGATAAGTTCATATTTTGACATATTTTATACACTTATAATCTTAGTTTTTAGTATTTTAATTAAGTAATATAGGTGAATAATTATGATTTTATGCTTAAGTGGTAATATTTGCATAAATGTTATTATTTAAGATAAAATGATAATAACTAAATAAATTTAGAGTATAATATTATTTATTAATTTTTATTAAATTTTATTTTACAGGTATTATTTTTTTAATAAAATAAAATAAAATGAAAAGAATTGGACCTTTGGACAACCGACCCCAGAGCTAAAGGCCCAAAGGCCTGGAAGAAGAAAGCTGAACAAGAGGTAGGATGGGAAAAATGATCCGCGCAAGATAGTGAGCTAGTAACTACACAAAGTAGGACTGATGTGGATGAAAAAGGATTAGCCAAAAGAAACGAAAAAGAAAAAGAGGAGGTAGCGGCTTGAAAAACAAAGGGGTCATAAGAGGAGAAAATGCAAGAATAGGGCTGAGGTGGAAAGGGCCATAGAAAAATTATAAAATAAAGGTAGAAACAGGAAACAAAGGGGATCAGCTGCAGGCACAAAATGAAGAGAGGAGAGAAGAGCACATACTCTGAGAGGTGATAGAGAAAAAAAGGATGATGACGCCGTAGAGAGAGAAAGGCAGCAGAATAAAAGGCGATATGGAAAGTGACAAGGAAACAAGAAGGACAAGTCGCACGGATGGAAAAGAAGCCATCAAGTGGTGGTAAAACGACGCAAGAAAATCAAGGTAGAGCAAGGCACATCAGCACCAGAAAGCAAAAAGGAAAAGGAATAGTTTCATGGAAATCAAAGATTATCGGGAGAGGAATTAAAAGTAGAGAAATTTATATCATTAGAATTTATTTTAGATAAAATTAATCTTTTATTTGAATAAATTCCTAATCTTTTATCTATAATTAAATCTAGTTATTTCTTTCTCTATTTTTAATTTATATTTTGGATATATGTTTTTTTTAATTAATTTAATAATTATGGTTGGCTGAATATTTGTTACTAAGGAATAATTTGAAACCCTAGATTAGTGTTTGAGATATAATTTATTTTTTCTTTGCTTTGTGAGAATTTTCCTTAACACTATTTTAATTGCTATCGTTTATATATATATATTTCTGTCAAGTATAATTTATATGGTGCATGCCTTATTCTAGCTTCCTTATAAGTGACAGTATGTAGGATTATTTTCTACTAGGTGGCCATATAAATATACTAGAATTTATATGTATAAATTGCCGCTAGGTTAGATAACAATTCACATAATAGTTTTGTGATTCTATCTGAAGTAGTAAAACGTTTAAATACGTGTGGCTCAAGGAAAGAAAATACACCTAGACATGCTTAGTGTACTAGTTTGGATACTTAAATTAACAGCCTTCTAATTATACTTAATGCATTAAATCTAGTTAAATATAGGTGCTTCTTGTTACTACTATACTGCTAGTATTTAATAGGGTTAATATTGGTGTTTTATCGTATTAATTAATTAAGGGAAGTAATATAAGGTGTATGGACCTACTTTTGGTGTACAACTTGGTCAATCTCATTCTCATGATTAAATATTGACTTAGTAATGAATATTATATTTTGACCTAATCTAGTGGTGGATTTTGAATTTCCTAGCATATTTATCATATCTACGGTTTCCCATTATTTTTATTATTAGCTTATTTTATATTATTTATTCCTTTTATTATTTTATTAGTTTTTTTATAACCCCCATTAGTATTTTTCTCATATATTTATTTTGAGTTACTTAGGGTTTTTGTTTTTATTTTTATTTTAATCTAGTTAAATAGAGGTGAACCCTCTCAATCCCTGGTTTAGAAAGATCATCTTATTTACCAATACTACGAGTGATACCATAACTATGAGAAGTGGAAAGAAAATTATGGATTTACCATGTAATAGATTGGAGAAGGATGATAAGGGGAAATCTAGTGATGACCAAACAAGTTCAGTAATCAAACTTCACGAGGAGCTAAGTAAGGAACCCACATTAAGTGAGTGTTCCAAGATTAAGATAAAATTCTATTGAAAATACATTCCATTTTTTCAAAGTTTATAGCAACACAAGTTGATTAATCAATTCTCCAAGGTTGAGTTTAATTTAGCTAATGCAAGAAAATATCCTCCTTGTGATCATTGGTGTTGGAAGATTGTTAAGGTTACTCAACTAGTGAAGGAAAAGCGAATAGTGCATTATTCAAGTGAACCATAAGGAAAAATAATGTTCTCACCTCAATGTCTAAAAGGAGAGAAGTTAGGATATGATATTGAGACCCCTGTTTTTCATGAAGAAAATGCTTACCATAAGTACTTGAGCCTCCCTCTTCAATCCTCATGTATGTGTTTTTCCATTTTTTATGCATTTATTTATTTTTTTATGCTAATTTCATACCATTTTCCAACTTATTTTGAGTATTTTTTGTGATGTGTCCTTAGTTGAGTTGTTTTTGTTTTATTTTAGGTCATAAGAAACCCTTTCCTGGTCAATAATGGTTTTTTTTTCTTGAAATCATGCTAAAAGAGGATCAAATAGTTGAGATAAAGTTAAGAGGAGAATTTTTTGTGCTAATATCATTGTACATAACACATATCTATATAATCGAATGTTAATGGAGTGAGAATAGGTATGATATTCATCAGCCTTTTATTTTATTTTATTTTGAGAAGAAGTGGTGAAAATTATGTGAAGGCCTAACATGAAGATATTTGACCTATATGATGGTATATCATGTAATGAGAAAATACCATGATAAGTGTAAATATGTAAGAAGATTCTCTATATCAACATGATTCTACTTGGTTTTAGGATATATTATTGAATCTTTATATCCATTTTCTTCATCAAACCCTTAAACCTTTCCTTATTAAAACCCTTATGAATTCCTATTTTGAGATGAGAAACCTTGATTTGTTGGAGATTTATCACATGAGTCAAGTATATGGTTTGGAATGTTTAGCAAGTACTTGATATCTTTCATGGGGTTTTTATCAACAAAATATGATCTTTTCTCATGAATATATGTGAGTTACTTGTTATTTTTATCATCTTATCTCATATATCTAAGTGTTTTTATACATTTATAGCCATGACTATGAGACATAAGATAAAATAAGAGGATATTCCTTTATAAGGATGGATCATAATGTAACTAAGCATGGTTAGGTTTTTAATCATTATTATTATGCTATTCATATTATTCATGTTTTTGTGGGAAACATATGTTGAAATTATTCATTTACATTTTTTGGCACTAAATCTTGGTTGAGTGCAAATCTTGGTGTTATGAAAGTATAAGACTCTAAAACTACATTAGTTAAGGTGTTAGAAGTGTGTTTTTCATTTTTTATGTTATTTATGTGTGATTTTGTGGGTATATCATTTGCAAACCCTTACAAGACCTTAATAATTCTTTAAAGGTAACCTAGGAGTTCAAAGAGCTTTTTGCACATGCTAAGTGGAATAGTGAGGTCTAACAAAGTGCCTAGTTTATTTTTATGTATATATTTTTTTAGAATCATGTCTTGCTTGAGGACAAGTAAGAAGTTAAATGAAGGGTTGTTAATAAATGAATATTTTTTACATAATTTATGCCATTTTACTTTCATATTCTTAATATTTATTTGAATAATATTCAAGGTTATTTCAATTAATTTTTAATTATGTTCTTAATCTATAACAATCTCATGTATTTAATTGATTTAGAGCTTCAAGCTGATTTTTTTTTGGGTTTTAACAGTCTACGGTATTTTGACCATACCTTTAATGTTTGAACTCATATTCAAGTGGTTCAAATTTTGTTTAAGAGATACATATAAGATCTACAACTGTTATATCTAGTATTTTCCTAAATCAGAGTGCATCAAAGTCTAAATTTATATTAAAGTAAAGGCTAGGATTAGGTGTCGGTGATTATGAAAGTTTTGAATAATATTTACAAATTTTTATTTGCTATTTATTATTATTATTATTATTTATTTAAAAGTAAAATATATTACTTAAGTCAAATTTGCAATTACAATTTAATAACATCAACACACTATGCTATCAAGCAAATTATACCACAAATTAAATCGACCTTTACAAAGACAGTGAGATAATCTGATAGCAACGTAAAGGATAATAAAATTAATTAAGTGGAAGCATCTCTACTAAAATTCTAGAAAACTTAAAAATTTCTCTCATACCATACATTTCTAACATAGGTATAAAGAAAGCACCCAACACAATATTCTTTGAACTCTGTTGCCTTGATCGGGAAATAAATGTATGAACCTCTTGCTGCCAATACACTGAAGTATCTCTTCTTCCTCCAGCAGTCCTAATCCTCCTCCAAATGTTACTAGTAAATGGACACTTAATAAATAAGTGATCTCGATCCTCAAGATGGTGCAGACAAAACACACAAGAAAAATTAACAAGAAGGTCATTATTCGACAACCGAGCCTTTGTAAATCTATCTCGTATGGCTAACCATATGGTGAAACTATGCCTTGAAATATTTAATGAATGCCAAACCAACCTTTCCCATCAATACTTGTCTTGCTTCAATCTCATGGCCTCATATGTAGCTTTAATACTATAGTTAGTAAACCCACTAGCCATGTATTGTTGAACAAAATTATACAACACAGGTCTAGTAAGAAGGATCTTCTAAAACAACCATGATGTGTGGACAGTAGAATTATATTCCCATATATAAAGATGCTTTAAATAAAAAGAATGTATCCTCTTGACCCACTATAAGTCATTTTTACTAGAAATATGCCACCGAATCTTGCCTAAAACACAAAAATTCTACACTCCAAGATTCAACAACCTAAGACCTCCTTCATCCTTAGGAAAACAAAGCTGGTCCAAAGATATCAAATATTTTCTCCTTATTTTCACTTTACCGACCCACAAAAAATTCCCGTAAAGGTGAAAAAATTTATGGACCACCTTCTGGTGCTCTTTAATTTGAGCATAATAAAACTTGTGATTAGAGTCACCACAATGCAGCCATTGAATTCATGCCTTTTGTGAAACAAACTAATCTTCATAGTGTAATGAATCTTAGTATCGATGCTCCAACAATTTTAGGTTATTTCTACACTCATGATCAATATGATTGCACGAATATAGCTTCTACTACAAGCCACCTCCTTCTGTATCTCTGCAACTTTTTGGGATATGAATCTAAAATTATCCCTATTCAAACTCTTAGGTTCTAGTTTTAGTGCTTCTAATCTACTCATGAACCTAAGAAAGATATTACCTCCATAACATTTATACCATAATCTCTTAACCAAATGAAGAAAATCAATGCCTTCAATCTAGAACTGGAAAAAATGAAAATGTTTCATACTTTAAATAGGAGGAACAAGAAGATCAATTACCACAGGAGAATGATCAGAAACTAAAGGAATTTTGAAGTTGGCCTTAGAGTTTGGGAAGGTCTCCAACCAAGCTAGATTCACCATCACCCGATCCAACTTACATAACACCTCCTTCTCACCTCCTTGTTTTTAGCGGACAAGTGAAGAACAAACCATAACTCTGTAAGTCTGATAAACCAAGTTCAAATAAATAATCTTGGAATTCTTACACATAAGCTATATGAGGCATGTCCCCTTTGAATTTCTCATTTGAAGATAGAATAACATTAAATTATCCTATAAGAATCTAGGGAGATTTACTATTGAAATCCTATCTTAAGTAATGCCAAGGCCTCCTCCTATCATTTTCATTATTCATAACCTACACAAAGGTAGCAAAAAATGAGAAGGACCCAAAGAAATGCTTCACATCACACATAATAGGTTGATCACACATAAATATGCTAGTTATGCACCAAATATTAGGATCCCCAATTACCCAAATTCGGCCATTTGGATGATAAAAATAGTTATGTAGAATGTTTCACCCTCACTTAATACTATTTAAAATCATACTACTATTATTTTCCTTAACCCTAGTCTCTATGAAGCTCCCCAAAGACAAATTATTATTAGAATAAAAATGAATGAATTCTCTATTCTTGGAAATCGTATTTAATCCTCTTATATTCTAGGCACTAAACATGGTCTCTTGGATCTGGATCAATATCACTACTCCCACCCCTAGGAAATTAATTGAGATGATAAGAAGAGGAGAACTAGCACAAGGCATATCAACCTGTACAAATCTACTTGTAGTCATCATTTTCCCACTAGGAGGAGGAGCTTTGCTAGTTCTAACTCCTACACTGCTAGAAGTCAAAAATTGATGACTTAACCTCTGAGACTTGACAGGTCTACCACTAACTACTGTAGAATTAATACTCAACCATAATTACCAATGATAACCTCATCCCTAGCAACGCTTAGAGTAGTAGTTGTTTGATTCGGGCATATAACATCTTCCGTACCTATATCAGTAGCTTTTCCCTTGCTACAATCTCTTACAATCATCCAATCACCCTAAGGTTCCTTAGGGCTCCTCCCAATGGTCTTATGTCATTAAAAATTACAACCCTCATGCCAAAATACATCACAAAGATTATAGTAGCATCACTTCCAATCATATTCAATCCGCTAAGTGAACTCACCACCCTCAGGATCAAAGATCATTAAGCTTTCAAGAAAAGGACTTTTTACATAAACCTCAACCAATACTCTTGGAAATGACACACATTCCATAGAGATAGTGATGGCATCTGTACACAGTGTCCTACCAATTACACTTGTATTGTGGCTCAATGACTTATTTGCCTAGTATTCCTAAGGAAAATCAAGAAATTGAATCCATTAAAGAAACCATTTACATCTCCTCTTTATCTTTCCTCATCCTTCTATGCCAAAATTTAAGCACTAGAGGCATATTAAAGTATGTCTAACATTGTTGTAAGATCATATTAGCATTTCAATAAACATAAATTTCAACAAAAATTACCAAATGCATGTAACTTGGCTTGAGGCAAAGAAACCACCTTCCACTAAGCTTGAAAATATCCACAAATTTGGCTATAAGTCAAAGAATCATTGAATACATAACCGATTAAAGTTTTTCTCCATAAATTAGCCTCCGAACTAACATCATCTTTGTCCAACTATAGAAAAATTACCATTTTGTCAATGGTAGGGGAAATATATGAAAGGTGATCTCCTAGGGATGGTACCAATTTATTACTAAGATATCCCTCCATAAAGGGCCTTTAAAAGGTATACAAACCTTCAGTATTTCCCATACCAACTTCTTATCATCTGTCATAGGTTTCAAAGGTACGTTGTGGTTTGGAAGATATGACTCCATGTTAGGTTTGTATAGATCGTTGTAGAGTTGTGTGAACCTTCATTACCCTCCTAGAAATCAATTGAATTAATCCTATCCTTATGGCCTAGATCAGTGGCCACTCCCTTGGTAATCTTCACATCGACCAAATCTTATTGGAAAGGAACAGGATATATATTAGTAATTAATGATGGCTTCCCTTGGTTCTCTAAGACCTCAACCTACTATTTCTCATTAATCCCCTCTTATGAAGAAATAATATAACCCATGGATC
This sequence comes from Tamarix austromongolica, assembly GCA_039764185.1. Classification (NCBI taxonomy): domain Eukaryota; kingdom Viridiplantae; phylum Streptophyta; class Magnoliopsida; order Caryophyllales; family Tamaricaceae; genus Tamarix; species Tamarix austromongolica. The sequence continues at coordinate 85,821,956 of CM077819.1, read as the reverse complement.
TAACCAACGATCGTAGATGTTTCATAGTCATAGAGGAAGGTGACTTCTTCCTCTTTACCATGTTTCCTTGTCTCACTCAACCCTAGGATAGAGGTGAGAGGAGATAGGCATCCTATTATTATTATTATTGTTGTTGTTGTTGTATGTATAATCTTAGTAGATTCAGTGTCAATAACTTATAGATATAGCAACCAACTTATAATAAAAGATTGAGAAAATATAGAAGAAAGGGAAAGATAAAAGATTGGAAAAAGATAGAAGATTAGGAAAATACAGAAGATTGAGAAAACGATATATGTTTGACTTGTTAGCTATAACATTTTCCAATATTCAGTAAGAAAATAAAAAAATATGAGACCTTTGATGTGTGTATATATATAAGCCTATAAAGAGAAATACGAAGGTATTATACAAGATAATTAGGACGTGACGAGAAAGGGATGGAAGAGCTAAGATGAAAATTTCAATAGTGCTGATCATCTCTTCTATATAGTATTACTTTATTGGTTCTTATTTTGAATATGAAGTGTTATAATTTTATATTCAAATATTCTCAGACTTAATATTTTATGTATATATTATATTCTTTATTTAATTTGTTTACTTTTGTTTTATTTAATATCATGTTATAATTTTCTTTTAATAAGGATATGGTGAAACCCTATTCTTTCTACTGATAGATTAATTGATCACTTGATTAATAGATTAATTTATATGTTTTATGATACTATTCTAAATTGTCCCTAATTAATAGATTGTTCACATTTAATTAGTATTTTACAGGTCGAGATAAAATGGGACAAATGATTCTCCACTTTGGGATAAATAGCATAAATCAGAATTGAATGTGTTGTAAGAACAATTACATGATTTTTACAACAATAGTGAAGGATAACTAATGAATTGAACCTAAATCATTGTATTCAAATCCTTTGACTAGATATAGTAGGACTGATAATTGACAATATGACTACATAACTTGAGGGAGTGCATCATTTAAATATTCTCATTGGCATATAATTAGTAATTAAAAAGATCAAGTAATTACTTTATCATTATAAATGGATAGTGGTGGATCCAATTTCCTTTGTACTTTTATTAATCAATTTCATCTTTTTTAGATTTTATTTATTTTACTTTAGATATTTTTAAAACCGTTAATTAGATTTATCATTATTTCTTTATTTTTCTTTCTATAGCCTCAGCTTGATTTGATATATTAGAATTTTTAAGTTATTAGAATTCGATATTCATTGTGTCCTATATTTCTTATGGCAGGCATACTTGTCGATAGGCATATTTGGCTAACATCACTTACCACACTTTTGGAAGAACTTATTATCCATTTTTGAGACTTATTAGAAGATAAGTGCTATTTTTACCAAGTTACAGATGGTCAGAAAGATAGGACCATTTAGACTATAGAAGACATGCTTTGGGCATGCATGAAGGACTTTAGAGGTAGTTTAGAGGAGTGCCTGGACTTGATTGAGTTTCCCTACAATAATAGTTACGACACAAGTATTGAGATGATACCTTTTGAGGCTTTCTGTAGGAGGAAGTGTCATAGTGCCTTAATAAGAGTGATATCAAAAACATAAATTTGTTGGGACTTTTCATCATAGAGGAGAAAATGAGATAGATCAGATTAAATCAGGAATGTTTAAGGGTTACTAAGGAATGAGAGAAGAGATTTATAGATTTGAAGAGAAAGATCTATTATGATGGTCTATCTTGATGGATTGGGTGATAAAGTTCATTTTTTGGGTCTCTCCTGCCATAGGAGAGATGATGTTTTTTTAGGAAGGGTAATCTTAGTCAAAGTTATATTGGGCCTTATGATATCTTAGAGTTAGATGTCGAGGCTACCTATCATTTAGCACTACTAGTATAATTGTCTTGTGTGTAAATAAATAACATATACTTCCCATGTCATCAAATCAAATACTATAGTGCTCGATGATTCTTTGAAATATGAAGTATATCCATTAAGTATTTTGGGCATGAAAAGTAGAGAGATATGAATGAGTACTATTTTGCTAGTGAAAGTACTTTTGTTACGGCATGGTTGTAGGGATGCCACATATAAGGCTAAGGAGAAGAATTGTTGAAAGTAGCCTAATTTTTTCTCCTTAAATGCTACTCCTTGGTGTAACCTTTTCTATTAAGTGGTAGTAACCTTTTCTTTTTTCCTTTTTTCCTCTTAAATATGGTATATGCCTTGGTATGTTATTAGATGATGTTGGTTGACCTTATTTAGTAGTGTTTAGAGACATAACCTCTTTAAGTGGGTAGTGTTGTAATACCCTTCAATTTATGATTAATAATGACTGAAATGATTCTATTTAATGATGTTTGGATGAGGTTTGATCTTGATTAGGAAACTTAATATGGATTTAATTTGTAAAGGAATTGGAAATGTTTTAAAATTTTAGAAGATAATGGTTTCTGGTGAACCAAATGCCAGGTTCGGTGAATTAATTGACTTGTTTATCATTTTCATCAAGGGATTTCATTTAAGGAAAATAGTTTATTGGTATAGGAAACTAATTGAATGATTCTAAGAATATTTAACTTGTCGACCAAATAAAGTAACAACTTTGCCAACTTGTGCAAAATTTTAATATAGTTTTTCTATGAAAATTCTTCTAATTTTAATAGTGGTAATGGAACTCTTATTTTTTTTTATCAAGCTTTGAATATTTTGATCATTTAGCTCAACTTTATTCTTGTCTTAACTTATTTAGAGGTTATAAATGAGAGAAAAGGGGGAAGGATGACCACATCCCCTTATCTTTTTCTTCCTGTCTCTTTTATGCAGATTTAAACTGGCCATTTGTTCTTGATAATCACTTCACATTTGAGAGATTTGTTTTCCACACCATTCTATCTATTTTCCCCCTTCTTTTTGAAACTCTTATAAGAATCTTTGATCCCTGAGAAGCAAGTTATCCATTTCTTTATAAATTCAACCTCTATGGTTCAAGTTCTAGTGGAAGAATTAGGGCTTCAATATGTTCCACATCTCTTCTTCTTTTCCTACCTAATCATTTTTGCATAAATATCATTAACCCTCTTTCTCCTTCACATCCTTTAAGCCACCCAAAAACTTTCTTTCTCCTATACTGTGTTTCTACTCCTTTTACTTTTGTACCATCACTTTTGAGTTTTCTCAACCCTTCAAATTCTTCCTCTAACAACTTCTCTTTTTACCATTAAGCAATATAAGGTTAGAGTTGGGAAAACGTTGAGGTTTTTAGGCTATTTTCTTAGAGTCTTCTTTGGAAGTTATATATATATATATATATATATATATATATATTATTTTCTCCATATTCATATCATTTTAGTTTGTTATATTTTTAAGGACGAATTTATGATTTTTAACCTTTTCTTATAATGTATACGGGATTGGTGAATTAGTAACTGAGTTTTACCACGTTTAGTATGGTTTTTATAAGCTTTCTATGTAACTCATTCTTGCCTTTACAATGTGCAATGAGTGAGAATGATCAGCTAGTGTAGGTTATAAAAGCTTAGTTTTGCATGATTCTATGGTAGTGTTAGTATTTATATGACTCATGCCATAATCTTTCAATTTTTTGAAGAAATGTGGATTTATGGGTATATGTTGTTCATTGTTTGAAAATACATCATGTTTAGTATTAGTTTTTGGAAATGGTAATGGTAAGGATTTGATATGTTTGGTTTTTGGAGTTAAAATCCTATTTAGAAATGCCTAAATATGTTGTCTATGTGTAGACCAGTTGACTAATTTGTCCAAACAAATCAACTCATTCATAGAATAGGTAAACAATTAGACCAACAAATATAATAGTTTGTTTGTGATTACTTTGGTTGCTCTCTATTTTATCCCATTGCTTATTTTATGCTTTACCGATTGACTAGTTGTAAGAATAGTAAACTAGTTAGCCAAGCTCATTAACTAGTTCTCTAGTAGTAATTGAAATTGGTCTTTTAGTAAGCCCTTCAATAATTTATCTAAAATGATTGAATTTTCATGGAGGAGTCAACTAGTTAGACTAACTGATCAACTAGTTTGGACAAAGAACTTTATTTTGGCTAATCCAAACTAATTAACCAACTTATCTAAACCAATCAAATGGTTTGGAAAACGAATTTTAGATTTCAATTACTTATTTAGTCCCACAAGATAAGGACCTTATTCAAGTATGTAAGGGTGGTTGGTAGTCAATCTACCTTATGTTCAAGCTAGGGGTGAAGGAGTGTGGTGATCCAGATATTTCTTTTATTTATCTTAAGTGACCTAATTTTTAGTTTTTGACCTACTCATTGGTTTTCCCTTAATGTATTTTAGTACTATCCTCTTACCACATTCATGTATTCCATATGTTCTAAAACCCAATGTGGTATTGATTTTAAACTCTAATGCTTGATATTTTTATTTTATATATTTTACTCTTCTATTTCTTGTGTTTTTTTTTCTAGTTTATTTCTTAAAATTGCATCTAACATGGGATAGGCAGTGAACATCTATTCCTTGTTTGGTGTGCTAGAGCCCCTTATTTCTCCATACATTTGTTTTTGTATTTTATAATTGCTTACTATTTTAAAATTAAATTTTCTTAGTTTTAAAAATGGGATTAGTACACTAATACTATATTTATGTAGTCGTAATGATGATCCAACATTTTTTTCTTGTAAGTAGAGGATAAGTTATAGGGTTATAATTTCTGCTAGAGTATGTTGGGGATGATGACTTAAGCTAGTAGTTGACCATTGTATAGGGATAAAGATTTACCTTTCTTTTTTAGTTGAGAGTTAGGCTAACCTACTTAGATTTATTTTACCAACTTTATTTGTATGTTTTTGTTCGTTTAAGTTATTTGAACTCTTAGATTGACTTTGTTTATTGGGATTTTGTAAATCTCTCTCTCATTGATGAGGTAATAAAATCCTTTAATTTTATTTTAAGTATCCTTCTGCATTATCTTCAAAATGCAATCTTCTTGCTCAAAATTTAGGGGTATTATAATTTGGTATTAGATCTAATATTTTTAAATCCTAATGTTGTTTTGCAAAAATGAATTTCTTCAACAATTTTGAAACTTTTAGAGTCCAATGTACCATGTGAGAGAGCATTTGGTTCTGATTGGAAGTTACCTTTATTCCTAGTTAAACTAAGTTCTAGTGTTTTGTGCAATGTACTACCTCCATGTGTACTTACTTTGGTTACCATAGTTGGTTTTTCTTGAAGTATTTTATTATTTTAGGAGTTTATGGATGTGAACAAGTGAATCAAGTGCTTTATGAAGACTATTAGAACCTAAATGGAGCAATGGATTGAATGTATGGAAGGCCCATAGCTATCACCACCACCTCCTTTTGCAATGCTTCCACTAGAGGATTATCATTGTAGGGTTAGCTATCATTACCCACTAATCTTTTAAGTAATAATGACCTAGATGTTTTGAAGCATCGATGAAGGACTATAGGAAGGTCTTTATCACCCATGGGTATCCAGAGGATAGTAAAGTTGACGTTGATATGTTCCACTTGTGGATTTGTGGTGATGAGTGGTTAAGAGGTCAAAAACTAAAGGATATTTTTGTAGATATTCTGAAGGCTTTTTTCTAACCTTCTCATCTAAGATTGGATAAGTATAATGAGTTCATGGCTTTAATTTAGGGGATGTTTCAAGAAGAGGAGTACTACATCTACTACCTTAACCTAGTCCATTTTACTTTAGAGAGTGATGCTAATGAGAGGATGAAGGTTCGCCGATTCAAGTTGGGGCTAAGGTTGAGACTTCAAAAGATGGTAGTTGGGACTCGTGCACATGATTTGTAGGCCATGTACAACTATGCCTTGTAGTTATCATTGATTGCATAATCCCATAATTACTAATTAGGAGATAAGGAAAATTTGGATTGTTGGTTTTTTCTTCATGTATATGCTTGGAATACCCTAAAATTTACTACCAAAAAATTTCATTTTTTTAAAGTGTAATATCAACATAAATGGGTGTTGCCACCATAATCAACATAAGTCTGACTTGTCATACCATCTTTACATTGATCATAAAGAAAAATTAGTGAATATATAAAAAATGATAGAAAACGTAAATTTTATAAAAGACAAGGGTTTGGAGATTAACTCTGACTACAAATTAAAAATACATCGAAAGGGATCCCATAGAACTAAGAGTCCAAAAAGATATCCAATTAAAATCTAACCACTTGATAAAAGGACTATATGCTAAACACTGATGCATAAGAATGAACCCACAAATAAATCATCATATGAAGTAAAATCATCCGTAGATTTCTCATCGATGTTCACAAAAATATCTAGGTCATTTGCTCGTGGTAATGAGTTGTACCCATGAAAATGATGATTAGTACACTATGTACTATGTAAAGTGGCCATACAATTGGTGCAAGTTTATATAGAATTATATAAGTTCACATAAGAGAATTAGAATACATGCGTGCTAACATAGAGAAATGCATAGTAAATACTAATTCTATAACTAATTATTAGATATAAGCAAAACCATACATTTATTTAGTCGAGTTTAGGGACCTTGTTGTTACTAACTCGATAGAGTGGACTGAATCACCTCTCATAATAGAACACACTTAAGCCATTATTATCATTTGATAGACTAAATCCAATATATAATTAGGTAACAATATCTTGACTACTATTCTTAAGCTAGTTGAATGCTTTGAAGCACTTTTTAAGGGAAAAAAACACATCAACTACTATTATCATCAAATGGGCCAAACATAACACCTCGGCTCTAACTTATGTAATCTTTCATTTTAAATGATTAATTTTTTATTCATTAGTTTCTTATCTCAAGATCATATTCTCATTCATATGGAATTTAGGGACCCCACTATTCTTAATTAAGTGAAATGGACTAATGCAACTCTTAGGCCAAAAAATTCTTGAGCCACAATTATCTGTCTGACTCACATAATTTTTCACTTTAAATGTTTAAAATATTGTTTATAGTTATTTATATGAAGATCATAATATAGGAATCATGTAGATAAGCATAACATAAAATTGTAACAAATAAAGTACAACCACATAGTTATCATGACATTCCATAAAGAAGAAGTCCATAATTCCCCTTAGAAGTCATAATTATAAAAGATATGCATATATTTTTCCATATTAATTATCCTATAAAAAAATTAATTACTGTAATCTATAAAGATATATATAATATCATATCCAAAAATCAAGGTCAATCCCCAACATCTTCCACATACAATAACGAGAATACCTTTATAGTTACAAATCATGATTCAAGTATTCTTCTCACATTATTTTACTTATGATGCTCTTAATTATCCCAAATATTTTGAGTGTCATACTTGGAATATTTAACGTACATTTAATTTTTATCATCACAAAAATTTCATATTTAATACATATTAACTAAAATACCTTTATCTTAATGAAAGCCTTATAATCTCATGTTAGATAATTAGTGTCTTAACCAATAAACATTTGAATTATAATAATAATGAAATAATTTATAAAAATATCAAATATTATTGATGCAGGAGCATCCAATGAACATAATGATTTTCATGTTCATACGAATCCTCAAGGTAAGGAAGAAGATTTAGCATTCTTAATGTTGGAGCGTATCATGTTAAATATTCTTGATAACTCTTATATGCTTGACATTGAAAAACATTCAAGTTATTTGTGTAGGTATGTCACATATTTGCAAGAAGATGATGTTCATACGCCTTGATGTGTACAAGTATTCCAAAGCATGTAAGACTATGACATACATGGGATGATCCATTATAACAAGAAGATAAAGTGATGATATTCATTATTTGTATTAACGTGTTGTAAACCCTAACCCTAATTATAGTTTATGTAAGTTAGGGCATTGCTATAATTTCATTTATGTATCTTAGTCAATTTTATAGCTTTGTAATATTAATCCTTAGTATCATTTAACCAATGATATTATGCTTTGGATTAAGGTTAATATGGGCTTAATTCCACCATGATTAATGGGCTGGATTAAGTAGGAATACTCGGCTAGTTAAGCTAGCTCACCAATGACTTTTCCTTCCCTTATATAAACCATCTTGTGCACATGATTATATGCAGATTTGCATAGATTTGAATGAGAATTTTTTGATCAAACTTTGAGAAAAGTTAGATAATGTCTAATCCTCCCTTTTGTGTTGACATTGAGCAAGGAAAATCTTGGATTTAGCCTTCCTCAAACTATCTTCAACCACGACATATTTGAAGGTCTTACAAATCTGTCGAAACACTTCAACATGTATCATCAAGTTCTTCACCTATAATCCATCAATTTACTTAGTTTCTTTTGCATTAGATTGTGGGTGAAAGCTTCTCATACAAATTTCAATCCAACCTTTCATTAATTTGATAAAAACCACATCATTTTTTGTATCAAAGCTTCATTTGTTTGAAGCTGATACAAACTAGTACGATGCGAACCTGAAATCGCGTGTGTGTTCTTCCAAATATTGCTTATATCAAGTTTACGAGTTATTTTGGAAAACGTTATAGCATATGCTTGGTGTGTATGGTGTGAATCCTCATATGCCTATTAACATGATTCTATTGAAAAAGGTGATTTGCAAAATTATGATGCTAAAGAGAGAATACAATTTTTTCTACAACTTCATGAGAAAACCAAAATAAATATTGAAAAATCCAATGCCAAGTATAAAGCTCAAGCAAATAAGCATAGAAATTCTTATGTGTTTTCTCCTGGCGACTTAGTTTGGTTATATTTGTGTAAAGAAAGATTTCCTAATTTACATAAAAATAAACTAATGCCAAGAGCTGATGGTCCATTTAAAATACTAAGAAAGTTTGGAGATAATGCTTATGAACTTGAATTTCCACATTCTTATAGTGGAATTTTAAGAAATTTTAATATTGGTGATTTGTCTCATTATTCTGATGAAAATTTGAGGGAAAATTCTTCTCAACTTGAGGAGAGTGATGTAGGAGCATCCAATGAACATAATGGTTGTCATCTTCATACTAATCCTCAAGGTAAGGAAGATGATTTAGCTTTCTTAATGTTGGAGCCTATCATGTTAAATATTCTTGATAATTCTTATAAGCTTGTCATCGAAAAACATTCAAGTTATTCTTGAAGGTATGTCACATATTTGCAAGAAGATGATGTTCATACACCTTGATGTGTACAAGTATTCCAAATCATGTAAGACTATGACATAAATGGGATGATACATTACAAAAAGAAGATAAAGTGATGATATTCATTATTTTTATTAACGTGTTGTAAACCCTAACCCTAAGTATAGTTTATGTAAGTTAGGGTATTGCTATAATTTTATGTATGTATCTTAGTTAATTGTATAGCTTTGTAATATTAATCCTTAGTATCATTTAACCAATGATATTATGCTTTGGATTAAGGTTAATATGGGCTTAATTCCACCATGATTAATGGGATGGATTAAGTAGGAATACTCGGTTGGTTAAGCTAGCTCACCACCGACTTTTCCTTCCCTTATATAAACCATCTTGTGCACATGATTATATGCAGATTTGAATAGATTTGAATGAGAATTTTTTGATCGAACTTTGATAAAAGTTAGCTAAAGTTTAATCCTCCCTTTTGGGTCGATATTGAGCAAGGAAAATCTTGGATTTAGCCTTCCTCAAACTATCTTCAACCATGACATATTTGAAGGTCTTACAAATCTATCGAAACACTTCAACTTGTATCATTAAGTTCTTCACCTACAATCCATCAACTTACTTCATTTCTTTTGCATTAGATCGTGGGTGATAGCTTCTCATACAAATTTCAATCCAACCTTTTGTTACTTTGATAAAAAGCACATCAATTATCGTGCCATAGTTACTTTCATATGATCATCAAATAACCAACATGCCCTTACAATAGCCAAGATACTCATATTTTCACAAAACCTTATAAGTTCTATTATTAATGATTTCAAACCTCCAAAATATAAATTTCATTCTCAAGCATATAACCACAATTATATAAAAATACCAAGTATCTTGGTTCGTGCCACCAAACCATATGGCCCAAAGCCTACATTCACAACAAACTTTATTGACTTAAGACAAAAGTTACCATATAATAGCATGATCATTAAATTTTGCATACAACATTATCAACATGATATTTCATATAATTACACACATTGTGAATAAAATCCCTAGCGACTACATGTATCTTTACGAAAATAGACACTGTTCTCTAAATATATAAGCCTAAAATACCTCCTAAAAGATCACCAAAAAGTCATTTATAAAAATAAGAATAATAGACAATTAGAACTTAAGAATACCTAGGGGGGAATATTTAAGTTAAAGGAGGGTATAAATGGGGATAAAAGAAACAAGAGGATAAGCTTAGTTGCAAGGGAATATGGTGCAATGCACAATGCAAGGGGGTTGTCCTAAGATGGTGCTAGAAGGGAGGCACGTCAATACAAAGGGTTATATAGAAGGTGGATGGGCAAGTATGTGACATATGCACAGATTGAGAAGTTAAGAATTCCATGTGCGATGGGGGAAGAGTATGCCTGGATTGTGCACAAAAAACATGGGAACAAGAAAAGCACGGATGGAATATGAGTGAGATCATACCTACATTGTGCAAGAGATGCATGGTTTGAGCATGAGAGGTGTGTATAGTTGTTCACTCTAATGAAAAGAAATAGAGTACAAAGGGAAGAGTAAGAGGAATGGTGTAGGGGGTAATGGTTGTGAAAATATAAAGGGGAATAATGGGGAAGTTGTGGTGGTTGGTTTTTTAGGGAAATGGTTGTGTTGGTGGTTGTGAGTGATGTTAATAGTGAATAGTGATGATGTATAGGGTAGGAAAGAATGTAGGAGAAGAGGGTGTTAGGGGCTATAATTCTCGATGGATATGGTGGGAGAGAGGGAGATAGTTGAGTATATAATAATGTAAGGAGCTTTAGGAGTAGTATATATATTAGTGGTTTTGTGCTTGGTGTGCAATGACAAATAGGGAAGGTAAAATTTTCATGGTATAATATGGTTAGGGAAAGGGTTTGGGTAAGAATTTTAACAGGACAAATTCTATGGATTATAGAAATTGATGGTAGAGTAAACTTTGGTGAGTTGCGCAAGCAAATAACAAGAACACACTAGATAGATTATGAAAAAGAAGCAATAATTATCATAAGATTAAGTTTAAAAAGTTTAAAATAAAATTAGAAAGAAAAGAGAAAAGGGAAAAAGGAAAAAAGTGTAAGATTAAGTTTAAAATTTTCATTGAATAATTATCATAAGATTAAAATATTAATCATTTAGACATAGGGCCAGGTTAAAATATAAATTACATAAAATAAGAGTTAGAATTAGGTAAGCTTGTAATTACTTGTGACTAAGATGGGATAATGTTTAGGGTAGTACATCACTACCTCCTTAGAAGAGACTTTGTCCCCAAAGTTAATATGTTATGGTCGGGGAAGAAGAGATATATGATGTAAGGAAAGGAAATCTTGGTGGTTGACTCTATAGGAGTTGACACAAAAATATCAGCTACTACCTCCTTAAATGAGGGGAAACCCTAAAACCTACACACTTGTACTAAGATGCTATGGATTTTTGACTCACACATATCCTTCTCTAACATTTAGGTTTACTTATTTGCTCCATAGATGATTGAGGGAATCATCACAAATGAACCTGAGCTCATACAGGTCCGTCTTACTTTGTTGTTTAGAATCTATAAGGGCACTTCCTCATAGTACAATGAATCATTTAACTTTATTTTATAAGGTCTGATCATATTAAGGTTTTTGAGTCTTCACCTCTTGATTTTTAAGGTTTTGAAAGTTTAAATCTTTCAACTAAAGGTTTTTCCATCTAGGTATGAAATTTTAGTAAGCTTCAAGTAGGCCATTCTTGCCTTTGAAATGTGCCATAACAAAGCATATAAGTATGGGTAATCAAAAAGTTTCTAATCTTCATATGAATGTATATGATTGTTTTTATTTTAGTGATGCATAATAGAGCATTTAAGAATTATGTGAAAAATACTTGTTTCATGTGAAATAAGGTCAATATCTTGTAAATGAAGTATGATTTAGTATATGACCATGTTAAGCATAGGTCTTGTGCAATAGTAGTGTTAATGTATGCATGTTGTAGGATTTTAGAGATTTTATCGTGTTTAAAATGCTAGTTATGTGTTATTCAAAGAAAATGGATTGATCGGTTATGCTAAACTAATCGAATAGGGAACCTAGCCTATCCACTAGATTGTTAGCGGTTACTTTGTTCATTCTCTATTTCAACTCATATATTAGGTTTTTTCAAAACCAATTAACCAGTTATAGAGAAGTCGGTTGGTATGACCAAAGTAATCAATCCTCGGTTTGAGGTAACTCTAGGGTTTAGCTAACCCAAACCGATCATCCAAATCAAGCAAGAGAGTTTTATTTTTATTTCGTTTAAGCTTGATATGAGTTGATACATGATAATATGCTATAATATGATTATTTAATGATGAGAACACAAATCATGCCATGAATTAACTCACATATTGGATAGATTAAATTGTTTGAAACTCATTATATTCTCAATAGAATTTTTAATGTTTTCTCAACATGCTATGATGTGATAAATGGATGATGTAATCCAAATTCCTAACAAAGATGGATTATCTTAATAGGAAGACTTAAACTTGGATAATAACTAGTCAAAATCCCACAACATGCTTTGGAGGGTAACAATGGTTAAGTTGGAATGATTCGGTAGATGTGTTACTTGGTTGTTGTGAGGCCCTTATCTTATAATAAAACCTTTACGAATAATTCACCGATTTCTTAATGTTAAAGATCATTGAGTTGTGCATGGGTCTAGATTACCCAATCCTTGATTAGCTACCGACATTTAGTCTACATTTAGGTATTTATTGGTACCTTTGGGCTTTACCTTCAGGTGAGATCCTAGTAGATTCCCATGCCTTACCTAATCAAAACACTAATGATGTACTAAGGAATATCGATACTAATGGATATGGTCACCTAGGTTGTTTATTGTATTCAGCTAAACTTTATGTCCATTTGTAGTTTCTTATCTTTGACTAGTCTTTATGTTCTTGTGTTTAATAAGATTTGGTAGTATGTAAGACCATGGGTGGTAATCATTCCATCGCTTGAAAATGAAAAAAAAAAGCAATCTAATGGATTTAGTAAACCTTGGAAATGAGCTTAATGGGATACTTATATAAACAGGTGGTAGAATATCTTAGTATAATGTGGAATATGTTTTCATGATATATATATGTTTCTATAGATGATACCTATGTTGTATTTCTAAGCATGATGAGCTATGAATTGTTTAAGTTTTTCATGACATGAAATTCTTATGTATTATATGATCATGATAGTACATGTATTTCAAATTGTATTGTTATTGCAAAATTAGCGTGGATTTGGAGAGATCTAAACCAAATCAAGATTAATGAGATTATACAATATCGTGGACTTAACCAAAACATAGAAATATGGAGGAAAAAGTAGATATCTTTATCCGTGCTCATGTATCATTATAAAATGATTGAACTAATCAGGCAATCAATTGTAGAAATTTACAATTCTCTTTGAATGGATAATTCTATATAGTAGAAGGAGAAGTTAAGATACATAAATATTGACAGCTAGGGCTTCGACGTGTCTTCTTTTATAGAAGAAAAAATCCTATGGGGAAAAATAACATGTTTTAGAAATAAGGAAAAAATATGATCCGTGTTTAGGAAACACTAGACACTTGTGTTTATTTCCTTATTTTCCACTTTTTCTCTGAGCATATCAATAGCTTCTCTCAAAAACATAAAATGTGTTTATTAATACAGTACTCTTGTTTCTCACTTAAAACTCTATACTACACTAAACATCACCACCAATTGCATGAACCAACATAATGTTATGATGTGCTCAAATACCCAATCAAAACTCACAATCGAGTAAGTATGATATGTTCTTGTAGTAGGATCTCTATTATAGTCTTTAATGCTACATTTTTTTGAGACACATTGAGGAGGTAACTTAGCTTACTCAATATGTAGCATACTATTGTCCCCGTTTGTTCAATCACCTGGTAAATCCTATAAGTAGCCTAGCTTGCCTTAGGTTTAGAGGCTTGAGAGTGTGAACACTTGAAGACTCTTTTGTAGGTCTTTAATGGACCAGATTTTTGGGGCCTTTCCCTATTTTTAGTTTATCTACATTGTATTTCATTAAATTTATTTCTCTCCCTCTTACGCATTTGATTATTTTGGGGCCTCATTTTCTTTGTAGTATCGATATATCATATGTATTTTACATTCTATTCTGGTTTGTGGTTTGGTTGGTTTTTATAGCCTTATATGTAACATGGGATGGATTACAGGCATTTATCTTATGTTAGGTGCGATGATAACACCTCATTTTTTATAGGTGTATTTGGTGCTTTATTCTTCTATGGTATTTTAAAGTGAGTGTTTTTGGTAGAGAAACATGAGGTCCTACCCCATATTTTTATAAAGTGTTAAATGATAAATTTTTCTAATTTTTTATGTTTGATGTTTGACATAAAATATGATTATTATTGAGGTAAAGTTGGATTTGAAATGAGCTTAAAAATTAAATAAGTTTTCTAGGCAAACTAATCAACTTATTCATAATTTTAGCAAAATGGTTTTACTCGACTAAGTTGATCGACTAGTTGGGTAACCAATCAACTAGTATATAGAATAGTCAATTGGTGACCTAAACAAATCGAATGGCCTTTTATCTAGGTATATTTTCGAAACTCAATTTTTTGGAAAATTTCTTCTACTAAAATGAAACTTTGTTAACCCTTGCTGAGTTATTCACAAAAGATTCTTAACCTTTTCCATTATGCATTTGGCCAAAAAATACTACCTAAGGAGTCTATTAGGATAATTGAGAGAGGGAGATGACCTCATCTTTATTTATTACTTATTTGGGAGATTCCTTTTATGATGACCAACCATATCTCCTCTTGTGTATTACATTTATAGGCCAATTGACCCGGACTCCTCCAGAATCACAATTTTAGTGCTAGAGGCTAGGTCAGCATATCTTGGACAAAATAATCCTATTTAACTTGAATTCTAACATAAGAATAAAGGTTTTTGATGTGTTCCTAGACCACACTTGCGATTCGTATCAATTATTTAGCTTTAAATATCCCTAATCACCCCTTTTAATCACCTTTCTTTTGGCCACAATAATAATTAACTCTCTAGCTTTAACTTTCTCCCTTTTTAACCTTGAGCCTTACATTTAAGTTTCTCTTAGTTTCTTGAGCTTTTCTCTAGCTCCCTCTCATTTTAATTTTTAATCAAGGAAATGTTAGATTTAGGAAAAATGTTGAGTGGTTCAACTGAAGTAACCCTCTATTTTTCCTTTAGTGTGGTATGTTCATTCTTTCCTTTTTAATTCAAGTTTGAATTTAAATATTTTTTTCACAAATATTTGATCAAAGTTTATTGTTTTTAAGGTTTTGAAATTTGGGAATTTCATAGGTTGATTGTTCTTGTTTAAGGAAAGTTTTTCCTGAATCAAGGAAGTCATTCTTACTTCTAAAGGGGGTTATAAGTAAACTTACATGTTATGGAACTCTTTATGTTTGGTATTACATGTTGGAATGAGTATATAGCTTCCAAATTTGGATTTAGATTGTGTATTTTGAGTGAAAATCATAAATTCTAAGGAAATATTGGGTAATGATGATTAATGATGAAAAGTATAACTAGAGTAAGCTAAAAATGTACTAGTTGATGTTAGAACATATTCCAACATGGTATGTAAAAGATTTGTAAGCATGATCTACATGAAGTTGACCTTTTAGTGATTTTGGTAGGAAAACCAATAAACTAGTTAAGTCAAACTAATTGAATGGTTCCTAGAACAATCGATTGGTTTACCCAACCCATCGACTTGTAAGTCTGCAAAGACCCTAGTATTGCTCTCTGCTTAAACCCAATGACTAATTGGCTAGAACCAATCGATTAGTCCATGAAACGTGTGTTGGTTTGACAAAACTAATTGACCATTTTGAGAAAATTCTAGTCTAGGTGAGCTAAACCGATTGACTAGTAAACCCAAACCGATCGTCTAGTTGCAGCAACTAATCAACTAGTTCGGCCAGACCAATTAACTAGTTTGGTTGGTTAGAATGATTTTGTTCTTCTCGGTTTAGTTATCTTTGATGCTATAAATAGGATGGTTGTATTACTATTTAAGGAATAAAATACACATATTACCATAGATCAATGACCTAATGAATGGATTAAATGGACCATGAATATGACATACTCAATGGTAGTTGAAAAGGCCTAATGGGTGTACCACATATGAAATATGATGATTCTTAAGGAATAGGGTACTGAAATAAGGAATGTGCTTGAATCATATAATCTAATGGTCATGATTAATATTAAACAAGCATAAATGGTAACTCCACGCATGGTTGGGGGATGGGATGTATTAACATGGACGAGATATGTGGATGTTTTCTTACTCTTCATATAGGCATTTTGTGATAATGTAACCTCATGAATGATGTACTGGCAATGTAAAGTGAAAGAGAATCAAGTTGTGCATGTATCTCTGTTACCCAATCCTTGATTAGCTATTGGGGGTTAGTCTATCTTCGGATGTTTACTAGCTCCTTAAGGTAGGATCATCTAAGATTCTAGTACCTTACCTACTCTAGACACTATATTTATTCTCGTTAGCTTGGAAGTTATGTTCATTGGTTTGATAGTCTTTCATCATATGTGAGACCATGGAGTGGTGTATAATCCATCAATCGATGCTGAATAATAGGAAAATGATTGAAGCAAATGGTTGAATGGTAATAATGGTAAAATTTGGAATGAATACTTGGATAATGACTTGATTGAATAACTAGTTAAATATTAGAATTAGTTCACTAGATGATGGCCTATATAAGTATATGGTTAAGGAAATGGTATAACCAAATTGATTGAGTAATTTGGAAGATATACCCTAGCGTTCATGTGGATAATCAATTTAGTCTCTGTGTGTGATTACCTATGATATTGTACTATGACAATGAGCATGATACATTCCAAGTTACCTAATTTATATATGTTAATGAATCCTAATGCATTACTCCACTTACGTATATGGAATTGGTATGATGCATGTTAAGTATGATTTCCATTTAATGATTATACTTTTGTGCTTATAATTTCCATTGAGGATGTAACTTAGCTTACTCAGTATATAGTGTACCAATGTACCCATTTACCTAGTCACCTACTCATTCCTACGAGCAAAGGGCCATTTTCAATTTTTTGGGATGGCCAGTAGTGGGCCTACCTCAGCTTGGGTTTAGGGCTTGAGAGTGTGCACATTTGGAGTTTTTATACATTCTATGAAAGACCCTTGTTTTGTAGCCACACCCTAACTTATTTTCTACTAATATAGCCCTATATTCTTATCTTATCATTCTCCCTATATTTGAATTTTTTAGGGACCATTAAGGTTCAATGTTGTAAATGACCTTTTAAATAATTATGTACTTCACTTTAAATTGGTTGGTTTGGTTTTATCCTTGTATCTAATATGGGATGGGTAGATGCTATCTATCTTTTGTTAGGTATGATGGTAGTACCCTATTTTTTATATGAGTCTTTAGTACTTTTCGCTTTCGCATTGTTTTAAAATGAAAATTTTTCCTAATGAAAAATGGAGGTGTTACACAAGCGGGTGCTAATGGTTGTTATAAGAGAATTGTTTTGAGATTCTTGACATGTTAAAAGATTGATGTTGGCACCGTCAATTATTTTAATGACTTCTAAACTATGATGATTAGTTGATTGAAATTTCAAGTGTTTACATACTCAAAAATGCAAGTGAGTGAAAGTGGGTTAGGAATTTCATATAGATAGTTTTGTGTTGATTTTGTTTTGTAGGCCTTGAGTTTCTATAATTGGTATTTTTCTGACCAATCCTAATCTTTAATAGTCCATGTAACACCCTCAATTTATTAAAAAAAAATATTTTTAAAGGTAATGCAAAAACATTTGAAAAGCAAAAATTATGGAATGTTACCACCACATCAGCAATAAGAAAACGGTGATCATCACCTAATCTATACATGATGGAAGGTAAAATAAAACAATAAACAAAATTATGCATGCTCATAATAAAATACAATAATATTAATGATAAAAAATATGAGAACAATAAAATAGAAATACTATGAGAGTTTACAGAATCTAAATATAAAAAGATAAAGACAAGAGTTTAAATAACCGGAAGAACAAAAACTTTCCAATGTAGCGGATAAAACACCTATAGCCTATTAGTGTAACTCTAATACATAAATATAAATCTATAATCCCAAGCTATGGCTAGTTACAGGCCCATGTCATCATCCTCATTACACTCTAATTGAGAATTGCACCCTTGCAAATCGTTGTCTACTCCCCAAACTAAAAGCCAGATCCTCACAAGAACCACACAAGTATAGTATAATTGTAGTGAACTATTAGACAAAATTAATACCCAAAATATGGTAAGGCTCATGCATAACATAGAAGTCACTTAGTATCATGGTGAAAAGCATACCAAAATAAATTAATACTTAGGCTCTTGGTAGTAATCTAACAAAACATGCATGAAAAGAAATAATAGAACAATAGTAATATAGTAAATCTATTACAATTCACATAATGTAAACCATATTATAATGCTTCCTTTAGAGATCATATAATTTCCAATTATTGAGATAATATGTTCTAGCACACCTAGTTCTCCTCCATGAACAAAAATCATAGCAACACATTATCACAGTAGTATACAACACCCACCACACGGGGAAAGCATATATCAGAGGGCCTTTTCTCTAGGTAAATAACACTCACCATACATCAATTGCACCTATTGTGAGGGATGACAAAAAATTAGATACCACACCCACCACATGGGGACAAAGTACATCAAGGGAGATTGTACTAGGATACCTCTATAATACCCCTTGTTTTTGTGAATGGTTGAATAAGAATTATGCTCATTTTTGGATCTTTGATTTTGATTTAATTTTATGATTTATTTTGAGGAAAATTTTGGTTTGAAATCATGTCAAAAAATGAAGTTTATTGAGTTTTTGAGGCAACCTGATCAATTGGTTCCATAAATGGATAAACTAGTTTAATGTTTCAACAAATCATGTCTTGACTAAATTAATTGATTAATTGGAGAAAATTAATTCACTGGTTATAGAACAATTGACTTGTAGGCCCAAACCTATCGACCATTTTGCTAAGCTAGTTATATTTTTCAAGCTTCAATTTCTAAAAAATCTATTACACTAAAATGGAACCTTACCAAGCAATGCCAATTTGTCCCTAAGATAATACTAACCATTATCATGATATATTTCACTTGAAGTATTACCTCAAATTGAGTTGGAGGTAGATTGGGACAATTTAGGGGGAGAAATGACCTCACCATTGTCTTTTTCCTCCTCTCTCCATTGCTATTTCTAAGATCAATGCTATTATCCTAGGCTTATCTTTGAGTAGCAAGAAGATTCCTTCTTCATTGACCATCTATTACATCAATTGTGTATGCTAATTCTAGCCTACTTAACCTACATTCTCTAGGAACACCATTTGAGATTTAGAGAATAGGTTAGCAAATCTTGGATGAAATCTATCCATTTATCTCGAATTGAAATAGTTAATTTTATGGTTTCAAGTTTATTCCTAAACCATTTAATACCCCACACTTTTGTATAATGGATGAATGATAACTTTTGTGAATTTGGGCCTTCGATTTTCATTCAATGTTATTATTTTATTTGGGATAAAATTGATTTGAAATCATGTTGGAAAATGGAGTTTATTGAGTTTTACATGCAAATTGATAAACTATTTCCATGAACTAATCGACTAGTTTATCATTTAAGCAAAATTAAATTCCTCAACTACATTGATTGACTGGTTATAGGAAATCGATCGATTGGTAGACCCAAACAAATAAACTAGTTTGTTAACCTATTCATACTTTTGAATTTTTTTTGACAATCCCTTACACTAACCCATATGATATTATCCATAAGAGATGCCTAATTATCTTTATGATGCATTGAACCCAAAATATTACCTCGGTTAAATTAGGAAGTTGATTGGGACATAAGAGAGGAGAGATAACCTCAACAATTGTCCTATTCTTCCTCTCTCCTCTACATAATTTTTAGATCGAATACTAAAATCTCAGGTATGCTTCTAAACAGTTGGAAGATTCTTTCCATATTGAAGTCCTATTCCTCCATACGTGAATTCAAATTCTAGACTAATTAAGCTAGATTATTTAGAGATACATTTGAGCTTTGGAGAAGAGGTCAACCAATCATGGACAAGTCTGTCTATTTTGATTGAATTCAAATTGTCAATGGTAGAGTTTTGAGTCAATCTTTGAACCCTCAGTAATTCCTTCAATTGGTTGGCTATAAATAACCCCAATCATCCCTTGATTCTACCTTTCTTTAAGCCACCAAATTTCCTTAAGTCTTACATTTTCTCTCTTCTCTCCACATTTCAAGCCTTATAAATCTACTTCCACACACTCTTCTAATCCTGTATCTAGATCTTTCTTATTTCAATTCTCAAGCGACGCAGACTTATATATTAGGAAAATATTTGGTTTTCTAGTTCAATTTTCTCTATTTTGACCTTAAATTGGTAAGTCATTGTAGATTTTTGATTTTAAGATCTCTAAAATTAATAATATTTTGATATAATTTTTGAGTTTGAGACCTTTATTTTACGTTTTTAAAGCTAAGATTTTTCCTTTGTGGAATTCTTGCTCATGAAATATTTAGTATGTGTTCTTGTATGTCTTAATGGAATTGGATAAATGGAAATAACCTTATGGTTATTGGATTATTCTCTACTATTGCGCATGTAAGTGGTTATGTGAAAGTGATATGATTTCCTAAGAATGATGTTTTGTTGTATCAAAATCATATATGATAGCATGTTTCATGTACTCTTACTTATATATATGGTATTACCATAATGCATGTTGTACATTATGTTCGTGAATCATAAATTAGTGTACTTGAGTACATTGAGGGAGAAACTTGGCTTACTTGTTATGTGTACTGATGTGTCCATTTGCTTGATCACCTGCTCATTCCCACGAGTAGAGGACCATGTGTATGATTTTAGGGATAGCTAGTAAAGGGCCTACCTTAGTTGCATCAGGGCTTATAAGCGAGGGCATCTAGAAGGTTTTGGTGGGGTTTTTGGAGGACCATGGTTTTTATTCATGCATCCTACCCCAACTTATGTTTTGTATTCTCGTACTTACTAGTATGTATTTTGTAACACTATGACCGGAACCTGTTAGGGTTATCCAATGTAAACCCTTTTGACATGTTTAATTAAATTATTACTTTGTGCAATCTATTGTTTTTGCTGTTTGGTTTTGTAACACCCCCAATAATTATAGTTGAAATTTTATGTTTAATTAAAATAATTCCAAGCATGGGAGGGTGCTATCGCTGTGATTAGTACAAGGCTGGCTCCCGGCTAATCATGCACCAACCATAAGGCTGAGGAAAATTTTGCAAATCAATAGATACACTTAAGGTAGGGAAACATAGAAATTCAAATTACTCATACCGAGGGAATCATAGTGCTAGATCAAAGCGTTAATACAAAATTAAAATAGAAACAATGTCAAGTCCCTAACGGGAAAAAGTTATATAATGATAAAGTAAAATAAGAGAAAAGTAGAGAATCTAGTTGGCATTCACTCTCGACCCCAGGTAAGTCCGACGGTTGTCACACATCCCCACTCGATTCATCTAGTTTGTCATAGGCATTAAACACGATACCTCCAATTTGTACAAATTCAAAAGATCTCTCAACTTGTGGGAATGAGCAGCACCCATGAAACATGTGGTTAGTATGCTACGTACTAAGCAAGGTAACCATATGGGTAAGGCCATGTAAGAAAATAGACAAGTAAGGCATATAAAGCATAATAACATTCATATCATCAAGTTAGCTTAGACTAATATTTCTATCTTCCACATTTCTCATATTAATTCTATGTGAGTATAGGAACTCCACTATTATCATTAGTGGATCGGAAGCACTCCATAAGATAGAACCCACCTAACCACCATTATAGTCGGTGGACCAGAATCATTCCACTAGGTAAAATGTACTCGACCAATATTATAGCCAGTGGATAAAAAAATCAACCTTATTGGCCCTGAATCATGTGGTATTCCACTATAAGTAAATATCATCTTTCCATGTCATATTACAATGCAAAGTTTGGTTTATCGAGCCAAGAATCTTCCACTATTATAGTGGGTAGACTGAAAACACTCCATATGGCAAAGTGTACCTCACCACTATTATAGCCGATGAACGAGATATCACTCTATAGGGGAAAATGTACCTAACCACTATTATAGCTGGTGGACCGAAAAATATATCCTCACTAGGACCAGCTCAATAGTCTTTCACTTTAAGTGTTTAGTGTTTTATTCGTACCTTATTCCACACATAACCTCGAATAGACATGCATGACCCACTAGACTTCCCATGCTCCCCCCTTTTATTCTCAACTTCTCGAAGACCCTTTCCCATAGCTTGGGAATTCTATACCCTCTAGTACATCCAGACATCCTTTCCCCCTTTTTCTCATTAACATGAATACCCAACTCCTATGTGCTTGGCTCGAGGCCCACTTTCCATATCTCTAAGTCAACTCAATATCACTCTTTAGGGTTTTCCTTCGAAACCCATATATGGCCTCTATGGCCCAACCTTCCTCTATCCCACACAGATCATACTCCTTTTCCCTCAACTCATCACCTCACGCAGTTCATCCCCCAAGCACCACACTTTACTTTCCATTTTACACATGTGGCCACGAAACCCTAGTTGGCCATCCCAAAACCCTAGCACCTCTTTTTCCTCATACAATGTTATCCCTTCATCGCTCTCACTCACCATCCCTTCTTCCACATAACACATTCCAACACACGACCCCGAGACTTCCTTCCCATATTTTCCCACTCATTATGAGATCCAAAAACTCTTTTGCACATGGTTCAAGACATCACTCCCCATAACTCTATTCCACTCCTCTTTGCTCTCGAGGATTTTCCTCCAAAATCCAAATCTGGCCTATGTGGCCTCACTTCCCTTCATCCTACATAATACATACTCTTCCTTGTTACCAAAACCATCACTTCCGTCAAACCACACCTAACATCACAACCTCACTATCCAACTCCCGCACATGATTACAAAAACCCTAGTTCGCTCCTCGAAACCCTATTACTTCTCCTTTCTTTTATGTCACCCCCTCAATCCTGATTACCTTTTTCTCACTTGGCTCACTTTTCCTCTAGGTGAAACCTCTTCCATCTTTTATTCGCCATTCTAACCATTGCCATTAGTTCTCCATTCCTTACACACTTCTCTCACTTATGGGTTCCTCCCAAAACCCTAGTCAAGTCTCCTATGCATCCTTACACCAGCCCACATACTATTTTTCACATATGGATTCCAAGCACCCCAAATATTCTTCCCTTAGCTTACTTAACCATCAAGTCAACTTTTTCCTTGTAGAGGTCATCCCCATGCGAAGGGCAACCATCCCATACAAACCCTAGACTCCCCATGTATGTTTTGGTTGATTCCCTTAATTTATTCCCATTATTCCTACTTTTGTCCA
Source organism: Tamarix austromongolica (assembly GCA_039764185.1). NCBI lineage: Eukaryota > Viridiplantae > Streptophyta > Magnoliopsida > Caryophyllales > Tamaricaceae > Tamarix > Tamarix austromongolica. The sequence continues at coordinate 85,798,164 of CM077819.1, read as the reverse complement.
CCTATAGGTCATGAGATATTTAGGTCATCCTTACCATTCTCTAGTCAGTGTAATTTCCTCACTCCTTTCCATTTCTTTCACAACCATATTACACTATTTAGGGCTTCCTATCATGATTGTCACGAGGGGCAATATTACATAAGCACATTCCCTGAACAAGCAATAATATCACATTACATATGTCATAAAATACGTGCAACTTACCTTAGCTCCATGCTTAGAAAGATACGTTATAAGAAAATAATCCATAATATATAAGGCACACACACATCAAATCAACACACATAACACATTTTTCACACACATTAGTCTCTAACCATGTCCTTACCTAAACTGACACTAGGCTTGGAGCACGCTCCTACGCCTCCTTAGGGTTTGGACTTGGTTCAGTTACAAGAGGGAAATACTGGGGTTAGCTTCCCTCTTACCAATATTATCATTATTTCCTACTTTACCATTATCATAACTTAATATTAGGCATAATAATAAATAGTAGTAGCTTTATAAGTAAAAATAAGGGTATTATTCTTAAAATGGTTAGTCATGCTATTATTAATCAAAATAGGGCTAGGTAGTAATATTGGTCCATGTTAAGGTATTATTAACAATATTAACAATACTAAAGATAATAACTTTAATATTAACAATAATAATAATAATAATAATAATAATAATTCAAATAATAATAATAATAATAATAGTTTGAATAATCATAATAATAATAATATTAGTAATAATAGTGCCAATGTTCATAATAACAACAACAACAACAACAATAATAATAATAGTAATAGCAATAATGATAATAATAATAATAATAATAATAATAATAATAATAATAATAATAATAATAATAATGATGATGATGATGATGATGATGATGATGATGATAACACTAATAAAATAAAATAACAATTACATTAATTATGTTTAAGGGTTAAGAAGGTTAGGGCATAACCTAATAGTGGTGGTAGCTAGGTGGTGGTGTGGTGGTGGCAGCAACAATGGTAGAGGAGGAAGTAGGGGTTAGAAAGGTGGCTTTTAGGGTAGAAGAGTGAGAGTGAGACAATAGTTGTGGTGGTGGTGGATTCTTTGGGTTGAGAGGGTTGGAGTGCTGGTGGCGGAGCAGCAAGGGTAGCTGCATAGGTGGTGGTTGTTGTGGTGGCTGAGGGTGGTGGAGGAGAGGGAGGTAGGGACAAAGGAAGGTAGGGGAAGGTAAGGAAGGCTTTGCTAAGTGGTTTGGGCAGCGAGAGGGCGGTGATAGGTGCAAAGTGGCAGATTGAGCAACCAACTCTACACGGTTAGGGTGACTTGTGCAAGAGAAACTAGGGGTGGTGTGTGGTATTGTTCGGTGGAGGGTAGGGTAGGGGAGAATTTGGGAGGTGTTTTGGGTGGCGGTAGGGGGATGGAATTTGAAGCAATGGTGATACAAGGAGGGCTGATTTTCTTGGTAGGGAAGAAAAGGTCAAAGAGGATCAATTAGAGGGTATTTATAGGCCATTGGAGGGAGTATAAGACAAAGGGGGAAGAGGACAAGGGGATAAGTGTGGCAAAGCTCGCCACCTAGTGGTGGCAGGCTGGTACGAGCCTGCAAAGTGCTAGTTGCAAGTTTGCTCAGTGAGTAAAAAAGGAAAGGGAGGGGGCAGACGTGGGAGGAGATATAGGGCTGGTTGGGGCTAAAAAAAGAAAGGACAAGGATGGGGAGAGAAGTGAAGTTGTAGGTCGGCGGTACGATGGCTGGGCTAGTCGGTGGTATTAGGTTGCAGGTTTCAACCTGTAAGGTGTGGGAGGGAGAAGGGAGGGAGAAGGAGAGGTGGGTCAGTTGACTAGTTTGGAGGGAATGGAAAGAAGAAAAAGAAGGGGCAACTAGGTTAGTGAGGTGGAGGGAAAAAAAGAGGGTTGGCAGGCTAGGCCAAGGGACGAAAGAAGAGGGGGGGGAGAGGATTTGGATTGTGAGAAGGGTAGGCCTAAACCAGGGAGGAAGGAAAGAAAAAAGAAAAGGAGGAATGAGGAAAAGAGAAAAGAAAAAGGAAAAGGGGAGGAAAAAGGAAAAATGGGTTGGTTAGGGTATTTAGAATATTTTGGTATTTTTAAATATTTTAATAATAAAAATTAGTAAAATAATAATTAAATTTCCTTTCTATTTTAATTTAGGACATTTTGGATAATATTTTTTAATTTCTATTTTAATTAGAAAAATACCCTAGTTTTCCATAATTAAATTCTTTATTATTTTCCTCTTGATTTTACCTTAAATATTACCCTTATTTTAATAAAATAATTTATTTAATTATTTTCTCTAATAAATCCCTATTTTAACATAATTTTCTAAATTAGGGTTTTGAGTTGTTTATTGTTTGCTTAGCCTTGTATCTTATGTAGGTAGGTAGCGGACATTTATCCTATATCAGGTGTGGCTGTAAGACCCCATTTTTCTAAGTGTTTTCTACTTCTAGAACTCGTTTTAATGAAATTTTGTGGTAGTGAAAAACAGTGGTGTTATAAACCCTCTTTATTTCCCATTGATTGGTTGGCTATAAAATAGCCCCAATAACACATTATATTCACCTTTTATTTTAGCCATAGAATTCTCTAAGTCTGACATTCACTCTCTTTTTTCCTACTCTTTGAGCCTTGCCAACTAATTTTCTTACACTTTTATGATCCTGTCTCTAGCTTTTTCTTATTTCAACTATGAAGCAAGGAAGATTTAGATTCTGGGAATAAGGTTGAGTGCTTCAGTAATGTTTTTCCCTATTTTTCCATCAACGGGTATGTTCTTCTTTCATTATATTTTTAAGGTTGAAAAATTAGTAAGGTTTTAGTGTAATATCTGAGTCTAAGATTTTAGTTTTTAATGTTTTAAAAGTTGAGACTGTCATAGTTGGGATTTTTGGTTTTAAGGGGATTTTTACATGCATCATGTAAGTGATTCATACTTTTAAAATGTTTAGTACGTATTCCTATATGTTGTGTGTTACCGTAAGTTGATTTTTGCATGTTATCATGAATGAATATAGCTTGTATGAGTGATTTGGATTAATATATGGCTTGATTAGAGTACAAAGCATGAAATTTGGATTAAAAAAACAAATAAGATATAATGATTCCATGTTGTGAAATACAAGTTAATTTGGCTAGAAATATAATTAACTATTTTGATGCATGTTTTAATGTGGTTAATGATTATTTATATGTAAGAATCTAGAAAAAATTTAATCATACAGTGTTATGTTAGGGTAAACCAATTGGATGGTTAGGTTAAACCTATGAGCTTGTTCCTAGAATAGTCAACTTATTAACTCAACCCATCAACTGGTAAGCTTATAGAGGCCTTGGTCTTTCTCTCTACTTAAACCCATCGACTAGTATGCATAACTAATCGACTGGTTTATGAATTTTCAACTTGTTTGTCCTAACCAATCAATCAATTTGGGGAAATCATAGTCTTTTTTATTCCAACTAATTGATTGGTTGACCCAAACTAATCGAGTGGTTGATTAAACTAATCGACTAGTTAGACTGAACCAATCAACTAGTTTGACTTGTTTGTGTGGTTTATTTCCTTTCAATTTGGTTATGCTTTGAGGCTATGTTTAGGACTATACTATGGTTAATAATGGGATAAAATACGATTTTATCATGGATCATTAGTCTAATGAAAGTATGAAAATGGATCATAATTTATGGTATAATCTATGAGTTATGTAAACGCTAAGTGGATATTCCAATTATGATAAGTGATGGTCTTGAGAAAGGAGTAATGAAACTCGGCATAGACCTAAACAAAATAATATGGCAGGTATAAAAATATTGGCCAAGGATAAATGGAAAACCCACATGGTTGGGAAAATAGAAAGAAAAAGATTAATATGGATTAAAAAGGAAAATTACCTTACTTTGTATGGCCTTGTAAGATCACACATCCTTTTGAATAAAATACTAATATTATAAAGCGAAAGATAATCAAGTTGAGTATGGGCTAGGTTACCCGATCCTAGATTAGCTATCAGTGGTAAGTCTTCATTTAGGTATTTTAGGTGCCTTTGGGCTTTGCCTTTAGGCAACATCCTAAGAAATCTTGTTGCTAAACCTTCTCCAGATACTAATGATGTACTAAGGGATATTAATAATAGAGGGTCTAGTTACCTAGGAGGTTGGCTTTACCCTGGACTTATCCTCGCACTGGTTAACCTCAGCCTAGACTTAGGTCTATTTTGGTGATTTTGAACCTTGAATTATGTCTGCTTGGTGATTAGCTTTATGACCCTTATTTAAATAGGCTTCCATGGTATGTGAGACCATGGGGTGGTGCTTAGTCCATCGCTCAATAATAATACAACATGGATGATAAGTAATTGAATGATAATTATGATTGATGACCAAATGAATGGTTAATAATTTGATGAGGATGGAACTAATAATATGACTAACAAAAGTGGATAAAAAGCTTGCTTGTACATTTGGCAATGGCCTAAATGATTAATTGGATTTTTGAATGGTATACCAGCTGGATGATTGACCTTTCTTATATGTGGATATGGAAATTGTATAACTTAAAGGATTGAGTCATTGGAAAAAAATCCTAGAGTTTTCTTGGATTCTCTTTGCTATTATATGTGTAACCGCTTACGTGATGAGGATGTGAAATCGAGCATAATATATTCTACCTTGTCAATTATACCTGATAGAATGATCTTATGTAATCCTATCATTATATATATGGATTTATCGAGATGCATGTTGTATTTCATATCCATGTATGATAGATTGGCATACTTGTATTTACATTGAGGGACCAACTTGCTTACTCAATATTTAGCATATTATTATGCCCATTTGTTTGGTCACCTACTCATGACCATGAGTAGAGGGCCATGTGTAGGTCTTTTGGGATCACTAGTAGAGGGCCTACCTTAGTTGGGTTAGGGCTAGAGAGCATGGGCATCTAGAGGTTTTTGTGGGGTCTTTGGTGGATTGAAATTTTAGAATGGGTGCTACACAATAACTCGTTTCTATCTTTGCCTCGTACTTTATTCACATCTGTTTGGTAATGTTTTTATCACGAACCCTTAAGGGTCCTCTAATGTAAATGATCTTTCAACTTGTTTATTTAATATTTATTTCAACCTTTTTATGTAATATTTATTTGTGCACTATGTTTTTTTAATGTTTTTTTAGTTTTAGCCTTGTATCTGATGTGGGGCTGGTGGCATATGCCTATTCTATTTCAAGTACGGCGGTAACACCTCATTTTTCCTAGGTGTATTTTCAGCTTCTATAATATTTTAAATAAATTTTTTTGTAGTGGAAAATGGAGATGTTACAACCTCACCCACAACTTCAATGCCTCTGCTACAACGACTAAGAAGTTAGGATACCACACCTGCCGAAGCAATGGAAAATACAAAGTGCTAGGGTGCTTATCATGGGATACCTCACCAACCCAAATAGTACACTAATGTCATGTCGGCCTGCCATAGTATAATCCTACCCTCAAGGATATGTGAATATCCCCTATCTATTGGAACCCGATAGAGATGAAATAGGTATTGAGTGAGAAATATAAACCATAAGACGACCCACCCACTAGCTTCGGTCAGCTATCCTAAGATTCGGATAAAAAGCCTCAAAAGAAACCTTTTCCATTAATTATTAATTACCAGGTGATATCATAAATCACACACTAATTCCATATTTAATGAATTAGGCATTTCCTAGTGATAACACCAAACACATCACAAGACATAAGGTGTTTCCTAGTGATAACACCAAACATAAATAAATTCCATTATTATCCAAATTTAGTGTTTCCTAGAGATACCACCAAAGACATCACAAGACTTAAAAAGCCAACAATTAGGTGTTTAGAGATGACAACAAACTAACTAATTCAAGTGATGTGGTTTTTCTCAAAGTAATGGAAGGTTGGATCGAAATTTGTAGTAGAATCTATCACCTCTGATCTAATGCAAAAAGAATGAAGTGAATTGGTGGATTATAGACGAAGAACATGATGTTACAGGATGAAGGTACTCGACAGATTTGTATAAGCTTCAAATATGTCGAGATTTAATATAGTTTTTGAGGAAGGATTATCCAGGATCTTCCTTGATCAATTTAGACCCAAAAGGGAGGATTAAACTTTAGCTCTCTTGCTAAAAGTTTGATTAAAATTCTCATTCAATAATCTGTGCATACAAACCATGTGCACAAAAGGGTATATATAGGAAAGAATAAGCTCGGTGGTAAGCTTCCTTAACCAGCCAGTTTACCCACCTAATCGAGCCCATTAATCATGGTTGAATTAAGCCTATATTAATCTTAATCCACAACATAATATCATTGGTTAAATGATACTAAGGATTAATATTACAAAGCTATACAATAGACTAAGATACATACATGAAATTATAGCCATACCCTAACTTACATAAAATATACTTAGGGTTAGGGTTTTACAACAAGTTTATACAAATAATGAATATCATCACTTTATCTCTTGTTGTAAGGTATCATCCCATGTATGTCAAAGCCTTGCATGCCTTGGAATACTTGTACAAATCAATGTGTATGAACATCATCTTCTTGCAAATATCACTACTACAAATACGGGAAATAATAACGGGACATTAATAACGGTAGTTCGAAAACCGTTGTCAAACTCGTGAAAATTAATCGGCGGGAAGTTTTGATAACGGTTCTAGTTAAAAACCGTTATTAAAAGGGCAACGTTAAAATTTGGATGGATGTTTTAATAACGGTTTTATATAAACCGTTATTAAAAGAGGATTTAATAACGGTTCATATTAGAACCGTTGTCAAAAGTCAGAAGCTTTTAATAACGGTTCTTCCAGGAACTGTTATTAAAAGATGTTTTAATAACGGTTCTCTCAGGAACCGTTATTAAAACCCCAAAATCAAACTTTTATTTCTCGCTCGGTTCTGTTTCGTGCCAAAATTTTCAGACTCTCTGCACTTTCGTTCTCTTGCTCTCCTTCCTTCTCCTTGCAAACCCTCACACCGCCAACTCGCACCACCAGGCTCCTCTCAAGTAAAGGAAACCCTCGCACCGCCACACCTCTGCCATTGTTCCGAAGCTAGCTGGCACTTGCACCTTCATCCTCTGTCGTGTTTGAAGCCCTTGCCTCTCTCAACATTCTGACCGTCGTGTTTGTAGCTAGCTCACTTTATGTATGTGTTTGTTCTTCCTCTCGTAACTTTTTATCTACTTATATAAATGCATGTCTGTCGCCAGGGTTTTCGTTCGAAAATGTGTTGTTGAATGTGTTGGCTGAAAATTTTGCTGTTTGTTGTTGAATTTGTTGCGTTATTGTTATACATTAACAAATGCATGTGTTGGCCGAGAGCTTTACATATTATTGTTGTATTTGTTTGTATGGAGAATATAGATTCAACATTATTTAGAGCTACAACTATAATAAACAAAAGAGAAGACATTATTGAGGTTATTTAGAGCTAGATTCAACTGTAAACTTTGGAGGGTCATAACTTTTTCGTGCGATCTCGGATTTAGGTGATCTAGGAGGCTATTTTGGGTATTTTTTCAAGATCTACGACGTGGCAAATCGGCAGAGCCGGTTTGGGCATTATCGGAGCCCAAAAAAGGCCGTTTTGGCCTCTAAATTTAGGTTTTTTTGTGATACAACCTTTTTAGGGCCTTTTTTACAAATTGAACCTTTAATTTAGGGTATGATGGTGTTATATAACCTCTTGATTATAGTGGTAACATATGTTTCCTACCTTTTTATTATTTTGTATGTAGGGTAATACATGTTTTCATTTATTTTAGTTTTTACTTTTATCAGAATTGTTTTTTCTCTATTGTTTATCTCTTTATTGTAATTATGGATGAGATAAGAGCTTCAGGTACCTCCAAAATTGAAGATCTTCGAGACAAAGGAACATAGATGATGATGATGAAATTGAAGTTTTTAAGGGTTCAAGTGAAGAAGACGAGCAATGGATCTTATAGTCTAGAATAGATTAGTCAACATAGATCCAAGCCATGTATGTTTGCTTTTCCATATTTTTCTATTAATGAATCATGGCATACCTAATGGCTAACTGTATATTAATTGAAACATGGGTGTTGTAGTTTTTCACCGATGACTATGCATGAGGCCAGCAATATAATGTTGATCAAATTGATGAAGTTAGAGGCCAAGCACGTGCACTCATTCATTCGGTAGCGATCTATATATTCTACATCCATTTTTAGGTTTGTATTTCGTCTACCAGCCTAGATATGTGAACTCTTTACTTTGGGGTGTAGAGCTACCAAGTTGTGGTATGCCCACTAATTTTATTGCAAGTATAGTTGGTGTATTGAGACATGCATACCAATTATAGATTGATTGAAATTATGGTGTGATTGCAGATTTGGTATGAATTGATGTTGTTTTACATTGCAGATTTGGTAATTGTTTTAACATACAGATTTGGTAACTGTGTATGTGGGCAGGAACAAAACTGCAAAAAAAAAAGTGGAGTTTTAATAACGGTTCCAATAAAAACCGTTATTAAAACCTTGTTTTAATAACGGTTCTGATAAAAACCGTTATTAAAATGTAGGTTTTAATAACGTTTCTTATAAAACCGTTATTAAAACCTACATTTTAATAACGGTTTTCATAAGAACCGTTGTTAAAAACTACGTTTTAATAACGGTTTTTATCAGAACCGTTATTAAAAACTGGAGTTTTAATAACGGTTTTTAAATAAAAACCGTTATTAAAAACTGGAGTTTACGCACATATTCGCGGGTTTTTGTGTATTTTTCATGACGGTTATGAACCGTTATTAAAGATTTAATAACGGGCGATTCAATAACGGTTGAAAACCGTTATTAAAACTATAAAATAACCGTTATTAAAACCCCTTTCCGTGGTAGTGTATGTAACATACCTACAAGAATAACTTCAATGTTTTTCAATGTCAAGCATATAAGACTTATCAAGAATATTTAACATGATAGACTCTAACATTAAGAAAGCTAAATCATATTCCTTACCTTGAGGATTAGAATGAATATCATAATCATTATGTTCAATGTATGCTCCTGCATCATACTCCCCAAGTTGAGAAGAATTTGCCCCCAAATTTTCATTAGAATAATAAGGAGATAAATAACCAACATTAATATTTCTTGAAATTCCTCTATAAGAATCTAAAAGTTCACGCTCATAAGCATTATCTCCAAACTTTCTAAGTATTTTAAATGGACCATCGGCTCTTGGCATTAGCTTTTTATATGTAAATTAGGAAATCTCTCTTTACGTAAATGTAACCAAACTAAGTCACCAGGAGAAAACACATAAGAGTTTCTATGCTTATTCGCTTGAGCTTTATACTTGGTATTGGATTTTTCAATATTATATTTGATTTTCTCATGAAGTTGTTGAAAAAATTTATTCTCTCTTTAGCTTCATAATTTTGCAATTCTCCTTTTTTCAATGGAATCATGTTAATAGGCATGTTAGGATTCACACCATACACCACCTCAAATGGACTAGTTTGGGTAGTACTAGAAGGACTACGATTATAAGCAAACTCTGCATGAGGTAACTTAACATCCCAATCTTTTGTACTTTTATTAACTAAACCTCTTAATAATGTACCAATAGTTCTATTAGTTACCTCAGTTTGACCATTAGTTTGGAGATGATGTGAAGTGCTAAACAAAAATTTAGTACCAAGCATATGCCATAAAGTTTTCCAAAAATAACTCATAAACTTGACATTAGCAACATTTGGAAGAATTATACAAAAACTCATATTTTCTTTCACAAATCCTTTATCCATAAGCTCTTGTATTTGTTTTTGTAATTCCTTTGCTTCTTCTAGGTTACATCTATAAGCCGGTTTGTTAGGGATAGGCATACCAGGAACAAGATCAATAGCATGTTCTATACCCTTTTTAGGTGATAATCCAGGAGGTAAGTCATCAAGAAATACATCATTATACTCATCAAGCAACTTAATCAAATTAGGATTTTCAAGTTGATGTTTTTTAGGTTTAGAATCTTTAAAAACTAGAGAATAACAAATTCCTTCATCTTTTATACATTTCTTCATAGCCTTTTCATGTAAAAATAATCTCTTTTTATCATATCTCAAGGGCATATGATCATATAAAGAATGTTTGAGCCTATATAATTGTTTTTCCTTTTTCACCACATATTCATTAGTTACCCCATCATGAGTTGCTTTTCTATCAAATTGCCATGGTCTACCCAAAAGTAATCCACAAGCATTCATAGGTAAAACATCACATAGAACTTCATCATGATAGTCTCTTATAGAAAATGTGATTAAAGCTCTTTTGTTTACTTTATCTCCTTTATCCTTGTTTAACCATTGTAAAGAATAGGGTTTAGGATGATTAGTAGTTTCCAAACTAAGTTTCTTAACCATAGCTTCACTAACAAGATTAGTACATGAACCACTATCAATTATGAGTCTACAAACTGTATCACCTATTTTACACTTAGTTTTAAAAATCTTTTGTCTTTGAGTAGGTGTAATACTAGGTTGTATTTGCAAGAATCTTTGAATTACAAAGCAGGGGTCTCCTTCTTCTTCTTCCATAGTTAATATTTCATTAGGAGATTCAACTTCTAATTCATCATCATCACTACATGGTTCTATGTTTTTTATTTCATGTAAGGTTATTAGCCATTTCAACCACCTTATTTTTACCTTTATCATCTTTGTAATTCTTTTTATCATATGAAAATGTTGATTTAGGTGTAAAGGTGTTAGAATAGGGTTTAGTCGAAGTAGAAGCATTAGACTTAACATAGGCTTTTGTTGTCTTAGTTTGTATTTCAATTTTCATAGCCAATTTTATCAAGTCATCAAGAGAGTCATAAGAGTACATATCAACCTTGTCTCTTATTAAGTTATTCAATCCACCTAAGTATCTAGCACATTTTTGTTCTTTTCTTTCATGAACATCACAAATAAGGGCTAGTCTTTCAAACTCTATAGTGTATTCTTCTATACTAAATAAGCCTTGCCTTAGAGTAGTCATTTTAACATACATATCTTGTTCATAGTCTCTAGGCACAAATTTCTTTCTTAAGTGCTTTTTAATTTTTTTCCAAGATTTGATTTTGGACTTCTCTTGTCTTTCTCTAGTTCATTTTAAGTTATCATACCAAATCCGAGTAAAATTTTTGAACTTTAGAGTAGCTAATTTGCACTTTCTATCATCATCATATTCTATAAACTCAAAAATAACCTCAATCTCATGCAACCATTCAAAAAATGACTCCACATTCAAATCACCATAAAATTCAGGAAGTTCAAGTTTAATACCTTGATATTCATGGTGTGGATTTCTTACATGGAATGTAGGTGCTCTTCTTTGGTTGCTTGAGACAAAATAATTTACATCCTCTTCTCCATCTTCAAGATGAGAAATATTGAAATGTCCACGTCCATTCTTGGCATGGTAAATCGGCTTCATTCTCCATTCGAGGTTGCCATGGTTTACACTTGTCTTGGTTGGCCAACTTTGCTTCTACACTTTGGAGTTGATGTTGTAGTGTGTTTTGAGTCTGTAGTTGGGCATGCATGCGTGTGGTGAGGCTTTTGATGGACTCAACCAGGGAACGCACCTCTTCACTAGCCATGGTGAAGGTTGACACACAACCTTTCTTGATGCACACAATATATCTTCCACAAATGTAGGTGCTGGATTTGTTTTGCCTCTAACCAAACAAAGCACAAACCAATTTCTAATTCTAAAGCAAATGTCAAACACTACCTGCAGTCTTTACCTAGGCACAAAGGATATCTTTCAGCCCCAATAATAGGTACTGCACGCAGGTACACACAAACAATGAAAGATTAGTAATAATAGGTGTGAAAATTATTCACATAAAATCATAGAACATGTTTCTGTGTTGTCAATAAAAGCATGTCTTTCAGTGGGATTTTTGTGTTGAAGTCTGCATAGAAAATGTAGAGGAGATCCAGAGGTAGGTGATGGACTAATTTCTTGAGCGAAATTGATGAGAAATGAATTGAATATGGGGCCTGCAAGTTCCAGATCAATCTCGGGCTTCACATAAAATCAAAGAACATGTTTCTGTAATTTCAACAAACACTTATCTTCCAGTGGGATATTCTTGTTTAAGTCTTCATAGGAAATGTATAGGAGATCCAGAGGTAGATGATAGACTAATTTCTTGAGAGAAATTGATGAGAAATGAATCGAATACACGGCCTGTAAGTTTCAGGTCTGTTTTGGGCGATTGAGAACTGTCTAGGAATGTCGAACACTTTGAGGCTTCTTTGCTTGCTTGCACAAAGAGAAATTGAAGGGGGTTGTTTTAAACATGATCACACACTAATAGAGAGTAGAATACAATAGAAATCAAGTGCTGGAGAGACATACACGATTGTTGCAAACAGACGAACCAAACTGGTGCTGCTGAAATTCGAACTCTGTTGGTATTTTATGTGGAAAGTTGAGCAAAAATGCAACAAGATCCTTGCAAGATTGCAAGAACATCGAGGAAGAACTTCAAAAAAAATTAAATAAGTTCATCAATAATCAAGAATTAAAAGAAATGGTGGATTAGCCGTGGAGTTCTTGGTGAAAGAACACAACACGATTTTAGCTTCGAACAAATGAAGCTTTGATACCAAAAATGATGTGGTTTTTATCAAAGTAACGGAAGGTTGGATTGAAATTTATAGTAGAAGATTTCACCCATGATCTAATGCAAAAAGAATGAAGTGAATTGGTGGATTATAGACGAAGAACTTGACGTTACAAGATGAAGGTACTCGACAGATTTGTATAACCTTCAAATATGTCGAGATTTAAGATAGTTTTTGAGGAAGGATTATCCTGGATCTTCCTTGATCAATTTAGACCCAAAAGGGAGGATTAAACTTTAGCTCTCTTGCTCAAAGTTTGATTAAAATTCTCATTCAATAATCTGTGCATACAAATCATGCGCACAAAAGGGTATATATAGGAAAGAATAAGCTCGGTGGTAAGCTTCCTTAACCAGCCGAGTTTACCCACCTAATCCAGCCCATTAATCATGGTTGAATTAAGCCCATATTAAAATTAATCCACAGCATAATATCATTGGTTAAATGATACTAAGGATTAATATTACAAAGCTATACAATAGACTAAGATACATACATGAAATTATAGTCATACCCTAACTTACATAAAATATACTTAGGGTTAGGGTTTTACTACAAGTTTATACAAATAATGAATATCATCACTTTATCTCTTGTTTTAAGGTATCATCCCATGTATTTCATAGCCTTGCATACCTTGGAATACTTGTACACATCAATGTGTATGAACATCATCTTCTTGCAAATATATAACATACCTACAAGAATAACTTGAATGTTTTTCAATGTCAAGCATATAAGAATTATCAAGAATATTTAACATGATAGGCTCCAACATTAAGAAAGCTAAATCATCTTCCTTACCTTGAGAATTAGAATTAATATGATAATCATTATGTTCAATGTATTCTCCTGCATCATCAAGTCTCAAATATCATCATTATGATTCTTATTAAGTCTAATGTAAACATGGTTGTAATAATAATTTAAATGTTGCAATTACGTGGAGTGTTAACAGAAAATTCCCAAACGAAGAACAACAATTAACAATGAACCAGTGAGAATACAACTAGACCCATTAATCATCCCTGAGACTTGTCAATAGGTCTGGTCTTACCAGACCATAACTAAAAATAACACTAGCAGACAAGTCAACTAATCATTGTCAATGATCGACTATTCATCTAAAACTAGTAGATGTGTTTGGTCCAAACTGTTGATGGGTTTGACATCTGATTGACTAATTTTAGTGACCAAGTAATTGGTTCATCGAACCAATCAACTCACCTTACAACCAATTGATCAAAATTTACAAACCATGCGAATGTTCACGCAACCTTTTAGAGGGTTCGGTGAACTAATCCAAGAAAACCAATAGCCAAACTTGCGACACACACACAAAAATTAACCAATTTTTACCACATCAATTCTAGCATATTTCTATGGCATAAAACACATAAAGAGACATGCTCATACATAGAATCACATTGATACATGGGAATGTAGGCATTTAAATGAAATCATACTCAAATTGCCAACTCATATATAAAATTAGACAAACGAACAATGCTTAGATTTGAAGAATAAACTCTATTACATGATCAAACTCTAGAAATAGAAAACCACCAAGAAAATGGAACCACAATTATCAACAATAACCTCATTTATATTAAAGATAAGAATCCCTTACTTTAATAAAAATCTTCTAGAACATAACTCCTACATTACAGTTATCTAGCTAGACCTCAATTCCTAAGAAAATAAAAAGTCAAAACCATTAAATCATCTTTTTAAAACTTCATTAAAATCAAAGAAAAACACAAGCAAAAGAACAAGAACAAAACTCAACATTTTCTAAGAAAAAGAATTCCAAGGATAATGATGCTTGAATATTCAAGCTTTTTCAAAACCTTAATCTTTCATTGATTGAGTGAAACAAGGGAGAAATAAAGGAAAGATCAGAAAAATAAAATAGAGATAAAAACTCCACCAACGTGGGAATGGATACTCGCTAAAGTAATTATTAGAAACGACCTCATCCCAAACCATTAATAAGAGTAATGTGTAACATATCTCTTTATCAATAATAATAAATCCCATAATCTCACAAGTTTCACAAGCATAAGATCAATAAAAATATATAACACTATAGTTAGGCATAAAGGCATAGAGTTCTTCCTAAGTTAAGGATTGTTTTCCTCTCTATTCAATGTTTGCCTAATTTTTCTTGTTTTATCTCTGATTTTATCTCCTATTCTTCTCTACTTTTATATTTGTAGCTTTATATGTGTATTCAATAGCAATTTTTGATTATATGTTATAGTAAGATAGGAACATTTGTGGCTTGAAGATATCCTACAATTAACATCTTGATTTTATGTTTTAAGTGTCATTAACAATGAGCAAATTTCACCAAGGGAAAGGTAGAAGAGAGGAAGAAAAATATTTAAGAAATGAAAATACATCAAGAATAGAGAGTATAGAGAGCAGATATTGTTGAAATCTATAAGAGAGAGAGAGAGAGATAAGACTAGTATGGTTAAGCATGGGCAACTAAGGTGAAAGAGAAGACATGATGGTGTGAGGCAAATTAAGTGTCGTTAGGGACGAAATGATTACAAAAGGTTTGTAAGTCACTAAGGATGTGAAATAAGTCAAACATGCATCCCAGCTACTAGAAAAGAAACAGGAAAGTGAGGGAGAAAGGAGAAGGTGGGGTATGACTCAAACATGCTTCTTATAAACATTTAACTAAACAAAATCATAGAATATCCAAATAATGTAAAAATATTCCCAAAGCACCAAAATATGTTCAATAGCATAAATATATTATAATTTGAAGTTTTTATAAATATTAGAAAGATATTTGATTCAAAATTGGAAAAGAATCTTAAATTACATAATAACTAGTTGATCAATTTCGGTAAACCAATCTACAAGTTCATCAAGATTAAAATTTTCAATCTCCAAGCATACCATTTAATTTCTTAGGCAAGCCAATCGATTGGGATGCCTAAAATTCACATTTTTATAAGAATTTTACACTATTTTCAAAACCAATACTAATGTTATTTTTGTTAATATAATTTTGAACATATTTTGAAAGATTTAAGGAAAAGGTAGTAGAGTTGATGGATTTCAATCTCCATTATGAGCACATCGAGGCATTCATGGATACTTTCAATGCCTACATAGATGGCTATATTCAAGCTCCATAACCACCTTCACTAGTGCCATTACCCCTATTAGTTTTAGTGGATTACCTCAAGAGAGCCTAACATCATCATCCACCAATCTTTGAGGGTGAAGAGGACCCTCACATCATGTAGTGATGGGTTAGGGATATGGAGAAGATCTGATGGAAGAGAAAAAACTCAAGAATTGGCCTTTGTCATTATGGAACCAATTGTTCTTCAATTAGAAAGTATCTCCAATAAAATTGAAGACAAATAGATGATTACGTTGAAAGCAATTGATGAAACCTACCATACAAGCTACTACGCCTACACATGCATGTGCATAACAAGCATGGCATACATAGAGTGCATGGATATGTGCAGAGGGGAAATAATATGTAGTTTGGATGTGAATATTAATTGATTTAGCTAACTAAGTAATTAATTAGTATAGTTAGAGATTACCTACATAATATTATAGCATAAATCTACCTTTTTAAAGAATATATCTTTTAACTAGGTATCTCTTGAAGAATTATATCTTTTAGCCAGTATCTTTTAATTGATAGTCTTGGCTATATAAAGCCATAGAACCCACGATTGGAGATACATATCATTGAAAATTACAAATATTGAATTCTATGTGAGTTCATCTTAAGTTCAATCAAATCTCTGTGAACAATTAATCTTGAAGCCCTTAATCTCTTTTATGTGTGAATTAGAGAGTAAGTAATATCTTTTCTAAACTCCATAACCCATGCCCTTCTAGCTATAATCATCATCCAAACACATCCCAAAAATCAAAGCCGTAATTTTTAAAACAAAACCCTAACCCTAACCCTAACCCATGAAACCATCCATCATCAAACCCTAATCATCAAATCTTTCTGATAATCATCCCATCATTGTTGAATCATATTCATCATTCATCCATCAAATTCAAATCATCAACACTATTGACTCATCATCACTATCATCAAATCATCATCATCATTATTCTACCCTATTCAAATCCGTACATCATTAATTCGCCACTTTCAAATCATCATCTTCCTATTTATAACATAATTGAGCATTAGTTTTCTATATTTAGTAATTCCACATTCCTACACACATCAAGACCTTTGCTATATATGGTTACCCATTTGACAAGAGAATTAATGTTGTTGTGTATTACCTGAGTGGGCCTATAGACATATGGTGGAGGAGCATCTAGCATAGAGGCAAAGAGCATACCACTTGAGGACCTTCCCTTGAGGATGGGAGTTACCCCACCAAACATGGTTGGGATATATATGTAGGCCCTAGAATTTTCTCAGTCATCCTATCTAGGAGTACCTAGTTAGGGGATAAGAGGAAATTCGAGGGTCATTGGCAACCCAATGGAATAAATAAGGCATATTCTAAAGGTAGCATATTACCTAGGTATGGTACGATTATAGGGCCATCACCCCAATTGGGAGGTTAGGGGGATGTTTTGAGGTGAGACATTACTACTAGAAAACTTATACAGCTTACCTCCCAAGATGGATTGCTATGGCAACAAGGTGAGTTGCCATTATTACTATGGCAACATAGGGATTATGACTGAAGAACTTTAGCCCAATAAAAACAACACAATGGAATAAAATCAAAGGAAAAAATACCCAACAATGCATGCTAGATTAACGTCAAACCTACTAGTTGCTCGAGTAGGTTAACCGATTGATTCAAATTGAAGGTGATAATGATCTAACTGACTTCTTGCTCCAATTTGTCATTACTCTAATTATTGGAATTCAATCTCATTCGACTAAGTGAGTGCAAATTACTTCACATCTCTACTAGTATCAACACAAAACAAAAATGGATCACTAGATATGTGTGTTAGCATCACTAAGAACTCCCTCTAAATTTTAAGGGGCATAATACTTAACAATGAAAAGCTCAACATCCATAAAATAGAGAGAAAAGGGTATTTAAAAAAGAAAAAACTAGCTTTGTTTTATATCAAAACCCTATTTCACCTTAGTTGCATTAGACTTGGGTTCTTTTTATCAAATTAAAGCCACCTTAGTTTTAATCCTATTAAATCCACCTTGGGATTGTAGAGATAATAACCATATTAAGACCTTATCTTACCTAGTTTACATCTATTTTTTATCCAATTTGATTGGTGTGTAACCCTATAGACTCACATAATTTTGGCAATGGACTAAAACTCCTTTTGAGCCCACAAATCATACGATATATCTAGAAAGACATTATGAGCACCCAAACTCTGTAAATGTCATAAACTTAACACAACATATTATAACATATATATTTATCATTTTTTCAATATGTATATTAAATATAAGGTATTCATGTTATCCTTGTTTTGTTTAGTCACACTCTCTCTCAATCACCAAGTAATAATAACCTTAAAGAAATGACACATCATTTGCACATGGCCATGCTAACATTAGTCATACTTGTCAAAAAGCCTAAAGAAATCATTCTTTTATCATGAGAGGGATAAATCCCATATTAATCATCTATAAGTCCTATATGATTCACACTAAGTTTGTTATTAAGTTTATCATCACTCTTATTAATGGTAATGATTGGGAAAGTAAAAACATGATGCTCATCATACAGAAATATACAAAGATCTCAAGTGAGATGAAAATACACTATATGGAGAAAACTAATGATGCTCAACAAAATATTCAATGTAGTGTCCACCTATTTGGTCAATCCAATACCAAGTTTCATAACATGTATCTATATTATTACTTTGATATATCATATCAATGATTAGTGTAATATGATCATCATCTAATCAACATACTAGTCTTATGATCACTATATCCTTTAATTAGATGATATAAGACTAGGGATGATTGTTGAATACTAATATTTCTCTATTTTTGTAGAGTTCTATGATGCACTTACACACTCAATTATCTACATATAGAACAACCACTCAAAGGGATACCAACATTTGAATAAATAACATTATATGATCTTTTGTTAATCAGCATAATAACTAAATATGCAAATGCAAATCATCGAATATGATTAGTTCTAGAGCATATTTCCAATAATCTCCCAATTACATTAGGACCAATCATGCACAAGACTAATTCCTCGTTAAATAGTATGAAGTTCATACATTGATTATGGAAGAGGCTTTATTAATGGATCACCAATATTGACATCTGTATGAACCTTACATAAATTCACATCACACCTTTGGAAAATCTCTTAAATGATATGATATTTCTTGAGTATGTGCTTGGTCTCTTGATGTGACCTTGGCTCCGTAGTTAGCGCAACAACTCCATTGTTGTCACAACACAAACAAAGTGGACTTAATATTCAAGGAACAACTTCTAATTTAGTAATGAATTTCATAATCACCACTACTTCCTTTGATTATTATGAAGCATCAATATACTCATATTCTATTATATAATTAGCAATTGTGTCTTGTTTTGAACTCTTCCAACTCATAATTACACTATTAAGGAAAAACATTTAACTAACTATGATCAGAAATCATCAATATCTATTTGGAAACTTGCATTTGTGTAACCACTTAAAAATAGGTTCTGTTCTCCTCCATATACCAAGAACATTTATTTTATCCTTCTCAATTATTTTAGAATTTTCTTGACTATAGTATAGAAAATCTCACTAGGGGATTCTACTTGCCATCCTCATGGCATATTAGATATCCAAACGAGTGTACAACATTGCATACATTATAGAGCCAATGGTTGAAGCATATGGAAATTATACTCAAGTTGTCTAGCTCATATTATGTATTAGGATGGTAGTCTTGCTAAGATTTAGATCATGCTATATAGACAACAAACCTATTTTAGAGTCTTGCTTATTTTACCTATGGAGTTTCTTGTCGATATATTTACTCTAACATAATCCAATTAACTTTTTAGATCATAGTCACTAAAATATTAGCTACTTCTCCAAGATCCTTTACTAAAAATGAATTTTCTATCCATGTCCTTATAGGTTGTAGTATGGGAATATAATTTCTAATAATTAGTATGTCATATACATAATTAGAAAGGGAAAAAATTACGCTACCACTCATATTCATGGGAACAGAAGACTCTTCTTTACATCTAGTGAATCCACACTCTTTGACTAATTTATTAAAATGAAGATTTCAACTTACTTAAGGCCATAAATTGATATCCTAAGCTGGTATACCTTTCAAGAAATGATGGGATGTGTAAAGCCTTTAGGTTGTGTCATGTAAATATTCTCTTGGAAATATCCATTAATGAATGCAATGTTGACATCCATTTGTAATATATCTTAATAATGAAATGCAAAAATTTCTAGAATAATATAAAATAATTTATGCATAGCAATAGGTGAATAGGTTTCATCATAGTTATTACCATGAATTTATCTATAACCCTTAGCCATTAGAAGTGTAATAAGGACATCCACGATGTCATCATTATCAAGTTTCTTCTTAAATATCAATTTGTATATAATTGTTCTAAAACCATTAGGTTGATCGTAAACTTCATACTTAGTTTATATCCATCGATTCCATCCCATATTTGATGGTTTCCAACCACTTATTGGAGTTGGAGGTCATCATTACATCCTCTTATGTTAAGGGTTCATAATTTCCTAATAATAACACATCATGATGGTCTTCCATGAGAAACATATATCCCAATAGCTCATGAATCACGTTAGTGGACCTTCATGGAACATTTTTCCACTTCTATAGCTCCTACAATAAATTATACAAGCTACTTAGACTCTACTATATTGGGATCATTATCTTATGGTTCTTGAATTTCATTAAGATTTAGTTAAATCCCACTATTTGGAAAGAAATTCTCTTTCTATAATGATGCCACTATGAGTAACAAACACTTTGTTCTCGGTGCAATCTTAAATGTTATATAGTTTTGTTTCTTTAGGATACCGAATATAGACGAATTTGTCCAATTTGGGTTCAAGATTTCTTTAGTTAAAACAATTTATGTATTCTTCACAATCCCAAAGCATAAGAGAAAGACAAACTCTTAACCTTTCAAGTCAATATCTCCTATAGAATCTTTTTTACTACTTTTGATGGACCTCTATTTTGTGTGAATCTATGGTTTCAAGAAAATATCCCAAGAAAGAGATTGGAAGATCTATATGACTCATCATTTATCAAGCCATATGTAATCATGTTGGATTCCACCTTTCAAATATACCATTTCCCTATAGAGTACCTTATGGATTAAGTTGTGAAACCATTCCACATCTTTAGAGATGGTCATCAAAATCTTAGCTTATATATTCATCTCCTTAATCCAATCGAAGAGCCTTAATACCTTTACAAAGCTGGTTGTGTAATTCATTATTAAATTATTTTAACTATTCAAAGGATTCATTTTTATGTTTCATAATATAAACATAACCATATCTACTGAAATCATTAGTAAATGTGATGAAGTACCGAAACCCTCCTCTAAAAGTTGAACTAATTGGTCCACAAACATCAACATGTTTGAGGTCCAATAATTCATTCATCCTTTAATTTTGTCTAGAATATAAGAACTTTTCCATTTTCCCTAATACAAATGATTCACATGTTTCAAATGATTCAAAACCAAATGCTTGTAGAATTCTATCTTTCTAGAGATTCATATTGGGATTCTCAATTATATGTTCTAAATGATAATGCTAGATGTAAGAAAGATTCAAAGCATTAGATTTAATTATCTCAGTATTTATGTTATAAATAAGAATATCAAGATCTATAACATAAAGCCTATAATTCATTCAGCCGTAATAATTAAACACATCATTCAAATAAAAGGAAAAACTATTGTTCTTAATAATAAAATAAAAGCCTTCCTTGTCCAAATAAGAAAGAAAAATGATGTTCATACGTAATTCTGATGTACATAACAATAACTATTCAATTGTAGAATTAATCCTAATGGTAACTCGAAATTGAAATTTCTGATAGCTTAAGAAACAATTGTTGCTCCATTATCAAAGTGTAGGTCCAATTCTCATTTTTCCATTCCACTCTCCTTTTAACTCTACACATTTGTACACATGTGACTTCCACATATAATATCTAATACCCAAAAAGAATTAGAAGTAATAACATTTACTTCTATAACACAAAACCCTAAATATATAGCTTCAACTAAGCCAGTCTTCTTACCTTCTGAGTATTTCTTTAAGTTTCTCTTCCAATACCTAAACTTCTTGCAAAAGAAGCAATTTTTGTTAGTAGTTTTTTTTTCTAGGCTTGGGGTCTACCTTGTATTTTTTTTTCCCAAGTCTTAATTGGAATTTTTCCTTTACTCTTGGGATCAACCATTTCCTTTCCTTTAACAACTCTCTTGAAAAAAAAATTCCTTTTGAGCCATGAACACATTATTGGGTTTCTTAATGTGATGATTAGCAGTGATAAAAATCCCATGAAACTCAGGCAATGATTTATGAAGATGATGCATGAAGTAAATCATGGTGATCTTATCATATAACTTAGATAATGATTATAAGATCAAATATATAGCCAAATCTTTGTTAATAGGAATATCTAATGTCTCAAGATCATAGACAGAACCAATTATCTTTAGAACATGAGGAGTAACTGAGTTCCCTTCTACCATCTTACATGAAAACAATACTTTTATGGTCTCAAACTCTTCAACTCAATCTTATTTCTCAAACATGTTCTTGATTTCAGTGGTAAAAGCATTGGAATTGACTATAAGCTCAAAACTTTCCCTATAGTCTTAGTTCATGAAATATAACGTTATAAGCGTGCTAGGTAAAAGGGGCATTAGCCACAAATTGTTGTAGGGAGTGCTTGTTTAAGGATAAATTTTCTCCTTTATTGAGTGAGTTCTCAAATTTCTATGATAGTTGGTGAAGTTATTTCCAAATAATTTTTTTTCTCATAAACTAATTGTAGTGAGAAAGTGTTAGTGTTATTATTTGTCATATTAATCTATAAAAAAAAAAGATGCGAGAAGATTTAACATGTGTTTATCAAATAACTAGATTCTATATACTCATAAAAGTAAAAGAATCTCCCAATAAATTTCATTTTCGTTTTTGTAATATAGCAGTACAAGATCTATAATTCACTAATGTTTAATTAAGCTTTCACTTACCACTTAAGGTATTAGTAATTTAAGTAAGCAACACCTTAGTAATTACATCCTATGTAACTCCTATATGTTGGGTGACATCTAATGTCCCAAAAAGCCCAACCATGTACCTCAATTCCTAAGACCATATTGATGTCCATGTGAACTCCAACCATTACAATTAATAGGTAACAATCACCAAAAACTATTTCACCAAGATAATCATGAATGTCTTTCTTTAGCAGACCCAATCAATGATGATACTAGTGAAGAGAGTCTTAAGTATTAAGAAGTCATTAAATACTTTTATTATAAAGGAAAAGGATATATTTAAAACATTCATGAATAGTACCTAGGCGACAAATAAAAATAAACAAAAATAATAACATGCGTGATATAGCATGGCCCCTAAACAAAAATAAATTAAGAACCAATTGTCACTTATGATCTTCTACTAGAAAATTCTTGAACTTTTCATGGAAAATCCTTTGTTTTAAGTGCTAGAAAAAAATCACTTAGGATGCAGTCCTGAATTCTTCAAGGAAATCATTCATTTTAAGTGCTAGAATAAAATCACATAGGATGTACACTACATTCTTATGATTTAATTGATAGAAATAAGGATACATAAAAAGGGTGTCTTAAAATACAAGAGATTTATTAATGAAAAGAAATATTTACAAGAATACTCAGTGACTCAGAGGCCATAAAACCATTACAAAATTACATAATAGAACATAGAACATAGATCATAATTACAAGGCCATGTATTATAATTCAAAACATCACTTATGTACATGTACTCATACATTTTTTATAAAAAAAAATTCCAATCATATGCAAAAATAAGATAACATGAGGTCAAGGGGCAATATCCTAAACAGTAGTTATTAAAATAATCACATTAATATATTGGAATAAAAATAATGGATTGATTACATTAATTAATCATATTTATTAATTTTAATTAGAAAAACATAATGGATTGATCTAATCAAGCCTATAATCATCCAATATCTATTAGACTTAACCGCCTCAATTAAATATGTAACACCCCCATTTTTTACAACTATGTTTTTGTTTTAAAAAATTATGGAAGCAAAAGAATACTAAAAACATCTAGAAAAAAAGTGGCATGCTACTACCATACCTAACAGAGGACAAGAGTGAACCACCCTTCTTGTGTTAGATACAAGGGTAAGAAATGAAAATAATCAAAATAATAATAAAGTACCCAAGAAATATGATATATATATATATATATATATATATACTAAAGAAACCATTTACTAAAATAGATCCTCACTAGTCCCTGAAGTAGTCAAATTAGGGTTTTATATCTATACCTGACCCCACTTGAGATTATAATATATTGTTGGTTATAAATAGCTCTAATCACCCCTTCTATTCATCTTTTTTTTTATTCACTCAATTAGTCTAACCTCTAACAATGTGATATTTCCCTTAAAATCAAGGCTTAATTGGTTTCCTTTCACTCTTTATATCCTTTCTCTATTTCCTTCTTGTTTATCTTTAAATGATGAAGGGTTAGATTTAGGAAAAAGTTGAGACACACTTTTGGGAAGAAAATTCCTACTATTCTCCTCTTTACTTGGTAAGTCATTTTCATCTTCTATTTCAAGCTTTGATTTATAAAAGTATATGTTAAAAATTATGAAGCTTCGACTCTATTTTTAAGGCTTTGAAAGTTAAAGAATTTTATAGGTTGGGTTTTCTCATTTAAGGAAAGTTTGGCCTACATAAATTATGTCATTCTCACTTCTAGAAATGTGTCTTGGTTAATCTTATATGTTAAGAAACCTTTAAAGTGTTGATTTTATATGTTGGTATGAGTATTTGATTTTTAGATTTGGTACTGGATGATTAAACTGTAAAAATTGAGATGAATGCATGAATTTTAGGGAAAAGCACATTGTGAAAATTAATTATGAAATATGAAGCTACTTTAAGCTAGAAATTTTTAATGTGATATTAGTCTATGTCTCAATTTGTTATGGTCGTGATTTATAAGTATGATCATCATGAAAAATGCTTATTTCATGCTATTTGAGGGAAAACCAATCCATTGGTTAGGGCCAATCAATCTACTTGTCCTTAGAAAAGTTGGTTAGTTTACCCAACCCATTGATTGGATGATCTATGGTGACCCTAGTATTGCTCTCTACTTAAATCTATCCACTTATTCAGCGGAACTGATCGACTATTCTATGAATTATCAACTGATTTATCCAAACCAATCAACCGATTTGAGAGAGACATGGGTTTAGCTAAGGCAGACCAATAGACTTGTCACCCTAAATTGATAGACTTGTTTACCAAATTGATTGACTAGTTGGTACATTTGATTAACTACGGAGGTCAAACTAATTGACTAATTTGGTTAGCTTATGTTATCTTGGTTTCTTTTCTTGGATATGCCTTAAGATTATGCCTAACGTTGTTACATTACTATTTAATGGGTAAATGAATATGTTTACATGGATTAACAACTTAATTGATGGATTAAATGAACGATGACTCAAAATATACTCAACAGTCCTTGTTAAAGTGTTGATGGGTAAAACTTGAGTAAATATTTGATGGCTTAAAAAGGGAAATGAAATCTAAAAACGTATATTGAGTGTATTAAGCTCTTGTAATCAGTTATTGTTCAATGGAAATTAATGTAAATTCCAGACGTCATTGGCAATAGTAAGGTTTAATATGGAATGAACATGTGGATTTCATGTTTTTGTGGGCATTGCATGATCACGTAACCTAAAGTGTAATACACTAATCATGTACTATTTTTATTTGGGTTTGGGTTACGCAATCCTTGATTAGCTATCGGAGGTTAGTTTGTCTCTTGGAGTTATTAGTACCTTATGGCTTTAACTCCCAATAGGATCCTAGTAGATCCTAGTACCTTACCTACTCTAAACACTAAAAATGTACAGGGGGGTATCTGTACTAAAGGAAATGGTTGCCTTAGTGGGTTTAAGATTTATCTTAGACATATATCCATTTGTGGTTACTTAGCTTCAGTCTGGACTTTATGTCCCTTAGTTTTGGTGGGATTATATACTATGTAAGACCATGGAGTGCTACTCAGACCATCGCTCAATGATAATGATAAAAATTTGAAAGAGTATTTCAATAGTAATTGGAATAAGTATCGCACAAAATAATTTGATTTAATAGAAATTATATTAGATGAAAATAATGGTAATGTAGAAGATGGCCTATAGAAGAACTTTTGTGCCTTGATGAATGTAACATTATTATTAATTAAGTCATTGTACTTATAGCATGTGCTTCTGCATCCATGAAGTAATATTAGAATTTTGAGCCTAATTAATCATATATAGTACTAACCATCTATGACTTATAGGATCTTGTGTGTTGGTAGCTCCATTGAGGCGATAAATTTTCTTTCTCAATATATAGCTTATTGATGTGCCCATTTGCTTGGTCACTTGCTCATTCTCATAAGGAGAGGGACATGTCTGGGTTTTCTAGGAGGACTAGTTGTTGACCAATCATGTGTGACAATGGTTCTAAGAGCGTGGACATCTAGTTGCTTTGAGAGGTACTTGATGAACTAGAGTTTAGGATGTCACTACATTTTTTATATATAATTTCAACCCTATACTTTAGATTAAATTTTCTTCCCCTCATACCTGAATACTTCGGATCGCTAAGGTCTTGTACTTGGAAGTTTTCCTATTTATATCATCTAACAAATTTTTGTATACTCCATTATTAGTTTCTTCAGTTTTGATTTCTTAGCCCTGTATCTAGCATGGGATGGGTGGCTAGTGCCTATCCTATATTATGTATGGCAGTAATAACCTATTTTTCTAAATATTTATGAAATTTTTGCTTCTATAGGGTTTTCAAAACTAAAATTTTCACTTGTTAAAAATAGGGTATTATAGGCTGATATCAAAGCTTTGAATTAAAATTATATTTACTCTTGAAGTTTCTAACTGATACTATAGGTTGGCATCAAGTCTTGTTTTGAAACTTTCATTTCTCTTAACGGTTCTAGTAGACATCAAGTATTGGAACCAAGTTGATTTTCCAAATTCTTTTAAATGATTTTCCTAAATCCTTCAAATATTTAGTTGAAAGTAAAGATTTTTCAAATCCGACAAATCTATGAGCTAGATTGAGCTAGTGGAATGTATTGGAGATAGCTTTATTCATTATTTGTGATGTTAGTCTTAGTGGTAAATGATGAATTAGTTCTAATTACTCTTAGCCTTTAGGAATCAGTGGCCAGTAACTACCATTATGAGCATATTAAGGAATTCACGGAGACCATCAAAGCCTACCTATAAGGCCAGATTTGAGTTCTACTAGGAGGATGCCTGAATGTCATTAGCTAGTCAGAGGTAGAGCGTGAGGCCGGTGTGGTAACTAGTATGCCTACGGTCTCTATCTTTCTAGTATATGTATCAGTTGAATCTGATGGATTACACTCTTTCATATCATCCGCATTCATATCTAGAGTTATTTTATTTCCTTCTAGCAGCATTTCCACTTCTATTGTGTTACCCTCAAAGGACAGGATGACATGATATAAATTCTATAAGGGGGCGGCCTTGATGGGTAGGGAGGTAAAATTTTCATTAGATCTTATGGAGATTGAGTTGTTTTGCTTTGATGTAATTATCATAATGGATATGTTGGGAAAGTACTAAGCATTGATGGATTGTGCATAAGAATATGTGGTTCTGCAAGGACCAAAGGTTGTTAGGATCTCAAATTACAATTATGAACCTAGCCCCTCTATAAATATCATGTTAGAAATTATGATAAGAAACCTTGTACATAAGGGATATGTGCTTTTCTTGTGTGGTATTTAAGATAGCGAAGTGATTGAGACACCATTGAAGCACATTCCAGTTATCTATGAGCATCTTGATATATTCCTTGAGGAGATTTTTAGAATGCCACCATTTAATATGTTGAGTTTATAGTGCATATCTTAAGCGACAAAACTAGTATCTAAAGCCTCATACCATATGACATCTTAGGTGATGAAAGATCTCATGTCCTAGTTAGAGGAGTTATTAGGGAAGGGTTACATCTAATCCAATATATCACCATGGGGAGTGCTAATTCTATTTTTAAAGAATTATAGGAGATTGAGGTTGTACATTGATTATAGAGGGTTAAATTAGGTTATAGTAAAGAAACATTATTTGTTGCTAAGGATGGATGAACTATGCAACCATCTAAAGGGAGCTAAGGTATTATTCAAGATTGATCTTTGGTTATCATTAATTGAGGATAGGGGAGCAAGACATGCATTTTGGACAAGATATGACCATTATGAGTTTATAGTAATACCTTTCGGACACAATAATGTGCTAGCGACACTTATATTCCTCGTGAACCAGATATTTCGACCATTCTTGGATCAGTTCATTATGGTGTTAATCAATGACATCCTCGTCTACTCTAGCAACTGAGAGATACATAAGAAACATTGAAGGTGGACTTTGGCATTGTTAAGATCACACTAATTGTACTCTAAACTTTCAAAGTGTGAGTTTTTTCTTGACCAAGTAGCTTTTCTTGGACATATAATCTCTATGGATGGAGTAGCAGTGGATCCTTCCAAGATTCAAGCAATGTTCAAATGGCTAACACAAAATTCTATCAAGGACGTGCATGACTTTCTAACATTAGCTAGTTACTACCAAAGGTTTTTTGTTGTTTTTAAAGATAGATCATTCATTGACTAACCTACTTAAGAAGTTTACGCGATTTCAATTAGATGAGAAGTGTAGTAGAGATTTTGAAAAGTTAAAAAAGCATTTAGCTGTAGCTCTAATGCTTACATTGCTAAGTAGGTCTAACAGTTTTAAAGTACACAGCATTGCTTCCAAGCAAGGGCTAAGTTGCATACTGATGCAGTATAGGAAGTTGGTAGCACAAGTGTGTCAAGAACTAAAGTATCATGAATAGAACTACTAAGTACATAACTTAGAGCTTACAGAAATAATATTCGCTATAAATATTTGGAGACACTATATGTATGGGGTTTAGTGCAAGTTCTTCCCCAACTACAAGAGCCTCGAGTACATCTTTTCTCAATAGAAGATGAATATTAGATAGCACCAATGGTTGGAGTTGGTTAAGAATTACGACTTGGAGATCACCTACTATGAGGGTAAGGCCAATGTTGTGGAAGACACTCTTAGTAGGAAGATTTCACATTCCTTTGACATAATAGCATTATCTTATCAGTTATGCTAGAAGATTAGGAAGATGGAGATTGAGTTGATTACCATTGGGAGAGTTGAGGTATGGATGAGTGCACTCACTATCACTCTTTAGATCTTTGAGGAAATTCAAGCAAATCAACTCAGTGATGTTAAGCTTGACCGAATCAAGAAATCTATTTAGGAGGGTAGAGCCTAAGGGTTTCAACTTCACAAAGATGGTAGTTTCAGATATCATAGTAGGTGGTGTATTCCCTAGAGATGTGTAGAGCCTAAGAGTAACATCTTAAAGCAAAGACATTATACTCCTTATTCTGTACACCCTAAAGGGGACAATTTGCACAAGGATCTAATGAAAGTGTATTGGTCGCCCTAAATGAAGAAAGAGGTCGCATAGTTTGTTGCCCAATGTTTGACCTGTTAGAAGGTCAAAATTGAGCATAAGAGGGCATGATGGTTGGTTCAACCACTAAAATTTCCATAAGGAAAATGGGACAACATCGTGATGGAATTCATGGTGTGTCTTCCTAGGACCTATTATAGCTTTGGTTCCATTTAGCTTGTTGTGGATTTATCGATTAAGCCAGTATTATTCATACACATGACGACCACATAGATTATGAAATAGTTAGCTAATGCATATCAAAAGTACATGGTGCAATTGCATGGGATTCCTAAAGACATTGTGTGGGACTTTGACTCTAGATTTTTTTTTCACAATTTTAGAAAAGGTTACAAGCTGCTTTTGGGGCTTACTTTTACATGAGTACCACTTTTTCAACCGACCGTGAATGGTAAACATATAATACTATTAAAACCTTAGAGGATATGCTTCAAGCATATGTGTTGGATTTTGGGGGTAGTTAGAGGATCGCCTAGACTTAATCGAGTTCTCGTAAAACAACAATTACCATGCTACTATCAAGATGACATACTTTAAAGTGTTGTATATGTGAAAGTGTCATAATCCCTTCTACTAGAATGATATCTGTGAGAAAATTATGTTGGGAATAGAAATGATTGAGGAGACAATGAGGAAAATTTAACTAATTTGAGATTGGATAAGAGTAGTATGAGACTTGTAGAAGAGCTATGTTGGCTTAAGGAGACAAACTAAGGGTTACAATTTGGGCGATAGAGTCCTCTTGAGGGTTTGTCCTATAGAGGGAGTTATGAGGTTTAGCTAGAAGGATAAAATTGACTCTAGGTACATTAGATAGTATAAAATTATGGATCTTATCAATGAGGTGTCTTATCATCTAGCCTTATCGATGGAATTGTCATACGTAAACAATATCTTCCACATGTCCTAGTTGAGTAAGAACATAGCTAATCCTTCACTTGTTATTCAGCTAGAGCTGATAAAACTTGATAGGTCATTAACATATGAAGAATGACCAATAAGCATCATGTATGAGAATATTTGAGAGACATGCATGATTAGTATCCCTCTTGTAAAGGTTCTTTAGTCATAATATGGCATTGAGGAGGCCACTTAGTAGATCGAGGAGGAGATTCATGCAAAATACCTAAAGATATTCTCCTAGTATAATATTTATGGTGTACTCTTTATTATTTATTCTTTTAGGGAGCAATACCTAAATGTACTCTGTGAGCTTCTGTGTGTTTATTATATGCTTAGACCTTAGTTAGTAGGCTTTAAGGATGTAACCTCTTTAAGGGGATAGTCCTAAAATACCCATCTTTGTGAAGTTGTTGAGAAATGATGGCATTTGTTGATGTTTGATTTTAATTTGGAAACATAATTGGGTTTTGGAAACTTTAACATGAGTTCAAGTGGACTGATTGAATGGGTCTAAGAACCAATTGTTTAGTTAGTTGTTCCAGCCAAATGATTTTTCTAAAAAAAAATCAATCAATTAGTTAGGGAACCGACTAGTTTTTTGAGATGATTACATTTTTGAAACTCTATTTTTTTCAGAAACTTCCTTATACAAAAATAGAAGCTTGATAACACTATTCCAAATTATTCTTAAAGACTGTTAACCTTTTTTATGATGCTTTTGGCTAAAAATTTACCTCAAACTAATCTCAAAAGTTTGATTAGGACAATTAAGGGGGGGAAGATGACCTCAACTTTGTCATCTTCCACCTCTCTCCTCTACAAACTTCTACAATCATTGCATTGATTCTATACCTAATTCTACTTGGCTGGAAGATTTCTCCCATGTTGGTTTGCCATTTCCCCTCTTGTGTTTAGCATATCTAGGATAAATGGACCAGCATATGTCCATAATCACCATTTCAACTCTAGAAGGGAAGTTAGGAAATCTTAGACAAAATCATCTTGTTTAAGTCAAATTAAAACAGTAGGAATTAGGGTCTTTGATATGTTCTTGACCCTACTTGTGATTATATCAATTTGTTGGCTATAAATATCCCCAATTGGCCCTTCTATTCACCATTCTTTTAGCCACTGAATTAATCTAACCCCCTCTGATTGTGTGATCTTTCACTCAAAATTCAAATCTTAATTGTTTTCTTTTCACTCTTTCGATCTTGTCTCTATCTCCTTCTTGTTTTTCTTTAACCAAGGAAGGGTTAGGTTTAGAAGAAAGTTGAGACGCAATTTTTAGTAGAAAATCCCATTATTTTTTCTCTATGCTCGGTAGTCCATTTTCTTCTTATAATTAAAGCTCTAATTTATAAATGTGTGTGTTTAAAGTTCTAACACTTTTACTCTATTTTTTAGGTTTTGAAAGTTTAGAATTTCTATAGTTTTAGTTTTCTTATTTGAGAAAAGTTTTGTCCGTATCAAGTAAGTTATTCTTACTATTAAAAACTTGTCTTGGTTAAGCTTGTATGTTATGAAACTTTTAAAGTTTTAATATTATTTGTTGGAATGAGTATTTGGTTTTTAGATTTAGTACTAGAGAACTAAACTATAAAAGTTGAGATAAATGCCTAAATTTTAGGCAAAGCTAGGTTGTGAACATTATTTGTTAAATATGCAGTAATTGTAAGCTAGAAAGTGTTAGTGTGATGTTAGTTCATATTTTAATTTGGTAGGGTAGAGATTTATAAGTATGGTCTACATGAAAACATCTATATTATGTTGTTTGACGGAAAACCATTCAACTAGTTAGGTCCAACCAATCGACTAGTCCTTAGAATAGTTAACTAGTCGACTAAACCTATCGACTAGTAGGTCTTTGGTGATTTTTTTATGCTTTTTTCTTAAACCCATTGGCTTACTGGACATAATTGATTGATTGGTCTATGAACAGTCTGTTGGATTATGTATAACGATCAACCATTTTGAGAGACCCCTACATTTATTAGAGTGAAACTAATTGACTAGTCAGCCCAAACCAATCAACTTATTTTCCAAACTAATCTATTGGCTGGTACAACCATTTACTGGTTATGCTGAACTGATCAACTTGTCTAACTAGTTTGTGTGATCTTGGTTTCTTAGCTTAGATATGCTTTGAGATTGTAACTAACACTATTATATGACCATTTAATGGGTAAAATTTATTTGTTGATCTAGATTAATAAATTAATGGATGGACTAAATGAATCATAGATAAAACTTGAGTAAATATTTGACGGCTCAAGAAGGGAAATGAAATCAAGAAATTTATCTTGACTTGATTAAGCTCTTGAAATTCTTATTGTTGAATGGGCATTAATGTAAATTCCATAGATATTTGGGAATATTAAGGGTTAATATGGATTGAGTATATGGATTTCATGTTTGTGTGGGCCTTGTGTGATCAAGTAACCTCTAGAATAATACAATGATCACATAAAGCGAAAGATAATCAAGTTGTATATGGTTCTAGATTACCCGATCCTTGGTTAGCTATTGAGGGTAAGTCTTCCTTCAAGTAGGGTTCTAATAGATCCTAGTTCCTTACCTATTTTAGATACTGATGATATACTAGGGAGTATCAATACTAAAGGGTTTGGGTACCTAGTTTTTTTTTTGCTTCCTTTTGGACTTATGTCCATTTGTAGTTACATGGCTTAGTCTAAGACTTATTGTCCATTGGTGGTTGCTTGGCTTCGACCTAGACTTTATGTCCCTTGGTTTGGACCATGGGATGGTGCATAGGCCATCACTTGATGATAATGATACAAATAGGAAATGGTATTTACATAATAACTAGAATAAGTATATTTCATAAGAATGT
Source organism: Tamarix austromongolica (assembly GCA_039764185.1). Lineage (NCBI taxonomy): Eukaryota > Viridiplantae > Streptophyta > Magnoliopsida > Caryophyllales > Tamaricaceae > Tamarix > Tamarix austromongolica. The sequence continues at coordinate 85,764,838 of CM077819.1, read as the reverse complement.
GGTTTAAGAGAAGGAAAGTAATGGTAATATAAAAGATGACCTATAAAAGAAACCGCATGCTTGTATGAATGTAACCTTATTATTAATTGAGCCATTCTACTTGCAACTTGTACATTGGAATCCATGATGCAGTAATAAAGTGTCAATCATGATTAGTCATATTTGGTACGAACCTTCTATGCTTATTACGATCATGATAAAGCATGTATCCTATTTTATAAATTATGCATGAAACTATTCATATATCTTTTATGCATGAGTATCTTGTGTGTTGGTAGATCCATTGAGGAGGTAAATTTGCATACTTAGTACAAAGCATATTATCATGCTGGTTAGCTTGTTTACCTACACATTCCGACAAGTAGAGGGTCATGTACAGGTTTTTGGAGAGGGCATGTAGGTGGCCAATCTCATGTAGGACATGGTTTATAAGAGTATGGACATCCAAATAATCTAAGAGGTCCTTAACGGACCTGATTTTAGGGTTTCACTACATTTTCTCCCCTATAATTTCAACCCTATACTCTAGTTTAAATTTTCTTCCCCTGTAATATGAAAATTGTTTGCACACGCTGCTATTGGTTTGTTTGATTTTGGTTTCTTAGCCTTTTATCTAACATAGGATGGATGGTTGGCTTCTATCCTATGTTAGATACAGGGGTAGCACCCATTTTTTCCTACATGTTTCTTAACTTTCCACTTCCACGAGGTTTCCAAAATGAAAATTTTTAGTTGTAAAAAATGGAGGTGTTATAGTAAGATTCAGTTATTTCTAATTGAACGAGCATTGGTTGTATATGGCATTGATGATATGTGGTTATATGAACGATTGATGTATTTCAATTAATGCTCATATAATTAAATTTTCATGTATTGTGATGATGCCTTTTATCTATTCTATGTGAACTTTTCATATTAGTTTGTATAATAGGTTACTAAGTACCAATATGCCAAAGGATTCCTTTTATGGGCCTCTACTTATTCAATGGACAATGGCCTTTGTACGTTAGCTTGCAAGATTCGTTGAAGGATATTAATTAGGTTGAGGGTGTGGGGATATTCGGAGTTTTGTCTGGTTTTTTGTTTTGAAATATTTGTATTTCTTAGCATCATTATATATTTTTTCTCACTAATATTATGTAGCCACAGATAGTTGGTTCTACTAAAATTTTATTTTAATTACCTTAACTCTCTCCCTACTCTGATTTATAATTGTGTGATTAATATAAGTGGAATAACATTTTAGCCTTAATACTTGATAATAGAACAGTAGATTTAGGCTTGTACTTAGTGTAGTAGTAACATTTAATGATTTGCTATTTTAGCTTCCACAATTATCTTTTAAAAGCAAAATTTTTCAATTCACAAATTTTGGGGTGTTGTAGAGGAAATCGCTAAACTGGTCTATAGAATACTTAGTCTAACCAAACCGATTGGCTTGCTGGTCTAGCTAAGTGCTTTTCAAGTTTGAGTTCTTTGGAAAAGTTTATTTTGTCATATTAGAACCTTGTTAATCCACCTATAGGATTTTCTTGATTAACCCATAATACTTTTGATCATTTAGCCATCCTTTATTTTACAACGATAAAATGCAAGATTTTGATCTTAACATAAAAGGGGTAGGATGACCTCACCTTTGTATTCTTCTTCCTTTTTTTATGTTTGACTATGGACCAGATGATTTATTTTACACTATCACTACACAACTAGGAGATTTTCTTCCCAAGCTGATCTACCATATTCTTTTTTGTGTTCAATCTTCATCTAGAAGATATCGTCTTCCATTCTCTAGAAAACATTAGTTGAGCCTTGGGATGGATGTGTGACACCTCATTTTCTGAAACACAAAATACTTAGAAAATAATGATGAAGATGAATATAAATGAGGGTATTACTAGCACATCTAGTGTAAGTAAACAACATTATTCTGCATACAGTAGATGCTAAGGTTAAAATTTAAAATATAAACCAAAAAAACACTATACAACATTCTCAATATAACAGGACGCCATAATAAAATTAAATAACAATGTTGAAAGCAACTAGAAGTATAGCAGAAAATTAAACAACTCTTACTATATTTAAAAATTGATGAATTCAAAACACCAACAAAACATGGAATTCAGAAAGCCAAACTACTCTCTCAACTCATCTCGTAAGCATGCTTCCATCCTAAAGCTTATTCTCAATCTACCTGCACAAGACTATCTGCTCACCATATACATCATGGATCATTGCATCCCCATTAAAAATAGTAACAAGTTAGCTAAGAGAACAGTTAAGTAACCCATTATTTAGAATGAGAACATCATAATTTAGGAAATTACAATAATACATCAAACACAACCACAAGGGAGTCAAATGATAAAGCAATTATTAATTCTCCATTCATAAAGCCTTTTGATTACTAAAAACATAAAAACACCATCCAATTTTATCTATTTTGTGGGAAAAGCCCTACTAGGATGGCCACCTAGCAAGATATGTTTGAAGACATTCAAAGCAACCAAAAAAACCATACAAGATCCACCTCCTAGGAAATCTTAGTGGTCCTTAAACCAATGATCAAAATCTAATCTCTATCACCCAGTCCTTAAGTGCCCACACCCCCTAAGAGGTCTAAAAATTCTAATAGAGTAGACATGGAGCCTTACTGGCTCTTAGCTAGGTTAATAAACAAAGTGACTATAGGCTACTACAATCGAAGGAAAGGTAACTGCCATTACCCATCTATGGGAGGCTAATCCTCAAAGAACCCTATCCTACTCTCATTATCCACTTTAATTTTTAATATCTTGTTCAAGGTGACTATATAACACATCCATAACATATATCCATAATCATATATTAATTATCCAACTTTCCAAAATTGGGTATCTTCTATATTTAGTACTTTCAAAAATATCAACTTCCATAAATAACATATTGTATGATTAAAACATTTCCTATTTATCACTTCCATAAATATTACCTTTATTATATAAGGCTTCCACAATACCACACCCTAATTTAAATAATTTCTACAAAAAGCTAACCATTTGGGTCGTAAACCAACCACCATTATAAATTATTATCAATTAGAAAAAAAATATTATCTATATACACTAATATCATAATATAACACGTTTCACAAATTTCATATAATCACCGTCCATAAATAAAATAATATAAACAGTAAATATACATTTGGAATAACATAGAAAAAGTTATAATAAAACACCTATAAATAACTCATATTCATAAAACTAATATTTTTATATAAAATCTAGAGCCACGTTTTGAAATAAAGGATTTTATTAAATAAGGGTTAGCACAGCTATAAAATATAAAACACTTTAAATCAAATATTACAAAAAAAATAGTATTATATATATTAAAATATAGTTGGTAGTTTACATATAGAGAGTTATAAAAGTAAGTGGGTTACGTGGAGTGTAACCTAATAATGAAAAATCAAATAATCATAGAAAAGCCATGTTACTAATATATTAATAATATTAATCAAATAGCATATTATAAAATTAATCTACCATTATAAATAACTACCTTAAAATACCAATTGAATGTAATACTTACACATCACACATACATTGAGTTTAACAATAGGTTTGTTTGTGCATAGCATATATTATCCATTATAATATAACCAATCAAGTAATGTTTAATCCATAGAAAATCTGCTTCTTTTTTTCTTTCCCATAGGTGAACATCCCACTATTAGATCTAATTTAAGGCTATTGCATGAACTTATAGTGTTTTAAGATATTAAGTGTGTAAAAATGAATATTATAACATTATAGTGGGGGTTAATTATTGATACGTTTTCCCCTAATACTTTAGCGATGAGTTTTTTTTTCTGTGCATATTTTCTTATAGTTTGAAGTTTAAATAAAGTAATTGATAGTGATCCATTACATCTTCCTATTATATGATGACTTAGTAAGTGATAAACTGAATATTTTTCATATTTTTACCTTACTTTGCCTTCATTTTTGTAATTTTTTAGCATCTTATTTGTGTTACTACTCTCTTAGTAATTATTTTTCATAAAATTGCACATAAATGCACAAATCAAAGGAAGTGGTACATGGAATCAATAAAAAAATAAAATAGAAAAGGCATTGAAGGAAGATAATCAACCCCGCATAATATTAGAGAAGTCAATAAAGTTAAATATATGAAAAGAGGAGCAAAGAAATCAAGAGGAGAAAGAAATGAGTTTTGCACTGTTGCAACACAACCAGCTACACAACTGTGTAGGTCTTAATCCACCATCCTACAAGAGAAGACAAGCTACAAGGCTAGCTAGTGTAGTCTTGAATAGCTATACGACTATCAAATAAACATACCATGGAGCAAATAGAAGATTCCTTCTAAGTTGACCTTCAACTACTCCACTCATGTATGTTAATTCTGGTTTAAATGACCTGCATTCTCTTAAGATACCATTTGAGCTCTAGAGAATAGGTAAGTAGATCTTAGAAAAAATCCATCTTCATTGCTCATATTCAAACAAGTAATTGTAGGGTTTCAAGTTGAGTCTTGAACCCTCATTATTTCCCTTTGATTGGTTGGCTATAAATAACCATAATCATCCCATATATGCATCTTTTTTCTTAGCCATCCAATTCTCTAAGTCTTATATTCATCTTCTTTATTTCCACACTTCGATCCTTAGCAATATATTTTATCACACTCTTTTTCTCTTATCTCTAGCTCTCTCTTGTTTCAATTATTAAGCAAGGAAGAGTTAGATTCAGGGGAAAAAGTTGACTGGTTTATTTGAACTCTTCCTAGTTTTGGCATCAAGTAGTATGTTCTTCTTCCTTTTTGTTTTTATGTTTGAAAATTTAATAATGTTTTAGTGTACTTTGTGAGTTTAAGATTTTGGTTTTAAAGTTTTAAAAGCTAAGAATCTCACGGCTAAAATTTATGGATTTAGGGGGATTTTACCTATATCAAGTAAGTGATTCTTACTTCTAAAATATTTAGTAAGTAATCTTACATGTAATATGTTTCCTTAAGTTGATTTTTGCATCTTGGCATAAAATAATATGGTCAATATAAGTGATTTGGATTGTTAAATGGAATGATTTGAGTAGAACGCATGAAACTTGGTAAAAATAGGATATGATGATGTCATGTTGTGAAATGCAAGTTAATCCTGCTAAAATTATGTTAGACTATGTTAATACATGTTTTATTGTGGTTAAGGATGATTTATGTGTAATAATGTGCATGAGATTTAGTTGTTTAGTGTTTTGTTAGGGAAAACTAATTGACTTGTTGCTACAACAGTCGACTGGTTGACCCAACCCATCATCTAGTAAGCCTGTACAGACTTTAGTCTTGCTCTCTACTTAAATCCATTGAATTATAGGGAAAAACTAATTGACTTTTCTATGAACAGTCAAGTAGTTTACCCAAACTAATTAACTAGGTTGAGGAAAAGCATGGTTAGGTTGGGTCACACTGATTAATTCGTCAACCTACAGATTAACTTGTTGGTGCAACCAATCTACTGGTTGGGCTAGAGCAATTGACTGATTCAACTGGTTTGCATGATTTGTTTATTTTTTACATGGTTATGCCTGAGGCTATGTTTGGGACTATACCATGATTATTAATGGAAAAAAACCATAGATTTTATCATGAATTATTATCCTAGTGAAAGTATTAAAATGGATGATAATTTATGGTATAATCTATAAGTAATGTAAAGGCTAAATGGGATTTTACTTATGATAAGTGATTATATTGAGAAAAGAGAAATGAAAATTAGCCTGAGCTTGAATTAAAAAATATGGTGGATATGAAGAATATTAACCAAGGACAAACAGGAAACCCACATGGTTGGAGAAATGGAAAGAAAAGGATTGATATGGATTAACATGGAAAATTTCCTTGGTTTCTTTGTATGGGCCTTATATGATCACCCATCCTTATGAATTAAATAGTACTCTGCAGTTGAGTTGAATATGGGTCTGGGTCAGGGTTACTCAATCCTTGATTAGCTACCAAGGTTATTATATCTTCGGGCATTTTTAGTACCATTTGGCTTTACTTTTGGGCGAGATATTGAGAGGTCCCTGTGCCTTACCTACTTTACACCCTAATGATGTACTAGAAGATATCAATACTAAAGGGTCTGGTTACCTAGGTGGTTGGCTTCTGCCAAGACTTATGTCTAATCTGGTGATTGGCTTTGGCCTAGACTTATGTCCATTTGGGTATTAGCTTCAGCCTAGACTTTACGTCCCTTATTTGGATAGACATCCATCGTATGTAAGACCATAAGATGGTACACATTCCATCACTTGCTGATAATAAGTAATTGGTTAGTAAATTATGAATGATGATCAAGTGAATGATTAATAATTAGTTAAGAATGGAACTAATAACATAATTAATCAAAAAGGAATAAAAGATAGTTTATACACTTGGCTATTGGTTGAAATGACTAATTGGTTATAGAATGAAATATTGATTGGATGACTCACCTATCTCAGATGTGGACAAGTAATTAGTATAACATAAAGAATTGTGTAACTAGAAATAAACCCTAGAGATTTCTTAAATTATCTTCGCTATTACATTTGTGCTTGCTTATGTGAATGAGTATATGAATCCAAGATTTGTTGGAATTATGCATGATAGCATATTGTTATGCACTTTTACCTTTATATATAGCTTTATCATGATTCATGTTGTATCTCGTATCCTTGTACGATAGATTTGTAAGCTTGTTTTTTCATTGAGGCAGCAACTTGGCTTAATCATTATGTAGCATATTGATGTACCTATTTGCTTATTCACCTATTCATTCCCACTAACAGAGGGCCATGTGCAGCTATTTGGGGATGACTAGTAAACAACCTACCTCTATTGGGTTGGGCTTTGAGAGCAAGGGCATCCAAAATTTTTTGGTGCGCTATGTGGTGGACCGATATTCTAATTTGGATGACACACCCTAACCTTATTTTATTGTACCCACATATTTCTACCTACATATATTTTGTGATGATTTGGTCGAAACCCATTAGGTTCCTATAATATAAACACTCTATTAAGTTTTTTATTTAATCTATTATTTCACTCACTCTGTTGTTTAAATTATTATTTTTTGTAGGTTTAGCCTTGTATTTGATATGGAGTCGGCAGTGGACATCTATCATATGTCACTTATGGAAGGAACAATCTATTTTTCCTATGTGTATTTCCAACTTTCACAAACATTTAAACAAAAAATTTAGTAGTGAAAAATGAGGGTTTTACACCCAACTCTAGGAGTCCAATCCCTATATGACCCTATCCCACTTTCACCTTCCACATTATGTTTTAGTGTCATATTCAAGGGGACCATATAACACATCCTAAACATATAACCATAACTATTCCTTAATTATCTACCTTTCTAAAAGTGTGTACTTTCCATATTTGGCACTTTCAAAAATATCAACTTCCATAAATAACATCTTATATAATTAACCTATTCCATGTTTATCACATCCATAAATATTATATTTATTAAATAAGGCTTCCACAATACCACACCCTAATTTGAATAATTTCTAGAAAGAGTTTACCAATTGGGTCATAAACCAACCACCATTATAATTTATTATCAATTAGGAAAATAAATATTGTGTATATACACTAATATCGTAAGATAACACGTGTCACAAATTTAATATGATCACCATATATAAATAAAATAATAAAAACACTATACATACATTCCGAATAACTTAGCAAAAGTTAAATTAAAACACCTATAAATAACTTGTATTCATAAAAATCATACTTTTAAATAAAATCTAGAACTATGTTACAAAATATAAGGATTATATTAAATAAGGGTTACTATAGATATAAAATTTAAAGCACTTTAAATCATATATTACCAAAAATAGTATCACATATATAAAAATTTAATTGGTAGTTTACGTACCGATAATTAGAAAAGTAAGTGGGTTATCTCAAGTGTAACTTGATCACAAAAAAGCCACCAACTAGCTATTCCTATAGCTAATACCAATATATTACTAATATTAATCAAATGACATACTATAAAATTAATCTACTCTTAGAAATAACTAACTTAAATACTAATCGAATGTTGTACTTACACATCACACATACATTGAGCTCAAGTTTGTTTGCGTGTAGCATATATTTTCTATTCCAATATAGCTAATTATGTAATTTTTAACCAAGATGTAACTACTTGATGCGTGTACGGTTAGAGTTTCAAGCTTGGATGGAGTTTATAGGGAGTATTCGATGAGGATGGAGAGATGATTTGGAGGAGGATTTTTGGTGGGAGGAGGTGGGAAAAGATAAAGTGGAAATAGAAGGATAAATTAATCTTTAAACCACACAGAAATAAGTATTAAGGTTTTGAGAACAAAAACCATTCACACAGATTCGGTTTTGTTTCGAGACGAATCCACACAGAATTCGGGTTTTAAGCAATGCTTAAGGTTGTTATTATTATTCAAGTTGTGTGTTTCTACTTGGTTTCCTATGGTTTATATAGCCAAGGAACCGAGCATCTTCTTAAAAGATTACAAGCATATTCCCTCCCAAAAGCATTAATTCCCTTAATACTAGCTAGTTAATATTTAGTTACTAACCGACTAAAAGTAAATAACAATAACTAGTACTTAAAAATAAACGTTACACTAGCTAACAAACGTTGACTAAAAGTAAATAACAATAACTAGTACTTAAAAATAAACATTACGCTAGCTAATAAACGTTGAATAAAAGTAAATAAAAATAATTAGTACTTAAAAATAATCATTACACTAGCTAACAAATGTTGCATGAAGCCATGCATACCCCATATTCATGCACCCGCTCTGAGTAGCGTAATTGTCTTCCTCGGTGTTATGTTCTGTGACTCTGCTCCAGCGTCACTACTTATAATAAACACTCCTTTTTATCTTTCCCCAAGGTGAACGTCCCACTATTAGATCTAATTTAAGGCTATTGCATGAATTCATAGTGGTTTAGGACATTAATTAATTAATAATGAATACTAAAACATAGTTGTGGGGGTTAATTATTGATATATTTGGTACTGCTACTTTAGCCATAATTTTTTTTGTTGTGTATATTTTCTAATAGTTTGAAGTTTAAATAAAGGAATTAATAGTGACCCACTACATCATCATATTGTACGATGACTTAGTAAGTGAAATGATTGAAGGTTCTATAAGTCTTTTATATACTAGCCTTACAGACTAATAATTCTGAACTACTAAAGGTTGCATTAGACATACCAACATATTAGTAACATCTAAAAGAATTATAAGTAGCTATATAAAAGAAAGTGGATTACAATTTAGGAAAAAAATATGTCAAAGGAAAAAGGTGTGAAGACCTTTCACACCTATTGTTAGCTTTTGAATTTTAAAAAACTAATACTACTATAATAGTTATATCATTAAGAATAAAAGGCCATGATTGCTTGCACCCTTTTAATTTTCCTAATTTTTACATAGGAGGATCTATATATATCACACCATGCCTATCCTCTCCATAGTTCCAAGGCCATTCCAATGGGGCGTAAATATGTATTTGACCGTAAAATATTGTGCCTTTTTTAAGTTAATAATTTATTGAGTGGTTGATATTAATAAAGAGTATGTCCTCGAGGGTTACGAGAAAACTATTTCTGCATCGTTCTAATTTAGTTAAGGGTTTTGGTATTTGATTGAGCTAAAGATTTATTTACTAATAAGTCATATTAATTGAATACTTAGATTAATGTTACGTTAACGATTAAAGCTCTACTAGTGAACCTATTATTTATTTACCATATCTACATACGTACATGTATATATATTAGCAATGAATTTATTATCCTACTTATTATAACAATAACCATTTTAGTCTTATCTTCTCCAAAATTACCACCTATATAAATTTCTTTACTCATTGTATTATTATTATTATTATTATTATTATTATTATTATTATTATTATCCAAAATATAAGGTATTACAAGATGTGAACTTATTCTTGATAAACCCCCCTTTTAACCTAAATTTTAAAGGTAAAATTAGGGTTCTAGATCTATTCCAGACAATCTCTCTCTATCCTTAACTAATTCATTGGCTATAAATAACTCTAATCATCTCTTTCCCTAACATCTTTTCAACCACTAAATTATTCCCAGTTTCTTAGCACTTATTCTCATTTTTTTCCTTTAGCTTTCATTTTAACTATTTTTACTTTATTTATCATTTCTCTAGCTCCCTTCTTTTTTACTTTGAAGCAAGAAATGGTTAGATTTGGGAAAATTTATGTATTACTCTTAGTCGACTATTTCATTTGGATTCTTTTGGAGCTGATAATTTTTTTTCCTTTCATAATTCAAGTTGTCTAGTTTAAAAGAATTATTTAAAGGCTCTTGAGTTTTCATCATTTGTTTTTTAAGATTTTAAAAGTTGAAATGCTTCAACTAAAGTTGTTACCTTTTTATGGTGAATTTTGCTGAATTTCAAGTCATTATTACCATTGAAATGTGGTATGACTATACATGTGAGTTAGTGTACTCTATAAATTTTTGAACTTTATATGCATGTTTGAGATTATTGGTAATTTAATGATTCATGATGGAGTACTTAATAATTTCGAGAAAAAGGCTTGATTCATGAGAAATAAAGTTGATTTCTCTTAAGTAAAGTATGATTCATTACATAAACATGTTAAACCTTCACTTTATGTAATGGTAGTGTTATAGTTTGTATGTGGTAGGATTTAAATATTTTATAATGTTTAAAATGAATATTATGTGTTCTCTTAGAGCAACACAATCGGGGTGTTAAGACAAATTGATTGATTAGCCCAAAGAATAGTCGATTAATTATCCTAAACAATCCATCCACCAATTTATCAGAGATGATCTACCTGTCCTAGAATAGTTGAATGGTTTCACAAGACTGATCTAGTAGTTTGAGGGAACTCTTTTGTTTGGCTATGCCAAATTGATCAATCAGTTGGCCTAAACTAATCGATTGGTTAAGCAAGTGTTGTTTTATTTCTTTTGAATTTATTATTATTTGAGACTTGATACTCTACTATAATATTATTATTTGATGATGAGGACACACATCTTGGCATATATTAATTCACTTATTCAATGGACTAAATGGTTTATAATTAATGGTATTATCAATAAGTGCCTTTAGAAGGTTTTAGTGGGAAAATAGGAGTGTATGCCATGTCGCTACAACTAGATGATGTAATCCTAATTCTTATCCTAAATGGATTATCTTAATGGTATGATTTACATTTAGCTAGGAACTAATGATAATCCAACTACATGGTTTTGAGTGTGGAAATGGTTAACTTGGAATAATTAGGTGGATGTGTTCCTTTCTTTTTGTATTGGTCTTATGTAATATCATAACCTTAGAGAATAACACACTGATAACTTAAATTGAAATATGATTAAGATGTGCATGGTTTTAGATTGCTTGATCCTTGGTTAGCTATGGGTTTTTAGTCTACCTTCTTTCATTTATTGGTGCTTTTAGTCTTTGCCTTTGGTTGGGATCCTAGTAGATTCTGATGTCGTATGTACTATAGCCATAGATGATGTAATAGGGGGTATCTATACTAACTAGTGCAGTCACTTGAGTGGTTTATTAGCTTCTGCCAAAGTTTATGTCCATTGGCGGCTACTTGTCATTTAACGAACTTTATGTACTATTGTTAGACAATCTTCCATGGTTGTGAGGCCATGGGATAGTAATCAATCCATTATTCAAAAATGAAAAAATAAATAATGACTTGTTAATATTTAATAAAATGGATTAATTAAACCTTGAAATGGACCTAATTAGCTACTCTTGTTAGTGGATAGTAGATGAGCTTAGTGACATGTGGAATAACTTGTTACAAATTATATATTTCTATAAATGATATATATGTTCTTTTGCAAAGAATAATGAGGCATGAAATCTAGATGTATTATATGAGCATGATAGTGCTTTTATATATAAGTGTTTCATGTAAGTATGATATGGTGTTCTTTTTTTATAATCTCTATTGCTACCCTTAGCTCTACATGCTTATGACCCTAATTCATGACGTAACTTGGCTTACTTAATATGTAGTATACTAATATGTCTATTTTCTTGGTCACTTGCCCAATCTTATGAGTAGAAAACCATGCATAGGTTTAATAGGATGGTTGATAATGACCTACCTTGTATTCGGCTCGAGGAATGGAGAGTGTGGAAACTTGCATACCATTTTATAGGTTCTTTTATGGACTAGGTTTTAAGACTTTGTCCTATTATTATTTTATCTCCATTATATTTTATTATTATTATTTTTCTCTGTCCTATGCACTTAAATACTCATGGGAGCCACTAAGGTCTTATTTTGTAAACTTTTTCTTTATAGTATCAATATATTATATATCTTGCACACTCTATTCTTGTTAGTTTTTTGGTTGTTTTCCTAGCCTAATTTTTAACATGGGACTAATAATAAATGTCTATCCCTATTAAAAAGGTAAATATATTACTATGACATGTGGTATACACAAGTACATTAGACGTACCCTGGAGTACTAAAAAGAGAATAGACATACCAGATGGCAGTAGCTCTATAATCCAAAAAGTAGGGTAACTACAGGGCTTTCAAATCAAACTATAAACTAAGGCTTAAAAAGGATCAAAAAACTAAAAGAACTATAAATAAATTTTCAAATTTGAAAAATTAAGCCTTTTCGATCAAGTGTCTTGGAATCAAAAGCATCAACATATCTTGCTCTCCAAATAAGGTAAGCCAATGCTTCTAGATTTAATTTTCTTGCTCTAGTTAAAATTTTGTTACCTCTGCATCTCCTTCATAAGTTATGTATTGGGCTAACCAAATTCATTAATCCTCATTTGATACCAAGCCAAGTTCAGATTTGGTGCCTTCCTTCAACAAGAGGTTGTTTAAGCTCCCATAGATTTAGGATGGTTGATCTCAAGTATTAACCTTCCTTCAAAAATCCAGCCAAAGAAATCAAGAGTATCAACATTTTAGACAACCATGCCACATGATATGATGTTGTGTCAACCTTGGGTCAAAAAAACTGATAGGCTCCCTTGGAGGAGAATCCCTATTTGATTGCCCAAGATCTAAGTGTCATACGCATTTGTTCAAGTGAACCGGACACACTCATCATACACTCTTTAATTTTCCAAAGTTTTTTCACAAAGGAGGATGTATCATGGGTAAGTTGAAACAAGATCAGCCCCAGACTTTTAAATATATGTAGTGCAACTATTTTATCAACAAAGACTCCTTCCTTTCTTTTATACCAGAGGTACTTAAAAAAGCCATATTCTAGGCTTGAAGATTTTCAAGTCCTAGATGCCCTTCAGTATGTTGTTTATAAATCAAATCCCATGCTCCCAATGGTTGTTTACCTTGGCAGAGGAATTGATGGCAAAGAGTAGTGAGGGGATGTAATAACTTTGGATAATGGGAAATAGCTAGAACCCAAAAATACCTTGGATCACCAAATTGAGGGGCTTAATTCGGCTAGATAATGACAAGGCTTTTATATTCCAATGTTTGAGGTGCTCACACATAGAATTGAGAAGCATCTCATAGTCAATTGGATGAAATTTGATGGGAGTCATATGAACCCCAGATAATGAAAAGGAAAATCGCTAGGAGCAATCCAACCATAGTGATCAAATCATGTCTTATTCTGTCCTCAATACTTGCTAGAAAAATCAAGGACATTAGATGATTAGCTTAAAGGCTAAAGACACAAGAGAAATATTAGAGAGCATCCATGAAGCACTATATAGAATTTAGATCTCCTCTACAGAATAACACCAAATTATCTACAAAGGCTAGGTATGTGAGTCCAAGTTTGGTACATCTTGAATGATAGCCAAACCCATTCTATAAAGAAGCATTTTTCAAGAGCCTCCTAAGATATTCTAACAAAAAAAGTTAGGGAGACACAGGATCCCTTTATCACAAGCCTTGCTTACCTTTGAGAAACCTAAACAACTCACCATTCAACTTCTAGTAATAGCTTCAAGTAGTTACATATGCCAAGATCAAATTAATGATGGTTGTGGGGAAATAGAACCTTTAAAGTATGGATTTTAGGAAAACCCAAGAGAGGGAATCTTAAGCCTTCTGAATATCCACCTTAATGAGAAATGCTGGGGGATCTCTTTTCTACACAAAATCCATAATAATATCCTAAACAATGATTGTATTTTTAGACTTCAACTACCCCTGAATGCAGGCCCCCTTTTCTAGTCTAATAATATACAAAAGCATAGGAGCAATACGAGCTACCAACAATTTTGAAATAAATTTATAGGTAGTATTGCAGCAAGTAATGGATCTAATGTATGTTACCATTCATACCTTTGTTGTTTTAGGGATCAAGGCAATGGCAACATGATTAATGTATTTCAAGAGTTGGCTAGTTTTGAATAATTCAACAATTGTATAACAAAAATCATCACCAAAAATCTCCCAAACCTACTTCAAGAATTTTACAAAAAACCCATTTGGGTTAGGGGCATTATTATCCCCAAAAGCAAAAAAGAATTATTTAATTTCCTTTCTAGTGACTGGTGCCAAGAGTTGAGTCTTCATTTTACTGGAACTATTTCAATGATGTTCAAGTCCAAAGGTAAGCCATCAATAGCAACACCAAGTAGCTCACAAAATTATGTCTCACATTTTTGCTCCATCTCCAAATCTAATTTATTCCATTCCTCATTTCATTTCTATAATCTAAAAATCATAGCTTTGGCCTATCTTTCCATCACCATATCATGACATAAAAAAAACAAGCATTGGAGTCTTCTAGGAAAATAAATCAACTTTTATTTTTCTACGCTACGAAACTTTTAGCGGCTCTACTAAGAAATCTTGTGCACTCTAGTAATATAGCTAAACCATCCATATGGATAGCAGAATGCCCCAATAATAACAATTCTTGTGCCTGTTTAAGAGTAACATTAGCAGCGTATACCCAGCTTATAATATGAGAAAAGTGTTGTTAGTAAATTTTTATAAGCATTTGCTTCAATCAAGATAATCTTTTATAGAACGTGAATTGCCTAGAACCACGATCATAAAACCTCCATGCTAATGAAATAATATCCATAAAATGTGGATGATCACACTACATGTTATAAAATGAATGGCTTTTTCTTGGGAACAATTTCCCCAATACCCATGATACAAGGAGAATGATTTGATTCCAAACTAGTGGCTAAGAAATACATTCTAACCAAGATGTCTACACCAAACCTTGCATATTCAAGAGGAATCAATCCAATTTACTTCATACATTATGATAAAGGATTGTATGGAAACACCTTTGAAATGGAACATTGGAAAGTCGGGACAACAAACTACACTCACAGAAATTAGAAATAGTTGGAGACTAGATAAGTGTCATCCCTGTCTTCAGCATTGAGTGGATAATTAAAATCTCCACAAATTATACAAGGCACATCAACCCAAGCACATCAACCCATTAAGAATCTCCTAAAGTGGTCTTCTATCTAAAATATAATGATCAGAAAAATACAAATTTTGTATAGTCTTGATGATACTCACCCAAGCTAAAAGTTTCTAGGAAGTAACTCCCTAATGTTACACCAGCAGATATGCAGCCTTCTAGAGAATAACAATTCTCCCATTTGGATGATTTCCAAAATTACTAATATGATCCTAGCCCTTGAAAAAAAACACTTTTCATAGGCGATAATTATACGCTATCCAACTCTATTTCTAGTAGCACAATATGAGAACAATTTTGTTCTTTAAAAATTTTAGCAATAGCTTTTTATTTTTGGGGTGAGCCCACACCCCTTATATTACAGATCAAGCTACTTATATTAATTTTAATGACATTGAGCTCGTCATTCTTCTAAACAAATTTTTGGTTGTACCCTTTTCCTTGATAGATGTAATTTTTTATTTCTTCAAAACTTTTGATAGAACTAAAATCAAATCGCATTTTAAACCCTTCACACCCTCCATATTAACAACCACATAGTCCTTACCTATGTTCGTACAAAATATTTAACTCTACTTTTGATCTCCATAACCCTAGGCTCTATGTCAAAAGGTAATCTAATGGGGGTTAAAGGTTTGTCTTTATTCCTTAGGTATAATGGGACATGTAGAGCCATCCAATTATGACTCAGGGACAAGTTCAAGAGTACGTGTGACCTAGGAGTGTCTCACAAAATTATTGTTAGGGAAAGAATTCTCAGCACCATTTTTCCCTTTTTAGGTTTCATAGGTACATTTGACTTCCATTAATGACATAGGTAGTGAGCCTTAATTTGTAAACAATGACCCTGCCAAGCTGGCCCTATTAGGTTCTCATATCTAAGTTGAATAGGGCCCTTTTTTAGGTTAAGATATGATTAAGAACACCAAAAGCCTTAGCCTTTGCTTGCTTTTTCATACAATCAGATTTAGTATGCCCAATTAAATGGCAAGAGTGGCAAAAACTAGGCAAATCTTCATACTTGACATATTACTAATACTTTTTGTTTGAACAAATAACTTTAACTGATAAAGAAAGCTCCTTCGTGACATCAACTTTAATAAGGACCCTTCCAAAGATAGCCTTCAACCCCATTTTTCTAAAGTATGTTTGATATTTTCTACTTCCGTGATATTTTAAAATGATTTTTAAGTAGTTAAAATTACAGGTGTTAAATCTATCATATGGCTCAAATTTGTCATTACAATCCTTCTAATCAACATATCTCTTCTATGGACTCAGAGATTCCCTCATCTTATCTTGTATCAAAACAAAATTACTAATTTTCCACCTCAATGATATTAAAAATAAGTATAATAGTCTTGCTAATGTCACTCCAAAATACAAATGTCTCACACTTGAATCCATACAACGGCTCAAAAGCTTACATCCCTATACTCATCTGGTAATTTTTATTATTCAATAACTCCACCAGATGTAGAAGATCCTCCCAAATGCATCAAAAATCCAAAACACAAGCCTGTAGCATATCCTTCAGTGTTTAAATCATCATCCCACTTTACCGAAATATCATTGGGTGAGAGGAGGTACTGATCCTCAACATCGTACCAATAACCGACTGTAAATTCCCCTAGAAGTGTGAAAATATTCTTAAACCTCTATCAGAGACTTTATCAGTAGATGTAATATGCCTTCCCCTCAGGAACCTTAAATATGGTCTAAGTAAATAATATACAATCCGAGTCAACTTCATTGACACAAAAATTGCTAATGTAGTCAACCTATTAAAGATAACCCAACTCATATTGCACCCCCTATGAGTCCTCAATAGCTAACTTAGAAAATCAATCAAGATAAATTCCCATTTCTATCACTAAATTGAAAGGTTGGAATAACCTTACAAGCCTGCAGTACTCAATTTTAACCTTCTGAAAACTCAAACACCTCAACAAAAACTCCACTACCTCATGCTTCTATGACGCTTCCAATCGATGCACTTGAGGTCCTTGTATCGCTTATTCCCACCTAGGTGGAGAGAATAAGGAGTATAATGACCTTCTTCTAAAATCTGATGCTTTATATTAGTGTAGCTCTAAGGTATATACAACCAACCCCTATAGTGAATGCTACCATCCTCATCAACCTGAAATCTCTCAACTTGATCATCTTATATCTTCTACCAAGTCCTCTTAAACTTAAATTCCCATGATTATCCCACTTGCATCTCATCAAAAACCATAAGAATAATCACTAAAGCACTAATCCGTACCTCTAAATTACCCTAATATATCAATTGTATCCTCATCTCACCTATCTCATCAAGCAACCAATTAGGCACCACACAAGAACTTTAGGAGTGTGATGCTTTCATACTCAAGGCATCTGCAACAATATTAGCCTTACCTTTTTAATCAGTTAACTCTATATCATAGTCCTTAACCAACTCTATCCATCTCCTTAGCCTCATTTTCAAATCTTTCTAAGTAAATATATACTTGAGGCTCTTATGGTTTGTGAAGAATCTATATTAGATATCATATAGATAGTGCCTCATTATCTTTAGTGCAAAGACAATTAAGGGAAACTCCAAATCATGCATTAGGTAGTCCTACTTATGTTGCTTTAACTGACAAGAAACATTAGCTACAAACTAACCATCATATATCAATACACAACCTAGTTCATGCTTTAACACATAATTGTAAACATGAAGCCTAGTTTGTCTTGATGTTAGAGAGTAAACCTATATTCTAGTCAAATGTTGCTTCAATTCATAAATGTATCATCACATGCTTCATCCCACTAATATTTGGTAGTCCTCTTCAAAATGTTCATCAAGGCATCATCTACCTTTAAGAATTCCTAGATAAAGCACTAGTAGTAGCCAGCCAAACCTAAAAAAATACAAACTTTGGAAATGCTAGTAGGTGTCTTCCACTCGAGGATAACCAAAATCTTTGTCGCATCCATGATGAATTCTCCTACTAAAAGTAAATGTCCAAAAAATGACATTCATAAAATAAGAAATCACACTTGAATAGTTTTGCATATACCCTATGCGGTGTAAGGAGTGATAATATCACATCAAGGTGTTGCTTATGCTCATACTCCTATCCACACTTGGAGTACACTAAAATTTTATCTATGAAGACCACCAATAAATGATCTAGGAAAGGATCCTTGTTAACAAATGAATAAATATGATAGGTGCATTGGTGAGCCCAAAAGGTATCACTGTGAACTCATAGTGCCCATATCATATCTTAAAGGTCATCTTCATGATATATTACTTAACAAAGTGTAGTTGATGATATCTATACCTCAGATTAATCATTAAGAAGATTAAAGCACCCATATACAAATAAAACAATTCATCGATCCTCAGAAGTGGATATTAGTTCTTTACTATCATCTACTTCAGAAGCCAATAATTGAAGCACAGGTGAAGGCTCCCATCTTTCTTGTTCACAAAGAGAATTGGTGCTCCCTATGGAGATACAATTAAGCAAATATACTTGTGTGCCATTAACTCTTCTAGTTGTGAATTCAACTCTTGCAACTATATTGTTCTCATTCATTATGGTGCTTTTGAAATTGGCTCAACCCTTAGTATTAGCTAAAAGGTGAAGTTTATTTCACATAGTGGATGCATACCCATTACTACCTCTAAGAACATGTCACAAAAATCCCAAGCAACCAAAATATCCTTCAGTGTTAACACATATTGCTTTATCTCCTAAACTTCGCATAAATAGAAAGGATAACCTCTCTACACTAACAAATATATCATATGGGAAGATACGACCTTTATTGTAGCACTAGGCTTATATCTCCTATAAGAGACCTTAGCACCTTGAGGTCCACATAGCACAACTTGCTCCTAAGCACAATATTTTAGATATTGACACCTCCTCATCATATCAATCATGAAGATTAAATCAAAGTCTCATAGGCCCATCTTGACTAAATCCTAAAGGAAGTCTACCTCACCTATCTCAAAGCCACGCCTAAAAAGAGTCTAGTGTAACCTAATATACCCTTTGAAGGAACCACTAAAGATACAGACACGATGTTAACTGGAGATAACACAACTTTAGCAATAAAAACAATAGATATAAACGATAGGGATGATCCCAAATCAAATAACACAAATAGTGGCAATGATAGGATGGAAAATGTAGCAGTGACCACATGTAGTGGTTGATCAACCTTTACCTAGCTAATGAAATTTAGGCATGCACCTGAATATCCCTCCTGGTATTCTTAAGGATACCTTACAAAACTTTTTTTCTAACCTCTTCCTTGGGGAAATAGGTGAGGCCTCTCTTGTCTACTCTTAGCCTCCCAAGATGTACACATGTTAGGGTAGGTGCCCTTTATTATTGTCACTATCAAGGTAGGTGGGTCCCCTACTCATAGCCTCATTGTTCAGGTAAAAGTGTACCCTATACTAATACAAATTACTTAGCTACTAGAACTGACCCCTTGATTAATGTTTGCACTCAAATTATAGATGGATCACCTAACCACAAGTTCTATACTTAACAAAAGTGCCTTGATAGTCTTATCCTAGATGATCTTAGCTATAGAAGGGATACATAAGGTATCTTAACTATCTCATAGGTTTAATATGTCTTAGCGCTAATAAATAGGAATTCCACTTCCTGAAACTAAATATATCTGTGTAAACCATATGTCTTCGACTTCCTCTTGCCTATAATGGAAGACTACTCCTAAACCATTATAGTGGAAACACATGCCCAATCATTCAGTGTGGCTAAGTCAACACACATCATTCTTTGAATGATTAAATGGATCCCTAGCTCAGATTGTTAAATTTTAGTTAACTCGCTAGCTACTTTTCCTAATGTGAAAATTAATAGCTCCATGAATCAACCATTGTAATACCTATATTGGTTGATGATGTCCAATAATCCTTAAAATCTAGTCCTCTATGATGTTCTCTTATAGGAAATGTGAAGGTGGTGGTCGAGCCAATGGACACATGGTAATGTTGATGAAGGCCATAAAAGTCTCCTACAAGTGATCGACGTCGCCACTGACCATGGCAAGCTATTTACAAGATGTAAATGTGTTAGGATAAAGCAATCCTAACTTGCTAACACATATTACACATAAACACATTCAAGGGTCATCTAAGGTACCTGTTATTGAATCCTCACAAATTAATCTAGGTTTCCAAAAAAATCAAAATTTTCAAAATATGAAATAGACTAATAATTAGATAAGGGATGGTCTAAAGACCAAAGTTTTGAAAATAAAACACGATAATTAAAATTAAAGCTCTGATACCAAATAATAACCTCCCCAAACTATACTACTAAATATTTTATTTTAGTGGAACCATAATATTCACAATAAGAGGTCTACCATACCATCCGTACATTGATCATAAGGGAAGAATAGCTAAAACATAAATTATAATAAAAAGAGAACATTAATTAACAAAGAAAATAGTGTAGAGATTAACTTTGAGTACAATATACAAAATACATCAAAAGGAATTCCTTGAAAATAAGAGTCCAAAAAGGTATTCACATAAAATAAAACCATTGCATGAAAAGACTCTATGCCCTCCCCTGATACATAAGAATCACTACTCCACAAATAAAGCATCATATTTAAAAAAATCATCAAAATGATTCTTATCAACCAACACAAAAAGATCTAAGTCATCTGCTCATTAGAATGAGCAACATTCATAAAAATAATGATCAACATACTATGTACTAAGTAAGGTGATAATAGAGTTGAGGTAAAGCTACATAGAGTTACATAAGTTCTCTTAAGAGAATAAGCATACATATATGATAACATAAAGCGATCCAAAGTAAATACTAATATTATAACTCACTGTTAGATACAAGTATAACCTATACTTTTATTTAATTTGATTTTAGAGACCCCACTATTTATAGTCTAAGAGAAAGGACTAAAGCACCTCTTGGGGTAAAACACACCTAAGCCTCTATTAACATCTTGTGGAACAAACTCAATATATACTAGAGAAGCACACTCTTAACTACTATTCTTAAGTTTAAATCACCTTTTATTGTAAAACACACCTAAGCCACTATTATCTCCTCATGGAACAAACACAACACATCTATCCCAACTCATATAATCTTTCACATTAAGTCTTTGACATCTTATTCAATAGTTTCTTATCACAAAATCAAATTCTAGTTCACATCAAGTTTAGGGGCTGCACTTTTTTTAATCTAGTGGAATAGAAAGATGCACCACTTAGTGAAAAATACTCTTGAGCCACTATTATCATCTACTTAAATAGACACAATACCTCACCTCAAAGCATGTGATCTATCACTTTAAAAGATTAATCTGAATGACGGTTGAGTAATACATAAGTTATCTAAGATGTACACAACACATAATTTTAACTCATAAAGTACAACCACATAGTTATCGAGGTACTCCTCAAGAAAGAAGTCCATAATTCACCTATGAAACACAAATTTCATAGGATATGTATAAACTACCCCATATAACTCATCCCATCACCAAATTTAGTACCCTAATCAATAAAGGATATTTAATATCCTAAAAAAATTCAAATTCAATCCCTAACATCTTCCACATGCGATAGCAAACCAACCTTAAGAGTTACTAGTCATGATTCAAGCCATATTCACACTTTATTATGCTTATGATACTCATAGTTAGCCTAAATATTTTGGGTATCATACATAAAATATTTAAAGTATATATCCCTTTTATCATCATGAAAATTTCATATTTAATCCATATTGACCAAAATGCCCTTATATTACTCAAAGCCTCAAAACCTTATATTAGATAACTTATGTATTACTCAACCATCATTCAGATTATCCATCAAATATTTTCATGTCATGATTACTTTCCACATAATCATCAAATTACCATCATACCCTTACCATATCCAAAATACTTATAGTTTCACAAAACCTTACGAGTCCTATATTAATGGCTCTTAAACTCAAACATATATATATATATATATCATTATGAAGTGCATAACAACACTATCTTAATATAATATTATATATAAATACCATATATATTGATTCATTCCAACTAACCATATACACAAACATATGTTTTTGCAACCTAATTTTTATCTTATGACACAAGATGCCATATAACAACACTATGTTAATAAAATTTTGTATTCAACATTATGAACTTGACATTTCATATGATTCCACACAATGCACATAAAATCCCTAGCTACTACATTTATCTTTCCCAAAACAAACACTAGTCTTTAAATATGTAAGCCTAACCTATGTCATTAGAGATCACTAGAAAGTCATTTTAAAAAATAGGAATAATATAAAGTTAAAAATTAAGAATACCGCTAAGTTAAAATTGAAGGTAAAGGAGCGTGGAAATGGGAATAACCAAGACAAGAAGAGAAGTGATAGGTTAATATTTTGACACATTTTATATCCTATAATCTTAGTTTTTAGTATTTTATTTAACTAATATAGGTGAATAATTATGGTTTTATGCTTAAGTGATAAAAATTGCATAAATATTATTATTTAAGCTAAAATGATATAAATTAAGTAAATTTAGAATAAAATATTATTTATTTTGTAGGTATTGTTTTTAAATTAAAAAAATAAAAAAAAATGGACCTTTGGACTGACGGCCCAAAAGCCGAAGGCCCAAAGGCTCGAAACAAGAATAGAAGAAACGACGCAGTGGGGAGGCAAACAAAATGAGCTTCCAAGCACAAAACAGTGAGTCACACGAAGGTTTGTGAGGGCTGACGTGGAAAGGCTCTCTAACAAAAATAAACGGAGCAGCATTAATAAATTAAAGGATGAAGCCGCAGAAGGAAGAGGGAGTGCGACAGGGTGCGTCACGCGAAGAGGAGCTGTTAGCGGATAAAAAGGAAGAAAATAAAAAGGCAGCCGCATATCAGAAGCAGAGGGCGAGTAGGAGCCATCAAGAGGCTCGGCCGAAGGAAAATAGAAGAGAGCCATGCGGAAGGAGAAGCGTACAGGTTGAAGCCTCAACGCACGGAAGGAGAGGAAGATGTTAGCGCCATCAACCGAGAAAGCAAAAAGGAAAGAAAAAGAAATAGTGCAAGGAAATAAAGGCAAAGAAGAAGAGAAAATAAGAGGGAAGAATTTATACCGGTAGAATTTATTTTAGATAAAATTAATTTTTATCTAAATAAATTCTTGATCTTTTATTCAAAATTAATTTTGTTTATTTCTTTCTCTTATTTTAATTTATATTTTAGATATATATTTCTGTGTAATTAATTCTATAATTATGGCTGGCTAAATATTTGTTGTTAGGAAATAAATTGAAACCCTAGATTAGCATTTGAATTATAATTTTATTTTCTTTGTTTCGTGAAATTATTTCTTGACTCTATTATATAATTCTATCAAGTACAATTTATATGGTGCACGCCTTGTTCTGGTTTCCTCACAAGTGACAGTATGTAGGATTATTTACCTGCTAGGTGGCCATATAAATATGCTAGAATTTTTATTTATAAATTACAGCTAGGTTAGATAATAATTCACCTAATAGTTTTGTGATTCTAACCTAAGTAGTAAAACGTTTCGATACGTATGGGTCAAGGAAAGGAAATACAGCTAGACATGTTTTGTGAACTAGTTTGGGTACTTAGATTGATAGCCTTCCAATTACACTTAATACATTAAATCTAGTTAAATATCGGAGTCACTTGTTGCTGCTATACTGCTAGTATTTAATAGGGTTAATATCGGCGCTTTATTATATTAATTAATTAAGGGAAGTAATGTAAGGTGTATGGACCTTCGTTTGGTGTACAACTTGGTCGATCTCATTCTCGTGATTAAAATATGACTTAGAAATTAATATTATAGTTCAACTTAATCTAGTGGTAGATTTTGATTTCTCTAACATATTTCTCATATCTTCAAGTTTTCCATTATTTTTATTATTAGTTTATTTTATTTTATTTTATTTATTCTTTTTATAATTTTATTATTTTTATTTTTATAACCCCCATTAGTATTTTTCTTATTTATTTATTTTTTGTTTTATTTAGGATTTTTTTTTTCAAGCTAGTTAAAATAGAGGTGAGCCCTCTCAATCCCCGGCTTAGAACGATACCCTTATTTATCAGTGCTACAATTGACAACAAGAGGGTTTAAATTGCGTGCCGCCTATGACCACACTAATTTTTGGTGTCGTTGCCTGGGAAACACCAAGAAGCTTGACTACAAGGGAGTATGGTGGAAAGGGGTGGTGCTAGGAAAGGAGGCACAGCTATGCCAAGGGAAACGATGAAGGTGTGTACACAAGAATGCAAACTATGCATGTGTTAGGAAGGAAGGACACACATAGGTGAGTGTAAAAGGGTGCACACAAGCAAATAGAAAATAATTACATAGATATTCACAAAATCATGTGTGTTGTGCCAGAGAGGCATTATTAGGGTAAGTCTTAGTGCATGTTCATGCACCTAATTGAATAGAAATAAATAATTACCAAAGAATATAAGGAATGGTATACATCAGTAATGGTTGGATAATGATGAAGGGGAATGATGAGGAGATAGTGGTGGTTGGTTTTTCACGGAAATGGTGGTGCTTGGTTGTCGATGGTTGTGAGTGATGTTAATGGTGAATGGAAACAAAACATAGGGTAGTAAAGGAAGGAGAATAAAGGTAGGTTTAAAGCTATGATGTTCAAAAGAATTGGAGGGAGAGATAGAGTTAGTAGACCATTAAACGATGTCGAGAATTTTTGTAGGTGTATATATATCACTACCCTAGAAAGGAGTTTTAATAACAACTATTTTATGAATTTAATAACAAAAATTTCGAACCATTATTCAGTTGGCTACTATCTAATCTATAATACTAGTTCAAAATCATCATAAAAAATATACAAAAAAAAAATTCAAACATTAAAGTAAACTTGGTATTTAATAACCATTTGTAAGTTACAACCATTGTTAAAAATAACATTTTAAGAACAATTAATCTAAAAACTATTGTTAAAATGTCAACCAATTAGGGTTTTAATCATTGATTATGCATTTGTTTGCATTTGTTAAACCCTAATATGTATTAAATAAGAATAAAATGGATCTTTTAATAACGATTTTGAGTTAAAACCATTGTTAAACATAGTTTATTTACGGTTTTAATCATATATTATGCATTTATTAAACCCTAATTGAGATTAAATGCAACTTTTAATATTAGTTTTTAAGGATAACTGTTACTAAAAATGGTTTTAATAACGGTTCTTACTTAAAACCATTATTAAAACATCTATAATAACAGTTTAAGTAAAAGTATTATTAAAACTTGTTAATTTTTGTTATTATATTCTTGTTGTTTCGTTCCACCCCACATACATAGGTGTATATTCAAATATTTACCAAATCTTCAATGTAAAACAATATCAATTCATATATACATGCATGTCTTCCTCCCCAATGATACTACATATTTTCAGTCAATCTCTAATTAGAATGTCTCAAGGAATCAAAATTAGTTGGCATACCACAACTTGGTAGCTATACACTCCAAAGTCAAAAGTTTATAGATAATAACCTAGATGATGAAAAGGTGTAGATGAAATACAAACTTAAACATTCATGTAGAATATAGATCCCTAACACATTATGTATGAGTGTACATGATTGGCCCATTAGTCTCTAACTTCATCAATTTCATCATAATTGTATTTCTAGCCTTGTGCATAACAACCATTGAAAAACTATAAATTCACAAGTTTTGATTATTCAATTAGTACTTAGCTCAAGTGCTAATTATATATGTCATGATTTTTTAATGGAAAAATATTTATACATGCCTTGGATCTATGTTGACCGACCTATTTTGGACTATTAAATCCATTACTTTACATACATAGTATCCACAATTATCACCATTCTACTATTGTGGACATTATCAAATGAACTTAGTTATCTCTCTAATTATTAGATATTAATTTGAAGGAAAACAAAATACAAAATAGTTATCATCCTACTTACCATTACAAGCTCATATTGAAGACTCTTTGGGTTTGGGACACCATTCCTATCTCTCCTCTTATACGCCATCTGTAGTGCCCTAATAAATAGAGTTGGATACATAATTTTGAAAGTATATATACATAAAATAACTAAGTAGAATATATGAATAAATAAGCTAATAAAGTAAGAAGTAAAAAGTATACAAACATGTCAATAAATTCATTCCCACCATAACTAGTGGTGTGAAAAGGCACGGCATATGTTTGAAAGGAATTAAACACATAGACTTTATCATGATTAGGCTAGATTGCATACAAAACCCAATGTTCATTTGTTAGGTTAGGAATGAGATAAAGCTTTTTGTATTTCTCAATCAAAATGTGATCCGCTAAACAATTTATGTGCCTACCCTCTCTTATTTTACTACTATCGGCTATGTAGTATGTGCACACAAATATAATGGAGGGCAACATTCCCTCCACCGCAGCATGACTAGCTACCAACCTTTGGACAACAATAACAATGCATATTTTTTAATAATTGATAATTCATATAAGAGGTCATAAAAATTCCAATTCAAAAAGAAGTACTAAAATCTAAAATATAAAATAATATGACATAAATGGCAATACTCATGGTTGGCATCTATTCCTGATTATAAATCTTACTTATGCCAACAACCAATACCATATAAGTATTGTCATCTCTCCCAACATACTCAGAATTATAATCAATGAAAATATAATTGTCATTGAGGTAGTTTTTAGCATAGAAATATAAGAAAGACAGTGCTTATGGAGGTTGGCTCTTCTCTAAAGATGGAATCTTTTGTAGGACAACTGATTTTTTTTATTCAACTCTCTTTCCTTTAGTGTCGCCCTCTATTGTGTTACTTGTTCTACTAGTACCTCTCTTCATTTTACTCCTAAGAGCATTCTTCTTTTTTAATTACTTTATTCATAATAATAAATGAAATATGTATTGAGCATATATATATATATATATGAAAAAGGTATAAACAATTTAATTAACAAATAAGGTCTAATAATGATGTCAAATGTCATTACCTCTTTAGTAGTGTGACGTATCTGATCTGCAAGCCAAGTCATGAAGCTTTCATGAGCTTCTAGCATTATATCTGCCTCATCGCCTTCTTTATAACAAGGTAAGGGTGCACTACCGATCATTGGAGTGTCAATATTCACTGGCCTTGTATTTAGGGCCAACTTATACCCATGGACTGTTTGCATCTAGGTACTATGGATTATGTGCACCCTTCCTTTTGCTAAAAGAGTTGAAAGGTCATCTTCTAACAAGTCATGCTTAATCAAACCCTAAAATAAAATATTAGATATCCTTAATTATTTATGATACCAAATATATTTAATAACAATTCATAGTTTGCAATGGTTACCTCATGAAGAGAAGAAAGATGTGCATCAACTTCGCAATTGTCTCTAACACTATTTACTTTGGGTATGTGAAGCTAATTATGGTCAACTAAATCAAATGGCTTATACCCTTGAGATTTGATAAATAACAACTCTTGCTCCATTATTACCATTCGTTTAAATGCCATGTTTAATTTTTGGGTGAGGATGGCCACTTTCTCATTACTACTATGAGAACCATGAGATAGACCACACACTCTTGTTCATATAACACCTTATCCAAGACCCCTGTATATACCAGGGTGTTCTACAAATCCTATAGCCTAAGACACAATGTTATATTGATCCACCCCCTCCGTAGAATCTGACGTTTCAAGTTTGTCCTATAATGTATGTAATATATTTAAATTTATCTTATAGGAATAATCATAATATAATATTTTTCTAAAATATAACTAAGTAGGGTTTGGGATATCTATAAAATTATAATTTTTTTGACATCTACATCTATATCTTTATTTAGATATCCATCTTTTGTGGCTCTAGCATTCTTCCATATTGTACCTTTATTGATGGATGAGGTATATGGATTCAAGTCCTAGGTTATGAGCAGTAAATTAAAAATTTATCTTACATTAAGAATAATATTATATAATTAGAATTTTACATGCATATAGATAAATCATAATCTCATACAAACTCCTCTTCAAGGCCTGCATAGCCTTTACAAGCCATATTATACGGTATTTATTTTACTTAGCAATCTCTTCATTTTTGGCACTATTTTCCTATGTTACATGCTAAAATATAAGCACATGGTTCTTTAAATATCAATGAAATATTATTAATAAAAAAATTAATTGTTATCTAAAAAATACCTTAAAATCCTCTGAAAGATTCTATGATATAAATTAGTTCCAACTTTCTTAATCAATAAAACCATATCATTTGAGTAGGTTCTGTCGTAGAGATTCATCCCTCTTCCTGTACATTTTTCTACTAGCCAAGTACACTAGTGTTCTTAGTCGCTCACCACCATTCTAATAAGTCATTTCTTCCTTGTCTCTAGGACATTAAAAACACTCTACAAAATAAAACATATAGATGTAGACCAATGTTAATGTATGAAAATTAATAAAATTTGACATATAAAAATGATTAAGTAAAATAACATATTTACCTTCACTTCTTGTAAAATGCTCCTAGTTACCCTTTGGAACCTGCTTCCAAATATTAGAAGAGATAGGAACACGATTACACATGACGAAAGAAATGTACATCAAAAACATGACTGCGTAAGGGCCAATAAGAAGATTGTAAGTATTCCATCCCAAATCAACTTATTCTCCTATATTCCACATATCCATGATGATTCTCATAATATTAGGTCCTCTCTTCCCTTCTTTATCACTACTATCCCTACTAACGTTTTTTTGGCCATATCTCTATAAAAAATCAATTAATAAATTTTGTTAGAATGTTATGTATTGACCATAATTCACCACTAAATTATTTTTCAATATAATAAATATTAATTGAGGAAGGTCAAAATATGTATTTTTCAAAATAAGAACACATGTCATATGTTAAAATATTATTACCCTCATTACCTTCTTTTGCTTCTTCTTTTTTTCCTTGTTTTTGGATTGGTTTTAGGATTTGATACACATATTACTTCATGATGATCATCCTTGACATATATTTCCTCCTCATTAATGTTGTTGTTATCATCATTCAATAATTAAGTTGTTTGCATAGTTATGACACACTCTTTATTCCAATTGGCATCATTTTCATCATCTTATTCATTGGCCTTTCTTTTCTTCATAGATAGTACCATAGACCATCTATTATCAGTAGGATTAAAGAAAAAGAATACTTATGTTGCTTGTGATGCCAAGATAAATGAGTCTTATTTATGCCCTTCCCTATTGAGGTCAAATAATGTGAATCCATCTTCATATGTAACCCCATAACTATTATCAACCCATCTATAGCTAAATATAGGGACTTTATAAATACCGTATAATCTAACTCCCATATCTATTCAATCACAACATAATAATTCATCTCTACTTAGGCTAGATTCTCATCCTTCACACTAGCAACATGCATTTTCTCAGCTACTAAAGTCACCCCACTATTATCTATAGTACTCTTCTCATCTTGTTTTTTTGTATAAAAAGTGTAATAATTGATCACATAACTATTATACGAAAAAACTTCATAACGAGCTTTTTGAAAGAACCAATGTAGGGTTTTAGAAATTAAAGTTAGGGAATGTTTGATGAGTAAAATGATGTGATCTCTTATCTAATTGATAAAGGAGAGATTATGTTTATTGATTATCCATTTCTTAATCTTTGATGGATTTTCAATCCTTAAAGAAATATATGTTCTTCAATATATAGTTGAACATCATCATTGTTGTGTAATACATATAGATGAGGTTTAGGGAACATGTTAGGGTCTACACACTCAAATTGTTTTCCTCTAATACCCTGTCCTTAAATTTTTCTTTTATGTCAAGACTTAGGAATACCAAGGGCTTCATCATTTAACAAGTACTTCATGTAAAATTCAATTACCTCTTCTACAAGGTAACTCTCAAAAATGCATCCTTCTAGCCAATATCGATTCTTCAAATGACCTTTTATCAAATTTATAAACTACTCAAAGGGTTACATCTAGTGCCCATAAATAGATCCTCGCATTTTTTTCTCATAGACTAAATGAACAGTTGGATATACCATAATATCAAAGAATAAGGGTGGAAAAATACATTTCAAGCTGGCATAAAGTAATCACAATCCTTATTTGTAAGCTATCCAAAGTATTAGGATGTATGACTTTGGAGCAGACAACATTAAAGAACCAACAAAGCCTCGTAATAGTAATTTAAACATACTTTAGCAAAATTCCACGTATCGCTATCAAAAATAAGTGTTGCAACAAAATATGAAAATTATGAGAATTCATGTTAATTAGTTTCAACTCTTTCATTGTCACGAGCCTTCTGACATTTGAATAATACCCTTCTAAAACCTTGATGCTAATAAGGAATTCACAAAATAAATATTTCTCTTTTCTAGACAGAGTATGATA
Source organism: Tamarix austromongolica (assembly GCA_039764185.1). Lineage (NCBI taxonomy): Eukaryota > Viridiplantae > Streptophyta > Magnoliopsida > Caryophyllales > Tamaricaceae > Tamarix > Tamarix austromongolica. The sequence goes on along the minus strand of CM077819.1, from coordinate 85,733,796 downwards.
CGCCGGTGGTAAATATGTTCTTCTTCCATTGTCCTACAGTGCCAGTTCCTATCTAATACCCATTTCTTCCATATCCATTTGAGCATTAAGGCAATCTTTAGTCTTCTATGGAAGACTAATTAATCTATTAAAAGACTGCCACATATATTTTTCTCGATATGCATCACATTAAGAGCATGTCTCAAGTTTAGAGATTCCCAATAAGGATGGTCACAGAATATAGAAATCCTATTCCACCCAACTAATAAAGGCTTATCTTTATCCTTCTTCCCAAACTTGACACTCAAATGTGATGCAGGAGCATCCAATGAACATAATGGTTGTCATGTTCATACTAATCCTCAAGGTACGGAAGATAATTTAGCTTTCTTAATGTTGGAGCCTATCATATTAAATATTCTTGATAATTCTTATATGCTTGATATTGAAAAACATTCAAGTTATTCTTATAGGTGTGTTACATATTTGCAAGAAGAAGATGTTCATACACTTTGATGTGTACAAGTATTCCAAATCATGCAAGACTATGACATAAATGGGATGATACATTACAATAAGAAGATAAAGTGATGATATTCATTATTTGTATTAACTTATTGTAAACTCTAACCCTAAGTGTATTTTATGTAACTTAGGGTATTGTTATAATTTCATGTATGTATCTTAGTCAATTGTATAGATTTGTAATATTAATCCTTAATATCATTTAACCAATGATATTATGATTTGGATTAAGGTTAATATGGGCTTAATTTAACCATGATTAATGGGCTGGATTAAGAGGGAAAAATTGGCTAGTTTAGGCTAGCTAACAACCGACTCCTTCCTTCCCCCATATATACCTCTTATGCCCAGCTTTGTATAGCAGAACAAATAAGAATTTTTTGATCAAACTTTGAGCAAAGTTAGCTAAAGTCTAATCCTCCCTTTTTGTTTGACATTGAGCAAGGCTATACAAATCTATTGAGTACCTTCTACTTGTTTCATCATTTTCTTCACCTATAATCTAGCAATTTACTTAACTTCTTTTGCATTACATCATGGGTGAGAGGTTCTCATACAAAATTCTATCCAATATTCTATTACTTTGATAAAAACCACATCATTTTTGGTATCAAAGCTTTGATTGGTCAAAGTTGACATAGGAAACCACCTATAACCCTGCAGAATCACGTGTGTGCTCTTTGAATTCTTGATTCTTGATAAACCTCTTCGATTGTTCTTGAATTTCTTGCTCGAATTTCTTGCAATCTTGCAACGATCTTGTTGCATTTTCCCCAACATTTTCACATAAAATATCGACCAGCACTTACATTCCATTAGTGTATGGTTTGATTCGTCTATTGGCTACGAACGTTTGTGCCTCTCCAGCACTTGATTCCTAATGAATTCTGGTCTCCATTAGTGCATGATCAAGTTTGTAAAAATCCTTTTCAAGTTCCCTTCGTGCAGCAAGCAAGGAAAGCAGCAAAGTGCTCGAAAACCCTGGACAACTCTCAGTCACCCGAAACAGACCTAGAACTTGCAGGCTCTATATTCGGCTCATTTATCATCATTTTCTCTCAAGAAATCATTCCATCATCTACCTATAGATCTCCTATACATCTTCTATGAAGATATCAACACAAATATCCCACTGGAAGACAAGAATTTGTTGAAGACACAGAAACATGTTCTATGATTTTATGTGAATGAATTTCACATCTCTTATAGACTAACCTTTCATTTTTTGTGTGTACCTACGTGCAATGAATATTTTTGGGATTAAAATATCTCATTTGTGCCTAGAAAAAGACTTCAGGTAGTGTTTAACATTTCTTTTAGAATTAGCAATTGGTTTGTGCTTTGATCGGTTGTAAGAAAAACAAATCCAGCACCTACACTTTGTGGAACCTATTGTGTGCAACAAGTAGGGTTGTGTGTCGACCTTCACCATGGCTAGTGAAGAGGTGTGTGCCCTATTAGAGTCCATCAAAAGCCTCAACACATGCATGGATTCCCAATTACAAACTCAAAACACACAGCAACATGAACTCTAAAGTGTGGAAGCTATGTTGGTCAACCAAGAGAAGTGTAAACCATGGCAAGTTCGAATGGAAACAACACATGATAGTGTGGGAGGGACAATGAAGCCTATGTACCATGCCAAGAGTGGAAGTGGAACTTGGTATTTATTTCATCATGAATATGGAGAAGAAGAGGCAAATTCTTTTGGCTCAAGCAAACAAAGAAGTGCACCTACATTCCATGTAAGAAATACACACCATGAAGATCAAAGTATTAAACTTAACCTTCCTGAATTTTATGGTGATTTGAATATGAAGTCATTTTTTGAATGGTTGCATGATATTGAGGCTATTTTTGAGTTTAGAGAATATGATGATGATGGAAAGTGCAAATTAGCTACTCTAAAGTTCAAAACGTTTTCTCAAATTTTGTATGATAACTTAAAAAGAACTAAAGAAAGACAAGAGAAGTCTAAAATAAGATCTTGGGGAAAACTTAAAAAGCACTTAAGAAATAAATTTGTGCCTAGAGAGTATGAACAAGATATGTATGTTAAAATGACTACTCTAAGGCAAGGCTTATTTAGTGTAGAAGAATAAAATAGAGAATTTGTAAGACTAGCCGTTATTTGTGATGTTCATAAAAGAAAGGAAAAACAAATGTGCTAGATACATAGGTGGCTTGAATAATTTAATAAGAGAAAAGTGGATATGTAATCTTATGATTCTCTTTATGAATTGATAAAATTGGCTATGAAAATTGAAAGACAAACTAAATCAACTAAAGCTTATGTTAAGTCTAAAGCTTCAAGTTCCACTAAACACTATCCTAACACCTTTACACCTAAATCAATATTTTCATATGATAAAAAGAATAATAAAGATGATAAAGGTAAAAATAAGGTGGTTGAAATGGAAAATAAATAATGTTTTAAATGTAAAGGATATGGACATTTTGCCAGAGATTGTTCTAACCAAAGAGCCTTAACCTTACATGAAATAAAAAACATGGAACCATGTAGTGTTGATGAATTAGAAGTTGAATCTCCTAATGAAATATTAACTATGGAAGAAGAATAAGGAGACCCATGCTTTTTAATTCAAAGACTTTTACAAATACAACCTATTATTACACCTACTCAAAGAGAAGAGATTTTTAAGATCAAGTGTAAAATAGGTGATATGGTTTGTAGACTCATAATTGATAGTGGTTCATGTACTAATGTTGCTAGTGAGACTATGGTTAAGAAACTTGCTTTGGAAACTACTAATCATCCTAAACCCTATTCTTTACAATGGCTAAATAAGGATAAAGGAGCTAAAGTAAAAAAAAGAGCTTTAGTCACATTTTCTATTAGAGACTATCATGATGAAGTTTTATGTGATGTTTTACCTATGGATGCTTGTGGCTTACTTTTGGGTAGACCATGGAAATTTGATAGAAAATCAAGTCATGATGGGGTAACTAATGACTATGTGGTGAGAAAGGAAAAATAATTATATAGGCTTACACCTTCTTTATATGATCATATTCCCTTGAGTGATGATAAAAAGAGATTATTTTTACATGAAAAGGCTATAGAAAAATGTATAAAAGAAGAAGGAACTTGTTTTGCTTTAGTTTCTAAAGATTCTAAACCTGAAAGAAAACAACTCAAAGATCCTAATTTGATTAAGTTGCTCGATGAGTATAATGATGTATTTCCTGATGACTTACCTTTAGGATTACCACCTAAAAGAGGTATAGAACATGTTATTAATCTTGTTCCTGGTATGCCTATTCCAAATAAACCGGCTTATATATGTAACCCAGAAGAAGCTAAGGAATAAAAAAACAAATACAAGAGCTTATGGATAAAGGATTTGTAAGAGAAAGTATGAGTCCTTGTAGTGTTCTTGCTTTACTAGTGCCTAAAAAGGATGGTACTTGGCGTATGTGCATATATTCTAGGGCTATGAATAATATTACTATCAAATATAGATTTCCCATGCCTAGATTAGATGATATGCTTGATTAATTTTGTGGAGCACAAGCCAAAATTGATTTGAGAAGTAGATATCATCAATTAAGGATTAGAGATGGAGATGAATGGGAAACTACTTTTAAAACAAAATATGGTCTCTATGAGTGGATGGTTATGCCTTTTAGGTTATGTAATGCACCTAGCTCATTTATGAGACTTATGAATGAATTTCTCCAACCTTTCCTTGGTGATTTCATTGTTACATATTTGGATGATATTCTTGTGTATAGCAAAAATAGTTATGATGATCTAGTGCATTTAAAGAAATAATTTGGTGAGTTAAGGAAAGTTAAACTATATGGATAACTTGAGAAATGTGATTTTATGCTTCCAAGTGTAGTTTTTCTCGGCTATATTATTAGTGGAGAAGGTATTAAAGTAGATCCGAATAATATTAGGGCTATAAAAGAATGGCTTATCCCTAAGAATGTTCATGAAGTGAGAAGTTTTCATGGATTAGCTAGCTTTTATAGAAGATTCATTAAGGATTTTTCTACCATAGCTACACCTATTACTCAACTCATGAAAAATGGTGAAATTTATTGGGGACAAGAAGCTACTCAATCCTATGAAACCCTACAAGATAAACATTTTCATGCCCCTATTCTATCCTTACCCAACTTTAACCTTCTTTTTGAAGTGACTTGTGATGCTAGTAGAGTTGGAATAGGAGTACTTTCCCAAGAAAAGAAACCTATAGCATTTTTCTCTAAAAAGTTGAATGCAGCCAAACTTAACTATTCGACTTATGACAAGGAATTATTTGCCATTATACAGAGTCTTTTGACATGGAGTCATTATCCGAGACCAAAACCATTTGTGTTACATTTGGATCATGAAAGTTTAAAATACTTACATAGTCAAAAGAAAATTAATCCGAGACATGAAAAATAGGTAAATTTATTACAATCCTTCATGGAATGGCTCATTTTATTCCTTGTAATAAAATTGATGATGCCACGCATGTTGCTAATTTTTATTTTAGAGAGATTTTTAAACTTCATGGAATACCTAAAAGTATAGTTTCTGATCAGGATGTCATGTTTATGAGTTATTTCTGGAAAACTTTATGGCATATCCTTGGTACTAAATTTTTATTTAGCACTTCACATCATCCCCAAACTGATGGTCAAACTGAGGTAACTAATAGAAATCTTGGTACATTATTAAGAGGTTTAGTTAATAAAAGTACAAAAGATTAGGATGTTAAGTTAGCTCATGCAGAGTTTGCTTATAATCATAGTCCTTCTAGTACTACTCAAACTAGTCCGTTTGAGGTGGTGTACAGTGTGAATCCTCAAATGCCTATTAACATGATTCCATTGAAAAAAGTTGAAATGAAAAACTATGAGGCTAAAGAGAGAATACATTTTTTTCAACAACTTCATGAGAAATCAAAAATAATTTTGAAAAATCCAATGCCAAGTATAAAGCTCAAGCAAATCAGCATAGAAACTCTTATGTGTTTTCTCCTGGTGACTTAGTTTGGTTACATTTGCATAAAGAAATATTTCCTAATTTATGTAAAAATAAATTGATTCCAAGAGCTGATGGTCCATTTAAAATTCTAAGAAAGTTTGGAGACAATGCTTATGAACTTGAACTTCCAGATTCTTATGGTGGAATTTTAAGAAATTTTAATGTTGGTGATTTGTCTCATTATTATTCTCATGAAAATTTGAGGGCAAATTCTTTTCAACTTGGGGAGAATGATGCAGGATCATCCAATGAACATAATGATTGTCATTTCATACTAATCCTCAAGGAAAGGAAGATGATTTAGATTTCTTAATGTTCAAGTCTATCATGTTAAATATTCTTGATAATTCTTATATGCTTGATATTGAAAAACATTCAAGTTATTCTTGTCGGTATGTTACATATTTGTTAGAAGAAGATGTTCATACACTTTGATGTGTATAAGTATTCCAAAGCATGCAAGACTATGACATACATGGGATGATATATTACAACAAGAAGATAAAGTGATGATATTCATTATTGGTATTAACTTGTTGTAAACCCTAACCCTAAGTGTATTTTATGTAACTTAGGGTATTGCTATAATTTCATGTATATATCTTAGTCAATTGTATTGCTTTCTAATATTAATCCTTAGTATCATTTAACCAAAGATATTATGATTTGGATTAAGGTTAATATGGGCTTAATTCAACCATGATTAATAGGCTGGATTAAGAGGGAATAATCGGCTAGTTTAGGCTAGCTAACCACCAACTCCTTCCTTCCCCTATATATACCTCTTGTGCGCAGCTTTGTATAGCAGAATGAATAAGATTTTTTTTATCAAACTTTGAGCAAAGTTAGCTAATGTCTAATCCTTCTTGTTGGGTTGACATTGAGTAAGGAAAATCCGGGATTCAACCTTCCTGAACCTATCTTCAACCTCGACACATTTGAAGGCTATACAAATCTATCGAGTACCTTCTACTTGTTTCATCAATTTCTTCACCTGTAATCCAGCAAATTACTTCGTTTCTTTTTCATTAGATCGTGGATAAGAGATTCTCATATAAATTTTGATCCAACCTTCCATTACTTTGATAAAAACCACATCAGAATGTCTCATCTTTAGCCACACTTGTCAACCCGTCAACCGGATTGGTGCTTGCCCTTTATCCCAAAAGCCTTTGAATGCTTTCCCTTACCTACTATAATGATGATTCTTGGGTCAAAATCTATGATGCTTGAGGAAGACAATAATCCAGACATATGTTAGCTGGATACATGAAGTATTATTCTCATATATCAAGCATGCATAATGGCATTTGACACTATAACATGACAAGTTGCCATATGCCAGAAAATCATTTATAATACAAAAGAACATTGCTCTTAAAGTGAAATTTTCTTTACTATATGCAACAAATAATTCAATTCCCATGTCCCACAAAAACTTTAAATCATCAATAAAAGTTGCCAAATAAACATCAATACCATTCCTTAGTTGGTTTAGCCCTAAAATGAGTAAAGACAGCATCATATACTTGTGTCTCATATAGGGCCACATAGGTAGATTGTATGTGACCAAAATCACCATCCATATGCTGTAGATTCCTTGATTTTGTGGATTCATTCCATCCATATAAAGTGTAAGGTGCATGTTCCTTACTTCTTTACTGAATTTAGAGAACAAGCCATCAATCGTCATCCATTATGGAGTCGGATAGATGTTTAAGAAGTCCATCATCTATCTTCTCATCAGCATGCCATCTTACGTTATTGGTATTTTGAACATCATTAAACATCTTCTTAAATCTTGGTATTATAGGAAAATACCTAAAAACTTGGCCAAATCCTTGTTCTTCTTATATCGTAGAGCTTTGCATTCAGGATTAGGATAACTATCCAAAGAAACATTCTCATTATGATATAAAATACAATCATTAAGGCATGCATGTATCTTCTAATAACTCATGCTCATAGAGGAAATAATATTCTTCACTTCATAGGTACTATTAGATAGAAAGTTCTCATGGAAGCACATCCTTTACAAGTGTTAATAATTTCATATAGCTCTTATCACTCCATCCTTTATATGATTTTAAGTTGTATAACCATAAAGTAGTAGATAATGAAGTATTTTTATTACAATCATCATACAAAGGCCTCTCCAAGTAATTCAATAACTTCTCGAATATTTTTGGACAATCCTGAGCACTTTCCTCAACCTTTTGAGCCATCTCCTCTAACAAATATCCCTCATAGTTCTCAAATGATGATCCACTACTTTCCCTTCTAACTTCCTCATTATCATATTTAGACTCTATCACACCATGCCATATCCAAAAAGTGTAACTCATTTCAATTCCATACATAAACAAATGTTCTCTCAAATCATTATCATTAACACACTGAATATAAGCACAATTCAAATAAGGATACTAGAGTCCCGATAAAATTCAACTTCAAACTTGACGAAAAACTCTACTCCTTTATTATATTCTCTAGACAAATAATTTGCTTACAACCATTTCTAATCCATAGTTTTTCAATCTTGATATATTCCATACAAAATTAATTATTACAAATCAAGTCAATTATAAGTTTAATAATTCACAAACCGCTCATGCTTAGAAAGAATTAATCTCAAATATATCATTCTATTCTATTCTATATATATATGCAAATCATGAGAACACATTTTAAAACAAATATTAATACTCATGCCACTCATACTTAGAAAGAGTTCATGTACACATATATAACTATCACTCTCAAAGTCCACTCATCTTAATATGTTATATGTCCCCTCACATCATCAACTATGATGAAATCTCCACTCATTATCAATCACCAATAGCTCAATAAATCTCGGGTGTGGTGCATCAATATGGTAGACGATACGATCTGAAATAAAATGGGTCATATGATGTGCCACTCATAGACAACCGACCTAGATCGTTGTATAAACATATGATATGAATTCATAGATCAAAATCTGGCACTATGCATAGATATGTTGAAGGGTCTATCATAGCAATGAGCGACATCTCACTACTTACAAATGAGAGAAACCACTAAATCTTATCACCAAGGTTGTTCTTGAAAGGATCTAAATTACAAAATCTATAAACTCTTCAACTAGCTAGATAAATCATAAATATATTCTACCATATCTTAACCAACTATGTAAAGCTAACAACAAACCCATATAAGATACTTATCATAAAACTTATATCTTGAATTGATTTTTATTTATTTCTCTATTGATATAAATTTCTCAATAAATATTAAGAAAAAATAAATTACCAAACAAGTCCTATCATATACTACCATTAGATTTGTCAAAGAGTTAAGCTGAATCAAACTTCCTCTTATTATACTCGACATGTTTAAAATAAGGATATACTAATGACTTATATATTTAACAAACTGACTGAACATCAAACTATCATCTAATTGTTCAAGCTCTAGTTAGTAAAATTAAGTAGATATTAATAATATAATATATATAGGTTAAGTATAATATTAATAATATTATAATAATATAATATTATTAAAAATAGAGTTGAGAATAATTTATATAATAGTTTGTATAAGATAACATATTAATTATCATATTTAGTATCACAAATGCTAAACCCTAACCCTAATAAAATATAATAAAAACTAACCCTAAACATAATAAACCCTAATCCTAAACCTAGATAACTATATTTAAACCCTAATAAATCCTATATGTTATTATCATTATCATTATTATAATTATTACTATTATAAATAGTTATTCCTCTCTATTTAATTATTCACTTTTATATCTTCTTTATTTTCTATGTCTATATAATCCTCATCAAATAAAAATTATTAACATGCAACTCTAATTGAAATTTTCATTTAATGATGTGTATATGTAAGATATGTTTTCATTTAATTATATGGCATTTCCTAACATCCTAGCGTTCTGTACTTATTAATAAAAACGTGTGTGCACATATAGTTTTTATGAGTAATATTACTAATTTTTTTAAGTATTTTATTTCACTTGGTAATAAGAACTACAACAATATAAATATATATATGTTCGGCCAAAACACGCATGCATGTTAATATATAACACTGACAAATTCAATGAACAATAATATTTTTTGCCAACGCATTCAATAATGAACAACAACAAATTTTTGCCAACACACACTGCAACCTACATCAACATGCATGCATTTATACACACACACACACACACACACATACATAATAAGAGAATAAGCTATGAAAGAACAACAACATACATAAAAGGAGTGGAGGTATCAAGACAAGTGATGGCAAGCATGTGAACCAATAACGAGCAGGAGGATAGTGGTGACTACCTACAAACATGGTGGAGAAAGAAGGACCAAATGCAAGGAAGTTATAGAAGAATGGTAGGACATGTAATACTAAGAAGGGTAGCAGTGTGGCAGTGTAAGAGAATGAGTGGTTGCTCAGAGTAGGTGGCGTAAAAGAGAACGAGTGGTGGATGCTTGGAGTTGAAAGGGGGAGTGGTGGCGCACGGTGTGGTGGTGTAAGGGTTCGCAAAAGAAAAAGAGTAAGAGAGGAAAGATGATGTGTAAACAAAGTGGAGGGAAGAGTTAGATTGATTGTTGTTGTTTGGTTGTGTCAATCACATGAGTATGTAGCAGAAACACTGGTTTAATATTGATTAAACTCGGAAGAATTCAGGTTGGACTTCTTCGAAGGTTGAAGCTGGTTCTAACATTCGAATGAAGGAGGACAATGTAGGAAGGAATGCCTCGGGCTTTCCTTAATCAAAGGAGACTCAAAAGAGAGGATAAAACATAGGCCCTGCTGTGTTAAATTTGTGCTCAAAAATTCTATATATTCATTATTCATTCATGCGCATAAAAGGGTATATATAGGGAGGAAGGAGCTGGCACTTTAAGCTTAAACCATTCGAGATTCCTACCTTAATTCAAGCCCATTATCCTACTTGAATTAAGCCCAAATAATACCTAATATTAATCACAATATAATTGTCTAAATGATATTAATGACTAACATTACAAAGTCATACAATTAACTATGATACATACATAAAATTACATCAAACCCTAGCTTACATAAAATACACTTAGGGTTTATAACAAGTTAATACAACTAATGATAATCATCACCATATCTTCTTGTTGTAAAGTATCATCCCATGTATGCCATAGTATTGTATAATTTGAATACTTGTACACTTTAAGGTGTATTAACATCTTCTTCTTGCAAATATGTAATATACCTACAAGAACAACTTGAATTGTTTTCAACACCAAGCATAGATAAATTATCAAGAATATTTAATATGATAGGCTCCAATATTAAGAAAGCTAGTTCTTCCTTACCTTGAGAATCAAGATGAATATGATAATCATTAGATGCTCCTGCATCATTCTCCCCAAATTAAGAAGAATTTGCCCTCAAATTTTCATCAGAATAATAAGGAGACAAATCACCAACATTAAAAGTTCTTGAAATTCCACCATAATGATTTGGAAGTTCAAGTTCATAAGCATTATTCCCAAACTTTCTTAGTATTTTAAATTGACCATCAGCTCTTGGCATTAGTTTATTTTTACGTAAATTAGGAAATCTTTCTTTACGCAAACGTAGCCAAACTAAGTAACCAGGAGAAAACACATGACAGTTTCTATGCTTATTCGCTTGAGCTTTATACTTGGCATTATCTGTTTCAATGTTATTTTTTATTTTCTCATGAAGCTGTTGAAAAAGTTTTACTCTATCTTTGGCTTCATAATTTTGTAATGCACCTTTTTTTAAAGGAATCATATTAATATTCATATGAGGATTCACTCCATACACCACCTCAAATGGACTAGTTTGAGTAGTACTAGATGGACTACTATTACAATCAAACTTAGCATGAGCTAGCTTAACATCCTAATCTTTAGTACTCTTATTAAATAAACCTCTTAATAATGTACTAAGAGTTCTATTAGTTACTTCAGCTTGACCATCGGTTTGTGGATGATGCGAACTGCTAAATAACAATTTAGTACCAAGAATATGCTATAAAGTTTTCCAAAAATAACTCATAAACTTGACATCCCAATCTGAAACTATGCTTTTAAGTATTCCTTGAAGTTTAACAACCTCTTTAAAATACAAGCCAGCAACATACGTGGCATCATCGGTTTTATTACATGGAATAAAATGAGCCATTTTAGAAAATCTATCTACTACCACAAGAACAGAATCTTCACCACATTGCATTCTTGGTAACCCAAGGATAAAGTCTATACTAACTCCTTCCCATTGTTTATCAGGAACGTGTAAAGGTGTGTATAAGCCTTTATGAAAGTAACTCTTACTTTTTTGACATATAGAACATCTACTTATCTTGACTTGCACATGTGTAACCATTCGTGGCCAATAGAAATTTTCTTGTAATAATTCCATAGTTTTATGCATACCAAAATGTCCCACAATGCTACCTTCATGTATTTCTTTGATTAGCAAGTCTCGAATACTAGATCTAGGAATATAAAGTTAATTTAGTCTAAAAAAATTCCATGTTGTATGACATAATTACCATAGTATCCACTTTATTTACATGCACTAAACATGTCCTCAAAATCTTCATCTTTAGGATATAAGTCTTTGATCATTTCAAAACCTACTATTTTTGCATCTATCATAACAAGTAATGTAGACCTATGAGAAAGAGCATCGGCGACTACATTTTCTTTTTCATCTAAATCTTTGTCAGAGAACACAAAGGATTGTAAAAAACTTACCCATTTTACATGTCTTGGATTAACTTTCTTCTAACTATGTAAGAATTTTAAACTCTTATGATCCGAATATAATACAAAGGGTTTTGTTCTTAGATAATGACTCCATGTCTCTAGAATTTGTATGATGGCAAAGAATTCCTTATCATAAGTTGAATAGTTAAGTTTGGCTCCATTCAATATTTCAGAGAAGAATGCTATAGGATTCTTTTCCTGGGAAACTACTCCTATTCCAACTCCACTAGCATCACAAGTTACTTCAAAAAGAAGATTAAATTTGGGTAAGGATAGAACAGGGGCATGACAAAGTTTATTTTTGAGGGTTTCAAAGGCTTGAGTAGCTTTTTATCCCTAACAAAATTCGCCATTTTTCATGAGTTGAGTAATAGGTGTAGCTATAGTAGAAAAATCCTTAATGAATCTTCTATAGAATCTAGCTAATCCATGAAAATTTCTCACATCATGAACATTTCTAGAGATAGGCCATTCTTTAATAGCTTTAATCTTATTAGGATCTACTTTAATACCTTCACTAATAATATAGCCTAGTAAAACTACACTTGGAAGCATAAAATCACATTTCTCAAGTTTCCCATATAGTTTAGCTTTCCTTAGCTTATCAAATATTTTATTCAAATGCACTAGATGATCGTAAGTATTTTTGCTATACACAAGAATATCATCCAAATATACAACAATGAAATCACCAAGGAAAGGTCGGAGAACTTCATTCATGAGTCTCATAAATGAGCTAGGTGCATTACATAACCCAAAAGGCATAACCATCCACTCATAGAGACCATATTTTATTTTAAAAGCAGTTTCCAAGTGGAACAAGACTTTCCAAATGTGTTCCCCTATGATATCCCAAGAATGCTCCTAGTCTTTGAGATAGTGTAAGAACCCTATCAAGGGTGAATAGGATTTCTTTGAATGGAAAAGGCAAATACAAAATTTACATATAATGTAGGGTGGTTCTTGAATAATGTAATTTATACACCTACTACCAAAAGGTTCTCTCTTTTATTTTTTCGGTAGCAAATTATTTTTATTGATAAACACTATTCTCTAAATTTATGAGCTTTATAATATAAATGACCTTCTAAGAGATAATTTATAACTGAACCAATTTATCTTCTCTAGAATTTCAATAACCATATCATAAGAGAGATAGGCTAACACTCACTAACCACTGTATAATAAATTTTGTAAGGATGTGGTAATTAATATTTATTCTAACCAATAATCAAGATATGAAAGTGTAATAAAAGATATAACAATTTTAGAGAAGTGAGTAGAGAAGCTCTCTAGAGAAAACCTATGAATCTAAAAGTTGAGAATGTTTTAATGAATAGTTAAATGTTTATAAGAGTAGATGATTAATTACATGGTGAAATGTAGTTGAAAAGCTATTTAACAAATACTAAGGGGCCTTCTTTATATACCTCACCCTCATCGAGTAGTCGTTAAAAATCCTAAAATTTATATCATTGAATGGGTCAAGAAATTAACATTTAATGCTCACCAGTCAATTGATTTAGGTGAGCCAATCGATTAGGTATGCAATTAATAGATTAGTATTCGAAATCAGTTGGATAAATATGTTTAGGCTTGAGATGAGAATGTTATTATTACACAAACCAGTCAATTAGTTTAGTGTTTCACTAAGTTGATCCTATGAACATATGTGAAATTTACCATAGTTGAGTAAATAAGTAAATGTATCCATTTGAATTTTTAATTACTTTACTCAAACCTGTTGATCAGTTGCAAACTAGAAGATTTGGTTTAGCAAAAGAAGTCAATATGTTGAAACACAGATAAATAAGTTTCTGTAGGAGAAAAAAGCACAAATAAGTTTGTTAACAAAGTTGATAAGTTTATAAACTAATTAATTGGTTTTGTTAAACCAATAAAGAGAGAAACTTAGATTTCAATAGTAGCAAAACCCATTAATTTGTTGGTCAAAACAATTTAATCAATTAACAAACTTTTCAATTAGTTTCTCTAAACTAGTGGATTAGTTTTTGCACTAGTTGATGTATCTAAGTTTACCACATCTAATACTCTTAGATTAAACCATACTTGTTATTTGGTCCCGAGACTAGTTACCTGGTTCTATGTGGAATCAAACATGTTTTTAAGCACTTTGAAAATATTTAAAAATCAAGATTAGTGATGAATTCTAATGAATTTAATTCAAAGTTAAGTATTAGAAATTTTTTTAGGGCTTTTGATCAAAATATGACATTGTTTAACTTAACTCTTTATAAGAAAACATAATTCTTAGGAAATATGAACCCAAAACCTTAAGTCTCAATTATCTTTATGTTATATTGTCCTTTAATTTGAAACTTGATTGCTCTCTTAAGTTTTCACTTGAGAGATGAATTGAGTAAGTGCAATTGGGTCTCTTTGATTGTCAACCACAATTCATGCACACTTAAGCAAACTCATTAGTTCTTTAAAACTATTTATTATCATTAAGATAAATAAAAGAAATAGTTTGACATATTAGGTTAATAGATAAACTTCATGATAGATCTTCTAATAGGGATAAAGCATATGTTGAAGGAACCCTATCAAATGGTGCTGAATGAGATAGCTAAGTTGTTGTCGGAGGTGTACATTCTACCAAGTGTATCTCCTTAGGGAGCAAGAATCATTTTTATGATAAACAAGGATGTCAAGTTGAGGCTCTATATTGATTATGAAATATTTAATTATGTTACAGTAAATAGCCATTATCCCTCACTTCGAATGGATTATCTCTTTGAATAACGATGAAGAGCTATAGTGTTCTCAAAGATCAATCTCGATTTTAGCACCATTAGTTGAGGATTTCCAATAAGTATATACCACATATAATCTTTATCTTGAGGTATGATAATTATGAGTTCACTAATATTTCCTTCACGCTCACTAATACACCAACACTATTCATAGTTTTCTTTTCTTTGGGACTCATGAGGACACATCAATTGTACACCAACATTTCAAAGGGTGAGTTTTATCTATGTAAAGTATCCTTACTTCGACATTTAATATCTAAGGATGGTGTATCAATGTATTCTTCAAAGTTATAAAGAGTATTAGAGAGGTCAACACAAATGAATGTCAAGGAAAAGCATAATTTTCTTTGATTAGCAAGCTAGTACAAGTGTTTTTTCTTGGATATTTCTAGGATTGTTCATCCTTTGACTACTTTGTTAAATAAGATGATGCACTTTCTTGGGGATGATAAGCGTATTGAGGCTTTTCTAGATTTTAAGAAGAGATTGAGTCCAACTCCATTGCTTAATATACTATTGAGAGCATAAGGGTTTGAGATGTGTAGTGATGCATCCAAGAGTGGTTTATATAGTGTATTAATGAAGTATGGGGGCAAAGGTATATGCTTCTCATTAATTAAAGGAACATGATTGAAACTATTTGACTCACAACCCTTGAGCTAGACATAGTGATGTATACCATAAAGATTTGGAGACATTATTTGTATGCCATAGAGTGTGAGTTATTTATGGACCGTAAGAGCTTTAAGTATATATTCAGTAAGATAAAGTTGAATAAGATACATCAAAATTGGCTAAATCTTGTCAAGGAATTTGATATAGAGTTGACATAAGATAAGGGTAAGACCAAAGGTATAGGGGATGATCTCAGTTGGAAGAATTTACACTTTCTAGGTTCACTGGTGGTTTCAAACTTGATATAGCAAGAGATTCGGGAATTAGGTATAGAGAAAATTAGGATTAGGGATATTTTTATGATGATACCGATCACACCAACCATTTATGATGAGGTACATGCTAATTAGTTTGGTGATTGCAAGCTTGAGTGGAATAAGATGAGAAAGTTGTAGTGGTTTTTTGAGGATAAAGATATTGCTTTTAGTTCATATATATAAGGCTTAAATGATAGTGATAAAAATATAAAGGGAACATGTTACATTGAGATGTCAGTAATAGAAAAAAACATAGCATAATATAAAGAAACAAAAAGCAAAATTCTCTATCTAAATGCATAGGAAATATAGTACTTCAAAATTCAAAATAAATAAGATCAATCTTAATATGTTGAGACAAGGATTGAAGTATGGAATTTACAATTCTTCTTGCATTAAATTTTTTTATTTTATTTTAAACCTTATAACAAAAAAGAGATTTCTTACTTAATTTTTAACTTAAGTAAATATGAATTCTATTATCATATAATACTTTAGATAAATAATGAGCTTTGGAATATATAAGATCTAAAATAATTAATTAATGATAATCTTTTTATAAAGTAGATAACAATTGATAAAAAGTTGATACTATAAAAATCCATGGTTAGAAGACTTTTGGAATATGGTTCAAATGTTTCTAAGAATCACTTGACCATATGCTCAAAATGGTGATGGGGACATTAATTATTTGTGCAATAACAAAGTGTGGTGATCATTCATTAATGTTGAGCTCTATAAATTGAATAATGGTTTCATACTAGGGTACCCCAAATGGGTGTACCATGGAAAAGCTGAGCTATAGCAGATGCATAATACCAAGATGGCGACATATTAGATGGCACATGCATTGAGCAATTTGATAGTTGTTGGTGACGAAGTACATCTTGATGGTGATATTTATTTCTAGTTAGATGAAAAAAAATTGCAATATATTAGATTATTATTATGATTAATTAATTCAAGAGATGGTGAGTTAATTGTATCATGGATGTAAGATGTTTGTCACCGTGGAATTATTTTTTAGAATTTGACAACTAGAATAATAAGTCATTTGGTACGCTTTTAAAATAGCT
The DNA here is from genome assembly GCA_039764185.1 of Tamarix austromongolica. Lineage (NCBI taxonomy): Eukaryota > Viridiplantae > Streptophyta > Magnoliopsida > Caryophyllales > Tamaricaceae > Tamarix > Tamarix austromongolica. The sequence goes on along the minus strand of CM077819.1, from coordinate 85,716,705 downwards.
AAAAGAATCACTACTAGATGGAAAGAACTTGCCTCATTCATATTATGATGTAGAAAAAAAATATGATCTAACTTATCTTAAGGTATCAAGAATCTCATGTATGTAAGAAATATTATGCTTTTACTAGAAAGAATGTACTAATCAAGATAGTTGTTATAAGTGGTCACTATCATTGGGTAGATGAAGCTATAACTACAAAGAATTTTTTGCATAAGGTTATGTAATAATTTACTTTGAAACCATGATTGAAAAGGTTTTATTCTTGTACACATACAACTAAAGACATGGGATGGTATTTGATGGGGAACTCAAGAGAATATGGTGTATTAAGTCGTGTAGTTGATAGTGAAGTTTGAAAACATTTTGATACATGCCATCAAGATTTTTCTATAGAACTTTGTAATGTATGAGTAAGGCTATCATCATATGGTTTTAATCCATTCAGCTTGAGTTTCAAGTATAGTATGTGGCATGTTATGTTGACATTTTATTACTTACTTATATGGCGGTGTATGAAAGATAAATTATTGATGGTGGATTTTTTTTATTCTATGTCTATGTTCTTTTTGATAGATACTGATGTGTTCCTCCAACTTTAGCTAATGACTTGAAAAAATTTTTGATGTTAGAGGTTGATACATAAGATGCAACCAATAATAGAGTGATTTGAATGTTCGTGGCATTACTCTAGACCATTAATGATTTTCTAGAATGATGATATTTGTTATTGTGGTCTTATTAGGGGTAGTTGGCATACCTAAATTGTAATAAGAATCCTCCTTCACCAAGATGAGGAACAAGATTGGTTATGTTGGTCATTATCACTTTCTCCCCACTAATCATCCATACAAGAGAAATCAAATGTTTAATGATAAGGTGAAGATAAGGTATCCTCCAAGAAAATTATTGGTTGATGATGCTCGGATGGTGGTGGTAAGGAGAGCAGAAAGGATTAGCCTAGACGTGGTGGAAGCAAGAGGGTTAGAGTTTTTGGTTGAGAAAATTGTAGAGGGAGATGGGGTTAAATGGTCTAGGTGTTGTTTGGACAAGAAAATGTAAATGGGAAAGGAGGGTTGTATTCTGATGAAAGGTGTAGGTAGTGCGGTGTTGGTGTGTGTGTACATTCATGCCCATGGTTAAGGTGTGAAGGGAAAGGAAAAAAAAATGGGGATAAAGCTATTTTAGTTATGGATAGTAAGGAAAGGGCAGAGGTAGATGGGGTAGGTGGCTAGCGTGTAGGCTGGCAGAGATGGATGGTGTAGGGAAATAGGGAAGGGATAAGAAAGATAGGTAATGTAGAGGTAAGAAATGTAAGGATAGATAGTGTGTCTAGTTGAAGAGGAATGGAGGGATGTTAGGCGGGTGCACATGGACATTATAGAGGCATACTAAAATGGGGTGGTGCATACTTGGATGGGGTAGAAGTTTTAAGGTGCTGGAAGATAGAGGAGGTAATGGGAAGGTACAAAAAAGGGAAGGAAATTACATCCAAAGGGGGGAAGTATATAAGATTGTTTGGGTTGAAATAGAAAAAGAAGGTAGGCGTGGTCAACGTAGGGATGCAAGCTATTATTTGGGTGTATGAAGAGGGGCATTGTGTGTAAAGGAGATGAAGACAATAAGGAGCATTTGGGTGCAGGGGATGTGGGCAGGGCATATAAGGTGTTAGGTAGTGATTGGGCAGTCAAGAGAGAAGGAGAACAAAGGAAATATATGGGATGGGCTAGGGAGGCCTAGAATAGAAGAATGAAAGAAAAAAAATAGAGAAGGAAGGTTGGGTGGATAGAATAGGCTAGGGGAGAGGAGAGAAATTGAAAAGTGGTGGGCTAAAGCTCAAGGTTCACACAAGCTAAAAGGAAAAGGAAAGGAGACCGGTTTAGAAGTTTGGAGTGTGGGGAAGGAAAAGAAAAGAGAAGAAGAGAAAAAAGAGAAAAGGAAGAAAAAGTGAATAAAGGAAAAGAATAAAAAGGAAAAAGAAAAATAGATTTAGTATTAGAATTAGAATCAAGTTAAAATTTGGTTTAGGATAATATTTATTTATCTGGATTTAGATTCGATTAAGAAAAATAAATCGGGTAAAATTATAAGTTTAGGGTGCTTTTAAATAAAATAAAAAAGTATAAAATAGCAAGATTAATTTATCAAATAATTTATCTAGATTTTCTGGTCAATGTTAGCAAAAATAATGAAGATAATATTTTAAGGTTAAATTTTTTAGATAAAAGATAAAAATTTCTAAATTAAGATTACAAAATTTTGGGGTTTTACATGCATACTTAAGAAATTGATTTTTGACTTCGTGTATACTTAGAGTAGGTCATGTAAATTCTTTTGCATGATTTCAAAAGGTTAGTGGTTTGATTTGTACATATGGCTTGATGTCGTGTGACTCTATTGGTGTGATGTTGGAAAGTTAGTTGCTTAATTTGTTGATTCATCCCAAGCGACTATTTATTTATATTAAGGGAATATATTCCTCTAAATGCCAGATAATTTTTTATTTGTAAAGTGAATTAGAAATCTACCATGGTACCTCTTGAATAATTTGATTAGGTTTATGTTAATACATATTTGAATTTGAGTTGAAAATTTCCAAAGTTGGACCCCTATTAGGGCACTTTTGGTTCATGTCATGTGTTGAGTTGTGAAACCATGTTTATCTTAATGGTTATGATTTCATGTGTTTGTTATTTTTTAAGCATGATTCTTATTGTTATACGATAGTTTGAAATGTTACATTGCTACCTCATAGAAGGTGTTGTGATTTATTCAGTAAAAATAAGTTATATTGATACTACATTTCTAGGTGGCTTTCTTGCAAGATTAATGAAAGCTTAGGTTCGGGTCGGAATGTTTACATTTATATAGTGTCTCTTCTTCTGGTGGTAGTGTTGTTTCATTCTTGTTAATCCCTTTCAAGACACTAAGTGTTGTGAACTTTTTGTATTGTATTTAAATCTCTCTCTCTCTCTCTCTCTCCTTTTTGCTTTTGTAGGTTTCTATAATTTTTGCATCAATATTAGATTAAGTTCTAACTAATGAAGCCTGGATAGGTTTCACGAAATTTTTCCTGATTGGGAATTGAGCGCGGGGTTCAATTACGCATGAAAATCAGCCTAAGGAGTTTAATCCAAAGGAAGATTAGTCAAACTCAGAGCACAGTTGTAATCAATGGCTTCTGAATTTGGATTAATAGAAAGAAAATTGAGAAGAAGATCAAGGAAAAATAAGATCGAGCGAATGTGTCAATCACAAGAGAGAGAGAGAGAGAAGTTTAGAGGGAGATTCTAGAAAAATCGATCGAATTGTATTCAGCCAAAAAAGGTATCGTACAGACCATCATGTATATGCCTTATATATGGGCGTATACAATACACATAATACAGGCCCTTATATGAATGATGGGATCAATTACAAACACAACATATCAGCCCAATAATCCAACCGACTAATATAAACAAACAAGTTGTTGGTGCTGTAACAATAAAACCAGCCCAACTACAAAATACAAATATACATTAATCCAAATAATGGATTTACAATTTAATCCCCATCAGCTAATTTTTGTTAGCTAATTATGGTTATCAAGGGTTGCATAATCCACAATCTTTCTAACCCAGCAAATATGGGTCGGGTGGCGGATTACGCAACCAACTTAATTTCCATTATCCAAATTATGCCGGCGAATGCATCATATGGGATAATCAAAATTTTAATACAGAAAATTCCTGTCAGCAACAACAACCAGCAGCATCTATCCACAATAGGTCATCATGATCCATCTCCCATAATTTGGTTTAATTTCCTAATTAACCACAAAATAAGAAAAGTAATTATATGTGCAATATAATTTATAACCATTAATAGAGTTATTTAAATAAAAATTATTGAGACATATATCGTTCCCCTCTTCTTGGTGGGGTTTCGTCTCTGAAACCTGAATAATACCCACAAAAGGACTTAGATCGGAAACATTAAAAGAATCACTAAAATTACTAAATTTAGCAAGCAAATCAATTTTATAAGCATTATCATTAATTCTTTCTAATACAGTAAAAGATCCATCTCCCCTAGGATTCAATTTTGACTTCCTAAGTGTTGGAAAACATTCTTTCCTAAGGTGTACCCAAACTAAGTCTCCAAGTTGAAAGACCATTTTCTTTCGCTTTTTATTAGGATTCTCAGCCATTTGTTAAATCCTCTTACTAATCTGTTGACTTATAGATTCATGCAGCTTCTTCATATATACAACACGAGATTCGGCATCAAAATTATGCAACTCAAAATTAGGCAAAGGACTCAAATCAAGGGGAGTTAAGGGATTAAATCCATACACAATTTCAAAAGGTTTTTTCTTAGTTGTAGAATGTAATGTTCTGTTATAAGAAAATTCCACATGGGGTAGTACAGTTTCCCATTGCCTAAGATTTTTTCCAAGGACAGCCCTCAACATATTACCTAAGGTTCTATTCACTACCTCGGTTTGTCCATCAGTTTGGGGTGAAAAGTAGTTGAAAATAAAAGCTTAATTCCCAGTTTACCCTATAAAACCTTCCAAAAATGACTCAGAAATTTAATATCCCTATCAGATACTATTGTTTTAGGTATTCCATGCAATTTGACTATATAAGAAAAGAATAAATCAGCTACAGTTACAGCATCATTATTTTATTGCAAGGTACAAAATGTGCCTTCTTACTAAATCTATCTACTACAACCATTATTGAATCTTTAGCCCTATTAGTTATGGGCAATCCCAAAACAAAATCCAAAGAAACATCGGTCCAAGCCTAAGTAGGAATAGGTAATGGAGTATACAACCCAAAAGTTTTTGATGTGGACATAGCATGTCTACAAACTACACAATTAACATAGTATTTTAACACGTATTTGTTAATATGAGGCCAGTAAAAATGATCAACTAATATGTCCAAAGTCTTTTGAAATCCTAAATGTGCCGTTAATCCACCATTTTGTGCTTCTTGAATTAATAATCCTCTATATGAACAATCAGGTATGTACAGTCTATTTTCTCTAAATAAGTAACCCTCATAGATATAATATTTCCCTTGTGTAGTAGTTTCACAATTTTTATATATTTCTTTAAAATCATGATCCTCTAAATATAAAAGTTTAACACAAGAAAATCCCAACAAAGTAGCATCTACTATATTTTACAAGACATGTCTCCTAGATAAGGAATCTACCACTATATTATCACCTCCTTTTTTTATATTTAATAATATAGGGAAAACTTTCAATAAATTCAATCCATCTACCCTGTCTCCTATTTAATTTTGATTGGCTTTTTAGATACTTTATAGCTTCTTGATCAGTATTTATAACAAACTCTCTAGGCCATAAATAATGTTTCCATACCTCTAAGGCTCTTACTAAAGCAAATAATTCCTTTTCATAAGTAGAGTAATTTAAAGTACTACCATTTAGTTTTTCACTAAAATAAGCTATAGGTCTACCCTCTTGAGAAAGTACAGCCCCAATTCCCAAACGTAAAGCATCACAATCTAATTCAAACATTTTCTCAAAGTCAGGAAGGACTAATACAGGCGCTTGTGTTAGCTTGGTTTTAAGAGTTTCAAAAGATTTCTGTTGCTCTAAGCCCCATTTAAAACCATTTTCCTTTTTGTTATTGTCGTTAAGGGCATGGCTATAGTACTAAAATTCCTAACAAATCTACGATAAAAAGAACACAAACCATGGAAACTTCTATCTTTAGTCACTGTCTTAGGTATAGGCCACTCTTGTATTGCTTTAATCTTTTCCTTAATAATTATATGTCATCCTTACCAGCAACAAATCCTAGGAATACCACACTCTCTAACCAAAACCTAGACTTAGCTAAATTAGCATACAACTGTTCTTCCTTAAACACATCCAGAATGATTCTCAAATGTCTCAAGTGCTCTTCTAGAGATTTACTATAAACAAGTATATCATCAAAGAAAATAACTACAAAATTTCCAATAACGTTTCTAAGAACATGGTTCATAAGCCTCATGAAGGTACTTGGAGTATTGGATAACCCAAATGGCATAACTAACCACTCATATAACCCAAAATTTGTTTTAAAAGCTATTTTCCACTCATCTCCTGGTTTCATCCTAATTTGATGATATCCACTCTTTAAATCTATTTTTGAAAAAATTACATCACCATAGAGAAGATCTAACATTCCATCTAACCTAGGTATAGGATACCTATACTTAATGGTTATCTTGTTTACTACTCTACTATCTATGCACATCCTCCAACTTCCATCTTTCTTTGGAACTAAAAGTACTGGGACAGCACAGGGACTCATTGACTCCTTAATATACCCCTTACTCAACAATTCAGAAACCTGTCTCTTTAACTCCTTAACTTCCTCAGGGTTAGCCCTATAAGCCGGCCCATTTGGAATAACAACTCCTTGTATAAACTCTATTTGATGTTCTATGCCCTTTAATGGAGGTAGTCCATGGGGAATCTCTTTAGGGAATAACTCACTATATTCCTCTAATAGTTTTCTAACATTATCAAGTACATCCTCACTTAACTCTAGATGACACGCATAACACTCTTTATAGACCATCAGATATACATTTGATTGTTGCCTAATAGCCTTTTCAACATCACTTTTTTTAGCATAAAACCCAGAAGATTTCTTAACCCCCTTTGAACTAGTTCCAGTCTCTACACTTTGTTTAGTTAATTCCTTATAATCAGGTTTTATTTTAATATGATCATCAAATATTTCTTTTGGAGTCATGGGTGCTAAAATAATTTTCTTATCATCCTTATGTACAGTATATCTATTCTTGTACCCATCATGTGTTACTCTTCTATCATATTGCCATGGCCTTCCTAATAACAAATGAGCAGCATGCATTGGAACAATGTCATACAAAATAGAATCTTCATACTTACCTAATTTTAAGTTTACTAGAACCTGTTGACTAACCTTAACATCTCCTAATTCATTTAACCATTGAAGCCTACAGGGTTTTGGATGTCTAGTGGTTGGTAAACCTAACTTAGACACTAATAAAGTGCTAGCAGCAGTTATACAACTTCCAATATCGATTGCCATATTAAAACACTTATCATTAATTAAGAACCTAATATGAAATATGTTTTCTCTTTGTATTGCATTTGGATCAAGCAACTTATTACTGTTTAATGCTCTACGCACAACAAAAAGGTCTCTACTAATTGGAAGTTCTATCTCTTCTTCTAAATCACTATTATCATCCCTAGTCATGTTACCTCTAATTCTTCTTCCTCATATTCAGACTCTATATCTCCATATTCTCTAATCAAGATATTCCTCTTATTAGGACATTCAGAAGCTATGTGACCTAGTCCCCCACACTTAAAACACTTTATGTCACTAGTTTTGTTAGGGCCACTAATAGGATTAGATGCTACAATTTTTCCTTTATCAAATTTGTTTCCTACCTTATCCTAGACTCAAACTTCCCATTATTCTTCTAGTTTTTCAGAGCTTTTTCCTCCAAAATTCCTCTTTAGAGTATTCCTAATCCCAATTCCAGGGGGTTTATACTGCCTAGTTCTCCTTATTTGACTTTCTATCTTTGTGGCTATATTAACCGTCTCATTCAAAGTTCCATATAGATATAACTCTAACTTATCAGCTTCTCAGAGTTCAACCCACTCAAGAATCAGGCCATTGTGGCATCCTCATCCTCAACAATTCCTATTTTGATCACTAACACTCTAATTCCTTAAAGTACTCATCTATAGACTTATTACCCTGATTTAATGTTTGTAGCTTTTTATGTAATTCCCTATAATAATAACTTCAAACAAACCTCTATCTCATTAAAATCTTAAATTCATCCCAAGTTTGTATAGGTGGTTCTCCACTCCTACGCCTAGTTAAAACAAGGTTATGATACCAAGAAGACGCATATTCTGTGAATTCTACTACAGCTACTTTAATTTTCTTTTCATCAAAATAGTTGTGGCACTCAAACACTAATTCTATCTTTCTTTCCCACTCAAATTAATAGTCAGGATCATTCCTCCCATTGAATCTAGGTATATTAAATTTATGGTTACCTATGTTCCTATCAATTTGATCTAACTCTCTTTCTTGCCTATTAACCTGTCTTGGTCTCCTATCACTATTATTAGATATTTGATCTTCTAGTTCCTCTAAGTTAGTTAAAGGAGGAATCCTATTTCTAGTGTCCATGGGAGCCCTACCCAATACCTCAGCATGTTGATCATTTAGTCTATTATTCTGCAAATCATTGATTCTAATTTCTTGTTCTCCTATTCTTTGCTCTAGGTTAGCAGATAATATAGTCAATTGGGCAGTCATTTGTTCTTGAAATGTCCTAAGTATTTCTAACAAATCATTACTAGATATGGAATTAGATTGATTCACAGATTGGCCATTATTAGACATCATGAATCCTATCTTTATTCACTTTATAAAAAAAAAATAGATAGTCAACCAATTTACAGAGAACATCACACTTTACTAACAATTCAACTGAGAACAGTAAAAATTGAACACACTTATAGTAAAGGGATTGCAGTACAGTCACACAATTAAAAGGATTTACTAAAATAGCACAATAATATCAAACAGTCGTTGATCCACACAGAGTAATAAAAATCTCAAGAAAGGAACAAAATTACCGCTCCAACAAATGTTGGCAGTTAAGCCAAATAATGAGTTAGGACCCCTCTTCTTGGAGTCCCTACCCCTTTCTAGAACCAAAGTTTCACCAATACTAAGTTAATACCAGCGCATTCTTTAAAGAGTTAGTGGAGCATTATCTCATAATAGGAATATCAAACTTGAAGTCTAATAATTGCAGGAATTAGAAAAAGAAAAGGATCAAGTTTACCGATTATGGAGTACTTATCGATTACTATCAGGATTCAAGAATCCCGACCAAACCCTAACTGAGAAATTCGTACCAACAATTACTTAGGGTTTCCAAGCACTGTTGTCGTCGTTAGGGCAATTTCTTCGCCGCCGGTTTAATCGCAACAAGAATCTTTCGATTCTTGTCAGTCGCAAACCCTAGAAACACCACTTCATAACCGAGGGTTAGCGAACTCAAGAATTAAGAAAAGAATAATAAATTTAAACAATAAACAAAATAAACCACAAGCACTGGAAGATTCAAGGCTCTAAAACCAAATGATGATGCCTGGATAGGTTTCACTAAATTTTTCCGGATCGGGAATCGAGCGCGGGGTTCGATTACGCATGATAATCAACCTTAGAAGTTTAATCCAAAGGAAGATTAGTAAAACTCATAGCACAGTTGTAATCAACAGCTACTGAAGTTGGATTAATAGAAAGAAAATCGAGAAGAAGATCGAGCGAATGAGGCAGTCGTAAGAGAGAGAGAGAAGTCGAGAGGGAGATTCTAGAAAAATCGATCGAATTGTATTCAGCCAAAAAAAGTATCATACAGACCGTCCTGTATACGCCTTATATATGGGATTATACAATACACACAATATAGGCCCTTATACAGACAATGGGCTCAATTACAAACACAACATATCAGCCCAACAACCCAAGCGGCTAATATAAACAAACAAGTCCTTGGTGTTGTAACAATAAATCAACCCAACTACAAAATACAAATATACATTAATCCACATAATGGATTTACAATTTAATCCCCATCAGCTAATTTTTGTTAGCTAATTATGGTTATAAAGGGTTGCATAATCCACAATCCTTCTAACCCAGCAAATATGGGTCGGGTGGCAAATTACGCAACCAACTTAATTTCCATTAGCCAAATTATGCCGGTGAATGTATCATATGGGATAATCAAAAATTTAATACAGAAAATGCCTGTCAGCAACAACAACCAGTAGCATCTATCCACAGCATTTCATCATGATCCATCTCCCATAATCTGATTTAATCTCCTAATTAACCACACAATAAGAAAAGTAATTATATGTACAATATAATTTATAACAATTAATAGAATTATTTAAATACAAATTATTGAGGCATATATCACTAACCATACTTAATCTTCATATTTGAGTTGTTTTGGGTTTACATCTAAAATGGGTTATGTATTGGTTATACCTCTCTCTGTGTTGGATGTGGCTATAAGACCTAATTTTTTTATTGCTTTCACTAATTTAAAATTTTTAATACATAAATTTGGGGGTATTATATGGGGTATGAGTAGCTTTCTAGCTTCGTCATTTCAATCCACTAGTTTTACTATTATATTTATTTTTCATGTTGTTTTTATTTCCAAACCAATCCATTATTGTCTAAGATAACTTGTTGTTCTTGTAGTTAAACATAGGTAATTGAGCATGCCATAATGTTCATATTTTATCTTTGTTGGTCTAAGTTGACATTGAATAATTGGATATTAAATTATAGTTAAGAGTTGATTGCAATGGCTTAATTCCTATTATGTGTCTTTTAAGTCATTAAAATTAAACCCATCAATCTCCTTGGATCTTTTGGATTAAAGAGTTTAATTTCTAGAAAAGAGTTTGAGTGGTTATAGTTAGAGTTTCATAACAGTTATGTTTATTAGTGTGGTTTTATGTTTTTAGTGTTTCAAGGAGTAAAACACAAACATTTAGCATAAAAGAGTTTATGAATTGATAAGCTTAATATCCTTGTGAATTCCTTACTGTAATTCTTGCATTATGATTCCCTAGTTATGATGGCTATACTACTATTTTCATTTATGATATGCTTCTTGTTTCCATGATGATTGTGCCTTCAAAAAAACCATAGATTTCTAGGTTCCTTTCTATTATATCAAACTTTTGATCTTGTACGAGGTATGCATAAATAAGGAACTAATTATTAAGGTGGTGTCTCTTATACCACAATGGCTATGTTTGAATGTTCTTGTGATGATGGTTGTATTGTGTTTCCTTTGTCATGATGTTTATTTTGATGGAACATTTTGATTATATTTTGTGTATGATATTGATGTAATGATTAGATGTATTTCTCTTATGTTTTTTTAGCCCTATCACAATAAGTGGTCTATCTGAAAACTTTTTTTTTGAATTTAGTGACATTATAGAATAAAGATCAAAGGAACAAATAGGATTAAGTTTATGGTTTAGCTAGAAAAGAAAATAGGGTTTAGGTTTTTGAAAGTGTAAATTAGGGTTTTGGCTTTATGATGATTCACATATGATTTAGTATAACACCCTCATCTTTATTACTTAAAAAGTATGGTTTATGGAAGTGTGAATCTCAAAAATAATGGGTGTTACTTCCACACTTAACATAAGTCTTATCTCCTCAACCTCCTTATACTAAGTGTTAATGTTAAAACAAGTTAGATCAAAAACCAACATATAGAGGGATTAGGTACCAAAGTAAATGAAGGTTATGGATAAACATCCATTGCACAAAAGGCTCACAAAATATAATAAGGGACACAAGAGCCTAAGGAAAAATTGACTATAACAAAATTTAGCACCCAATGGTATGACACTAGTTTACCCTAACTCTTATCTCCTAAATCCCATTGCTCAAAATGAATCTCTTCCAATTGATCCTTGCCACAATTATACACCTCATATCACTACATGGCCTGCACGTAATCATTTATAGAAGTAGTATCAATATGGCTTTCTCGTAATGAGTAAATTATGATGTTTCCAAAAAGGTATCATGATCACATTATACATAAAAAACCAAAAGAAAACATGATTTAAATATAGTATTCATAGAAAATATTAATAAAAAAAGATAGACATGCTTCCCTAATTTCCTTATGAGAAGAGTAACCAATCAAACTTTACTAAGACCAATAGCAACCATAATTACAAACATAACTAAAACATTTTGATGGCAAAACCCTAATCTAATTATTAAGATGATTCCTTAATGATTTATCTAAATTAACCAAAAATAAACTAATTATTTTCTTAAAAGGATAATTGATAAGGATAATAGCAATCTAACAAATCACACCACTAACCTCCTCACAACACGTAAGAGAGGTCACATGACATCAAGTCAACTATAACATCTAACTTCTTGACATCACATTACTGAATTCACACAAACTAAGTCATGCATAAAAAACCTTAGTACTCAAGCCCTTAATAATCAATACCTCATATAGGGTTTATGATTCCCTCTTATTAGATATGATCCCTTTGACATGGAGGTCCTACCATGCACTCGGTGGACCTACCAAGGCATGAGATCTCTTTCATTTTAAGTGATTATTATCTTATTCAAGACAACATTATTATTTCATAAGAATGTAGATGTCCAACACAACAATCAAATTAACCACGGATTACAAAGGCTAATACAATTAATGATGTCATGACTTAGCGTTAGGAAAAATGTCATAACCTGAACAATCAATCCAACTCATCATAATTAATCTTTTATTAATCACTTATTCTAAATTATTCTAATACCAACCCTGGTATCAGTTACAAGTAAACCTAGTATAATTATTTACACTAAGCACATTTTAGTATCAAAAGACCAAAATTTCCTTCAAAACTCTAGTTACTGCTTTTTTATCCAATTTATCACCAAAAATTATTTTTAAAAGGATTTTTTCATGAAAAGACTAAAATTTAATAATTCTTAATATTCTATTATGTAAACATTATGTGACATGAAAAAGACTATATTACTCTTAAGCGGGAATTTAATATATTATACATATAAAACCTTAGCATGTGTTCCTCACATTTTATAATTTTTATATAAGTAATGCATAATGAATTTAAAGAACAAGTTGGCATGCAAGATGCCAAAGATATCATTGAATAGGCAAAAGACATTTTAGTGGCTGGGGAATACAACAAAGATTAATTTAAATGACCTGATATGTATGGGAATGTTGAGTTACTAAATATGTAAAATTAATGATCGATTATGTTGTAATTATAAAGATGATGATCCAAAAATGGTGAACTAATGATGTAGGTATTCGAATAGGGTAGAATAATGATGATGATGATTCTATTTTGATGGATAAATGATGAATATGATTTGAAAATGATTAGATGATGATGAGGATGATTTGATGATTATGGTTTGATGATGGATGATCTTTTGGGTTAGGGTTAGGGTTAGGGTTAGTGTTCGAAAATTAGGGTTAGGGTTTTGAATCATAAATTAGAGTTATGGTTTTTAAATTACAGTTTTTTTTTGTTATGTTTAGACAATGAATATGGCTAGAAGGGAATGGGTTATTTAGTTCAAAAAAGATATTACTTAATCTCTAGTTCATACAAATGAAGAGATTAAGGATTTCAAGATTAATCATTCACACAGATTAGATTAAACTTGAGATGAACTCACATAGAATTCAATACTTGTAATTTGCATTCAACTTTAAATCTTGATGTATCTCCAATTGTAGATTCTATGTCTTTATATAGCCAAGCTACCAATTAAAAGATACTAGCTAAAAAGCATAATTCTTTATAAGATACCTAGCTAAAAGATACCAGAATATAATATATGCTAGAGGATACTAGAATATAGAATATTCTTCAAAAAGATATATTTATGCTACTTTATTCTCTAGATAATCTCCAACTCCACTAATTAATTAAATCAATTAATATGCACATCCAAGCTACATTCTATTCCTCCCATACACATAGACATGCACTCTATGCATGCCATGCGCATGCATATATACACCTAGTAGCTTATATGGTACATTTACTCTATAACTAGCAATGTAACCATCTATTTGTCTTTAATTTTGTGTGGGAGATCCTTTCTGAATGAAGAACAATTGATTCCATAATGATGAATGTCAAATCTTGAGTGCTTGCTCCTACATCTTGAACTTTAATCATGCTCAAATATCACCACACCATATATCACAGTCTAACTAAAATATTTAATATATAGTAGCATGCATCACATCTCACAAAATGGCTTGGAAGGGTGATATCCTAGATAAACCCTTAACCCTAGACATACATAACATTCTTACAACAATTTATACATTAGCACTTGCATACAATCTCATATTTTAAATAACATAAAAGCATACATGATAATTAGTTTCAAAAATGATAGCATATGCTATTTTAGAAATCATAAAATTATATATAAAAAATATCACTTGTTTTCACTTCTAACACAAAAAAAAATCCATAAATAATCCAAGCACGACTCTATTCTAAAATAACCCTATCAAGTTTACACCTAAATTCTACAATATATAAAGTAGTTAAATTTACCTCCAAGTTAAAAAAATGTACCACAAAACGCCTCCTCCAAGGCCACCAAAAGCAAGATTGTGATCAATAAAAGCCAACAACACACTTAAAACGACATATATATTCATATTAGCATCTACACAAAATAATGATAATAAAAATTATAGCACCCTCATTTTTCACTACCAAAAAGTTTTATTAAAACAATTGCAGAAGCAAAAAAGCACAGAGAAAAAATAGAGTGTTACTAGTGTACCTAACATAGGATACACATCCTCTGCCTATCCCATATTAGATATGAGGCTAAACCAGTCAAACATTTAAAGTAATAAAGTGCATAAAATAACAATTTAATTGAACAACCTCAATGAATGTTTACATCGGAGCACCCGAATGGGTTCTGATCAAATCATTACAAAAACATGCTAATAAAGTACTAGGCTACAAAATATAATTTAGCAATCATACAAAAATTAAAAGCCATGGTCTGCCATGCACCCCACCAAATCTTTCAGATGTCCTTGCTCTCAAGCCCCAACCTAACTGAGGTAGGCCCTTTACTAGCCATCCCCAAAGACCTAAACATAATCCCCTACTCATGAAAATGAGCAAGTGACAAAGAAAATAGACACATCATTATATAACGTACTGAGTAAGCTAAGTTATTCCCTCAATGTACACAAGTATGCCAACTTACCATACACGAAGATATATTACAGCATATATTAGGATAAGACTATATATAAATATAAGAGTGCAAAAGATAGGCCATCTTCTATAATTCCAACATAGTAGAATACATCATTCTTATATTCACAATGTTGACAAATAAACACTTATATAAATAATAGTAAAGAGAATCCAAGCAACCCCTAAAGTTATTTATCTTTACCCTATTCCTTAAAGATATGACATTCATTTATCCATGAAAGATATAGGCCAATCACTTAATCAAAGTTCCATTCCATAACCAATTAGTCAAGTTTATAAACTAGTTGTACTCATTTTAGCCAATCACATCATCACTTCCATTTCTCACCTAATCATTCACTTGGTCATTGTTCATAAGCTTCAACCAGTATTTACCATCAATATTTTATTATCATCTAGTGATGGACTATGCACCACCCTATTGTCTCACATACCATGGAAGCCTATCCAAATAAGGGATATAAAGTTCAGGCTGAAGCCAAACACCAAGTGGACATAATTCCAAGCCAAAGTTAATCACTAAAATGGACATAAGTCCAAGGCGAATCCAACCACCTAGGTAACCAAACCCTTTAGTATCAATACCCCTAACACATCATCATTGTCTAGAGTAGGTAAGGCACTGGGACTTTTTTTTATCTTGCTTAAAGGCAAAGCCTAAAGACACCAAAAATGTTCAAAGGTAGACTAACCCCCAGTAGCTAATCAAGGACCGGGTAACCCAAGCCCATACTCACCTTAACTTCATTTTACTTTAGATGATTAGTGCTTTATTCATAAAGATGGGTGATTATACAAATCCTATACAAAGAAAGCAAGTTAATTTTCATGTTAGTTCATATTAATCCTTTCTTTCCATTTTTCCCAACCATGTGGGTTTTCCATTTATCCTTGGCCAATATCATTCATATCCACCATTAGATTTTAGTCCAATCCAAGTTGAGTTTCATTACTCTTTTCTTAATAGCCTCACTTATCATAAGAGCAATACCCATTTAGTCCTTTCATTACTTATAGAGTATACGATAATTTATGATCCAATTAAATCTTTTAATTAGGCTTATAGTCCATGATAAAATTTGTATTTTATCCCACTAATAACCATGGTATAGTACCAATCACAATCTAGAAGCATAATATGACAAAAAAGTAGAAAACTAAGCAAACCAGTAAAACTAGTCAATCGGTCTAGCCCAACCAATCGATTGGTTTAGGTCAACTAGTTGAGGGGTTTGACTCAACCAGATCATGCTTTCCTCAAGTCAATCAATTGGTTTCAGCAAACCAATCGACAGTTTATAGACTAATTGATGGGCTTAAGTAGAGAGCAAGACCAAGGTATCTACAAGTGTACCAATCAATGGGTTAGGTTAACTAATCAATTGTTCTAAGAACTAATCAATTGTTTTGACCTAATTAGTCTATCAGTTTTCCCTAACACAACACCAAATTATAAATTCCATGTACATTCTTTCATATAACTCCTTTTTGGCGATATAAAAAAATTTATAAACATCAACTAATATATTTCCAACAAAATTAACATATATTTCTCAATATGAGATAATCATCGCCTACTTTTAACCATTTCATGCTTTTTACTCAAATTATGTCATTTAAGTATCCAAACCATATATATAACTACATTTCTTCATGCCAACAAGTAGTAATCAACTAAAGATCACACCTATCTTGTAGGAACACTTGCTAAAATTTTTAAAAGCAATAATCAATTATTTTATATAGGCAAAATCCCCTTAAAAATAGAAATTCTAACTATGGAAATTCTTAGCTTTAAAATCATTAAACCAAAATCTTAAATTCAGACATTTTACAAAATTCTTATCAAATTTTGAGTCTTATAAATGAAAGAGAATAAGAATATATTTCTTGAGGTCATTAAAAAAAAAGGGATAAACTGGGCTACTCAACCTTTTCTAAGAATCTAACTCTGACTTGCTTAAGGATTGAAACAAGAAAGAGTTAGAGACAGGATAAGAAGAGTGTACAAAAATATATTGGTAAGGCTCAAAGTGTAGAAGGAAGAGAGGGAATGCAAGGCATAGGAAAATTCAATGATTGAAAGAAAGGTGAAATGTAGGGATGATTGAGGCTATCAACTGAAAACCAACCATTAACCATTTGAATTTAATTAGAATAGATAGATTTCATCTAAGATTTGCTGACCTCTTCTCTAGAATTCAAATGGTGTCTCTAGGAGGTAATAGGAAGTTAACATGGAAAGAATCTTCTAGCTGCTCAGGAGTATGCCTGAGGTTGAAGCATTCATTCTCAGAATCGTGTAGTGGAGAAAAGAGGAAGAAGATAATGTTAAGGTCATCTATTCCCCTCAATTGTCCCAATTAACTTGCAAATCAAATCAAGGTAATATTTTGAGTTGAAGGCATTATAAAAATGGTTAGGAATCTCCTAGGGAAAAACTCACATGGGTTGGTAAGGTTCCAACTTGATGTAAGGGATTTGCTAAAAAAATCAAGCTCAAAATGTGACTAGCTTCACAAACTAGTTAATAGGTTTGGTAATACTAGTCTAATGTACATCTATCAGTCTATCGGTTTTCCAAAACTAGTCTATCAATATAGTTAAGGAACCTAAATTGGCTTATACAACAAACTAGTTAATCATTTCATGGTACCAATCAATGGGTTTGTCCGCAAAACACAATAAAATTCATTTTTTTTCAACATGATTTCAAATAAAACTTTGTCCCAAACCAAATCATAATATTGAATAAAAATCAAAGGCCCAAAATTTAATAAAATTCTCATTGAACCATAATACAAAAGTGTAGGGTATTACAAAAATGAAAAGGAACCAAACAAGGAATACAAAAGAGGATAATTAATCTACACCACATGAGGTTGCAAAAGGTTGGAACGGACACAAAGGGGCACAAAAGAAAGAAACTCATGTTGAAAAGGCCTAGAAATATAAGTTCTTCACTACGGTGGAAATGTGGAACATTTAACACTCACCCAAGCAAGGTTAAAAGTTACCTAAGGCTGACATTGCCATGGTTGGGTTTTCGTACTAACTTCATGTTGTGAGGGAGTGGGCATAGCATTTATTTACATTATAGAGGAATAAAAACATGAATCATGCATACTTAAGAAGAGAGAGCAACATTGGAATCTCACATTAGATTGTGGTGGTGGAAATCAAAGCTTACCACAACTATTATTTTCCAATATGATTAGCCAACAAAAAAAGGTAGGGATCAACATTGGGTCACATGCAAAGAATCTCATTGATGGTGGAGCATAATAAAGGAGGGTGATTGGGAATTGGTTAATTCTTCACTATGAGGGGTGATTATCGACACTAAATCATTATGCAACACATTGTTGGCCGGCTCAGAGAAGTGGCATACAATAGGGAGGGATGTGCAATGCTGTAAAGGTGAAACACATAGGAGAAAAAGAAATAAGTACCTAAACTAATGGATAATAAGAAAGAAAAAAGGTTGGTTGTTAGCTTGAAGATGGAAGGATGGAAAAAAATAATGGAGGAAGAAAGGAGTTTTAGAGGTCAACATTGTGGGGTGAATCAAAGGCTAAAAGGAATTAAAGGGAAGGAGGAAGTTTAATGGACTATGGCATACAAAAAAGGAATACGGTAAAATGAGGGAGTTGGTTTCAATGATGGGGAAGGTTACATATGTAGATCTAGCTTATCATTCATTAATCCAGCCCAAATCAACCAACCTAAACAACATTGAATAATCACCTAATAAAGCTTCATATCTTTTAGCTTTATATTCCATGCAACTTTCTAACCTTTCCATTGTCATTATCATGCAAACAAGATATCCCTACTGAGTTCTTCTTCATACAAACATATATAATACCTATAAGAATCATTTAATGAACATTAGGGCTACTACGAAGGTGTTTAAGATATTTAAAAATAATTGGTACCATATCCAAATATGCTAGCTCTTAATCTTTAACATGAGAAGAATGAGATGGAGATTCTCTTGCATCATTCTCCCCTTTTACAGAAAAAAAAATCATCAAATTAGCATCATTATAATAAAGAGATAAATCACAAACATTGAAAGTCCTAGAAACTCTCCTATATGATTCAAGTAATTCTAATTCATAAGCATTATTCCTAAATTTTCTTAATATTTTAAATGGATCATATAATCTTGGCATTAGTTTATTTTTCTTAAGATTGAAAATATCTATTTTCTTAGGTGTATCCATGTCAAGTGTCCTAGTGAAAATAATAATGTGATTCTATTTTTATTTCTTGAGTTTGGTAATTAGTATTTGATTTCTCAATGTTTTTCTTAATTTGCTCATGATATTTATTAAAGAATTCAATTATTTTGATAGCATCATAGTTCTTAATATCACTCTTCTTTAATGACAACATTTCAATATAAAAATAAGGATTAACTCCATAGATAACTTCAAATGGACCACATTGAGTTATATTAGAAGGACTCCTACTATATGCAAATTTAGTATGTTTAATTTTTATATCCCAATCTTTTTTACTCTTAATAACTAATCCTTTTTAGCAGATTTCATAAGGTTCTATTAGTCACTTTGGTTTGACCATCCATTCATGGATGATGAGATGTGCTAAAAAACAATTTAGAGCTTAACATATGCCAAAGCGTCTTCCAAAATTAACTCAAAATTTTTGACAACTCGATCTAACACTATAATTTTGAAAATGCCAATTAACCTTACTATTTACTTAAATATAAATATGCCACATGTGTAGCATCATCCATTTTATTACATGGAATAAATGAACCATTTTTTTGGAAATTTTATCTACCACAACCATAACACGAACTTTTTTGCTTTGTGTCCTTGGAAATGCTAAGATAAATTCTATAGGAACCCCCACCCATGGTTGACTAGGAACAAGTAAAGGAGTATATAAACTTCTATGGAAAAAACTCATACTCTTTTGACAAGTCACACATCTTTCAATAATAGCTTGTACCAACTTTATATGTCATGGCTAATAGAAATGCTCTTGTAATATTTCCATAGTCTTATGAACACAAAAATGGCCAACTATACCCTCTCATGTACTACTATAACAAGTAAATCATATACACTAAAATGAGATATACACAACTTATTAAGTTTCAAAATAAAGTCACTCGAAATACATAATTACCATAACTATGAATTTCCTAAAACATGTCATAAATTTTAAAGAAATCTTCATATTTTGTATATAATTCTTTAAACATTGTAAAACATAATAATTTAGCAAAAAACATGATAAGAATCATAAATCTCTTTGACAATGCATTTGCTAATAGTTTTCCTTATCATAAAAATATTTAATAGAAAACACAAAGAATTATAAAAAAAAATAAAAAAAATAACCCATTTATCATGTCTACGACTAATTTTCTTTTTCCCACACAAATATTTTAGACTTTTATGACTCGAATATAAAACAAATGGTTTTGGTCTTAAATAATGACTCCATGTTCTTAAGATTCTTATGATTGCATAGAATTCCTTATTATATTTGGAATAATTCAATTTAGCACCATTTAATTTTATACTAAAAAATGCAATGGCCTTTTTTCCTTTTGAGAGTACACCTCTTATCCCTACCTCAATAGAATCACATGTAAATTCAAATAATTTATCAAAATTAGGTAAGGATAATATTTTTGCATTACATAGCATGTCCTTTAAAGTCTCAAAGGACTTAGTTGCATCTTCTCCTCATTAAATTCAGCTTTCTTCATGAGATGTGTAATTGGGGTTGTAATAGTTGGGAATTATTTAATGAATCTTCTATAGAACTATCCCATGAAAACTCCTTACCTCATGAATATATTTAGGTATAAGCAAATCTCAAATAAGTTGAATATTTGTAGGATCCACTTTTATACCTTTGCTACTTACAATATAACTAAGGAAAACAATACTTGAAAGCATAAATTCACACTTTTCCATAGAGTTTATCTTACCTTGTCTTATCAAATAATATCCTCAAATGAATAAAATGAGAATGCTCATTTTTACTATACATAAGTATATTGTCTAAGTATACCATAATGAATTTTCCAAGAAAAGGTCAAAGAACTTCATTCGTTAATCTCATAAACAAACTAGGTACATTAAACAATCTAAATAGTATCACAATCCATTATAAAGACCATATTTCATTTTAAAAGCATATTTCCATTCTTCCCCTTCTCTTATTCACATTTGATGATATCCACCTTTTTGATCAATTTTATAGAATACTTGTGCTCCACTTAATTCATCTAACGTATCATCTAATCTAGGCATAGAAAATCTATATTTCATATTTATATTGTTAATAGCTTGAGTTAATACACAAGCACCATATACCATCCTTTTTAGAAACAAGTAACTCAAGTACACAACTATGACTCATTTTTTCTCTCACGCATCTATTTTCTATTAGCTCTTTCATTTTTCTCTTTATAGCTTTAGATACTTCTGGATTACATCTATAGATAGGTTGATTAGGTAAAGTCATACAAGGCATTAATTCTATAGCATGTTCTATTCCTCTTATGGGTGGTAATCCCGGTGGTAAGTCATTAGGAAATATATCTATATATTCATCAATAAGCTTATCTAGTTGAGGATTATTTTTTATTTTCTACCCTTATAGAGATTCCTTGATAATGAAATCATAAAATCTACCTTTTTCCTTAATACATTCCATCATAGCCTTTCATGCAAAAATAAATGCTTTTTATTTTTTACTGTGTTATCATTATCACACTTAGAACGTTTAAGTTTATTCTTTTTCATATCTTTTTCAAAAAGATACTCATTACTCATACCATTATGAATAGCACATCTATCTTATTTCCATTTTCTAACTAATAAGATTCCACATGCATCCATAGTGATGTAGGACCATCCCCTTCAAATGAGAATAACAAGGATAATCTACTTATTAATTTTTCCAAAGTTGAAGAATTCAAAACTCTTTGTACTTAGGTTAATGAGTAAGTAAGATTATTAAGAATCCATGTAATACTGAAGCAAGTCATTAACCCCACGTATGGATATCCCTATTATGGATGCATTATGGCTCCTCAAAGCCATATTTTGTAGTCTCCATTATGGTTCATCAAAGACATAATTATCTCTATCCTTACACTCTAACATTTCACCAACACATTCTGAACCTTACAACTCCTATTTCATGTACAAGATATATGAAAACTTGGGAGGATAAGTTTTAGAAGATTAAGGCCTAAAATATAGCTTAATTTATGTGATGAGTAACCTCAAGTTTCAACCAATTCCGCCCTCTCGAGGATTCTTTCATCCATACACTTTCAATCAACTAAAGTTGTCCTATCATAGTTAAGCATATTTATAGTGTTGTAATACTTTCCTAAAGTGTAATGTATGTTTTATAATAACTTGACATGGTTTTTAATAGCAACCATCATATGATGGAGGGATATGAAGTTTTGACATTCAGCAATAGCTGGCTGTAGTAACTATTAACCTTAGTTAGCTTGTATTAATATAAATTATGATTAGGGTGTAGAAAAATCTTCTCCTTATGAGTTGGATGTGTATTCATAACTTAATAAAGGCCTAAATATAATATATATTGAGTTAAAGGGGCTTAAATGAAGGAGCTAACTTTCAATTAAATTTTTTTGGATGTTGTTAACACAACACTCTCATCATGGGCTAAGAATTAGTCTTGTATGTGTTCTTTCAAAATCTTACACCATTTAAGCTAATCTCGAAACCTTAGTTGGTTAGTGTAAGTACTTAATGTTGAATATAATTTAAGATTAATTTCACCCTTCATATTCCTAATCTCTCTTCTAAATTTTCTATTTGTTAGAATCTACCCAATTCCACCACAAACACTTAGCGTAATCCAATATGTTTAGCATTATGCATCAGAGTATTATCAAATATCAAGGTTGGTACTTTAGGTCATCATAATCCCGTCACCACCTTCATTTAAACCTCCATCCACTCAAATCCACAATTTATTTACCATTTCTCCCATCCATACTTGATTTAAGTCTTGTTTTTTTTTCTCTGCCTCTCGGGTTACATATAAAAGTTTCTTGTTGTCTCGACCAGCCTCGAAAAACAACCTTTTTCCAAAGATTCAAGTCTTGAATAATCCCATAACTAAAGAATATATAGGGCCTTTTAATATTTACAAAGGGATATGAGGAGGATTTTGGGAATTTTGGAATCAATTTTACCAAATTCCATCATTCCTAGAGCAAGGAGTCCACCCCCACAAGAAGGAGAAGGGGCAAATGGTGTAGGAGATGAGTACACAGACTTTATCTCACCTTCTAGCAATTATCCTAGATTACCATAAAGAAGGATCTTGGTTAAGGTGGAGCCCTTTAATGATATCAAGTCAAAGATCCAGGAGTTTGATGGATCCCATAATCTAGAGGATTTTTTTTAATGGGGCTTGAGGTGTAATATAATGTTCCAAGCTAGATCTTTAGATGATGAGAATTCCTTTAAGGTTGCAATTATCCATTTGAAAGGACTTGCTTCCTTATGATGGGAAAATTGTGTGCATCATAGAAGGATTAAGAGCAATCCTAAAGTGAGAAGTTAGGCAAAAACTAAAAGGTTGATGAAGGAGAGGTTTTGCCCATCTTCTTTTACTCAAAACCTATATAACAAAATGTCTGCCTTAAGACAAGGTCCCTTGAGTGTGGAATATCATATTCAATAGTTTGAGAGGCTCATCATGAGGCTTGGGTTGGAGGAGGTTGAGTAGCACACAATGTCTAAGTTCTTAGGAGGTTTGAGGAGTGACATTGCAAGGAAGGTGGAACTCTATAAGTATTACACCCGAGATGAGTTATTCTATTAATCCATCAAAGTAGATAAGAATAAAAGGGAGAAGAACATTTCTAAAATTTGAGTATTAAGACCGAATGCATACCCATTCAAGGAAGCACCAAAATGACTCCTAACCCTAAGACATTTGATGTTACGTGTAAAGGGAGGCTAGATGTGGGTGAGTCTAGTAAAAATAAGGGTTTTGGTGTTTTAAGTGCCAAGGGATTGGACATTATCAAAATAAGTATCCAAATAAGAAGTTGATGACCTTGCTAGACTTAAAAATGGGGGCACTAGAAGGAGAAGATGATGAGAATAATTTGGCCATAAAGGGAGGGCCGAGGTTGAATAAGTGCCACTGAATGTAGGGGTGTATTTGATTATTACAAGAGTTTTGCAAACAAGGGAAATTGAAGAAGAGGGGTCTCAAAGGGAGAATATAATTCATACTAAGTGTACCATAATTCGTAAGATATATTCCATCATTGTTGATGGGGTTACTTATGCAATGTAGCTTCTAAAACTCTTATGGAGAAGCTTAACTTGCTAGCCATGACCCATGCTAGTCCTTATAAGCTTCAATACATTAATAATGGCTCTATGGTTGAAGTCACAAAGAAAATGGTTGTACCATTTTCCATAGGGAAGACTTATAAAAACAATGTTATACGTGATGTAGTCCCCATTGATGCATGTCACTTTTTGTTAGGGTGACCATGGAAATTTTATAGGCATGTCAAGCATGATGGTAGGAGGAACACATATAGATTGAATTATGCTAACAAAAAAATTTCTCGTACCCCTTAGTATTCGTACCTCACTTGCGAGGGGGACATAAATAGTAAAAAAACTTTTTTCGTTGATGGGATGGGGTTGGAAAAGGCCATAGGAAATGGAAAAACCTTGTATTTCTTATTAATGCTTGAAAATAATGAGAATAGTAGCCTACTCGACCCTCAAGTCAAAACCTTGATAGGGTAGTTTGGGGATGTCTTGCCAAATTAACTACCTAGTGAGTTTCCTCCCATAAGAGGCATAGAGTACCAAACTGATTTTGTTCCTCGTGCTACCCTCCTAAAAACATCGGCTAATAAGAGAAATACTAAGGAGGCTATGGAGTTACAAAGGCAAATTGAGTATTTGTTGCAAAAGGGTTTCATTATGGAATATCTTAGCTCATGTGCAGTACCGGACCTCTTGGTACTAAAGAAAGAGGGGAGAATGCGAATGTGTGTTGATATTAGAGTTATCAACAACATCACCATCAAGTATAGGTATCCCATACTTACACTTGATGACATGTTGGATTGTTTGCATGGATCAAATATGTTATTTAAAATCAACATAAGGAGTGGTTACTACCAAATCAAGATAAAGGGGAGAGATAAAAAGAAAATTGCTTTTAAGACCAATGGGGGATTATATGAGTGGATGGATATGTCTTTTGGACTATCCAATTCACCAAGTAGTTTCATGACGCTCATAGAAGAAGTACTTCAACCCTTTATCTCTAAATTTGTAGTTGTGTATTTTGATGATATTCTTGTGTACTCTTCTAGCCGTGATGATCATGCAAGGTACTTGATACTTATATTTTTGGCTCTTAGGAACTACAAGTTGTATGGTAAACTAGAAAATTTTTATTTCATTGCAGCAAGGGTCACATTTTAAGGATTTTTTATAACCGAAAATTGAATTTTCATGGATGAGTTAAAGGTGGAGGTAATAAGAATGTGATCTATACCCACATCCATTACTAACATTAGATCCTACAATGGGATTGCCTCTTTTTATAGGATGTTCATAGAGGTATTTATCACACTTCTAGAACCCATCATAATGCATCAAAAAAGGGGAATTCTAGTGGACCAAGTCTGTACAAGAAGCCTTTGAGCTAATTAAGAACAAGTTGAGTGAGGCCCTGGTATTGCATTTACCCAAATTTGATATGTGGTTTAAAATTGAGTGTGATACAAGTGGATTAGGCATTGGTGTAGTCTTGATACAAGAAGGAAAACCAGTTGGTGTGGTCATAGCCGTCACGCAATTTAAACCCTCTTATTATCAATTGTAGCACTGGCAAATAAGGATATCATTCTAAATCGGGGATTAAGAGGGCTCACCTCTATTTTAACTAGCTTAAAAAAATAAATAAAAATAAAAATCCTAAATAACACAAGATAAATAAATAATAAAAATACTAATGGGGGTTATAAAAATAAAAATAATAAAATAATAAAAGGAATAAATAAACTAAAATAAAATAATAATAAAAATAATAGAAAATCTACAGATATGATAAATATGCTAGGGAAATCGAAATCCACCACTAGATTAGGTCAAAATATAATATTTATTTCTAAGTCATATTTTAGTCATGAGAAAGAGATCGACCAATTTTTACACCAAAAGCAGGTCCATACACCTTTTAGTACTTCCCTTAATTAATTAATACGACAAAGTGTCAATATTAACCCTATTAAATACTAGCAGTATAGCAGCAACAAGTGGTTCCTATATTTAACTAGATTTAATGCATTAAGTCTAATTGGAAGGCTATCAATCTAAGTACCCAAACTAGTACATAAAGTATGTCTAGCTGTATTTCCTTTCCTTGACCCACACATATATAAACATTTTACTACTTTGGTTAGAGTCGCAAAACTATTAGGTGAATTGTTATCTAACCTACCTACAATTTATACACATAAATTCTAGTATATTTATATGACCATCTAGCAAGTAAATAATCCTACATACTATCACTTATGAGGAAACCAGAACAAGGCATGCACCAAATAAATTATACTTTACAGAATTATATATATAAACGATAGCAATTAAAATAGAGTCAAGGAACAATCTCACAAAACAAAGAAAATAAAGTTATACTTCAAACCCTAATCCAGGGTTTCAATTTATTCCCTAGCAACAAATATTCAGCCAACCATAATTATTGAATTAATTACATAGAAATTTATATCTAAAATACAAATTAAAAATAGAGAAAGAAATAACCGGAATTAATTATAAATAAAAGATCAAGAATTTATTCAGATAAAAATTAATTTTATCTTAAATAAATTCTACAGGTTGAATTTCTTCCCTATTTTTCTACCTTTCCGGCGCTGAATTCTATGCAATTATTTATTTTTCTTTTTCTTTCTTTCTGGCTAACAAGGCACTGGTTTGTTGCCTTCCGTGTGTCAGCTGCTCTTTTGGCCTTGGTTTCTATGCGGTGCTGCTCTGCGTCGTCCGTGCCTGGCAGCTTTTTTTTTCCTACGGCTCTCCTCGTCCTTTGCCCAGCCTTGGGTCGAGCCTCCTCACGGCTCTCTCTACTTTTTCGATCGTTCTATGTTGTGCCTCCCCTTTTATTCTCAATCCATGCTCGCACTTTCTTCTTTTCTTTTTTGTGCCCCACGCCACCTCAGCCCTGCTGACTCTTTCTTTCATCTCGCGGCCCTCTATTTCTCCAACCTCTAGACCTCCTTTTTCTTTTTCTTCTTTGACTTTTATTTGGTTCTTCTTGCGCGTCCCACATTAGCCCTTTGGTGACTTCCTCCTTCGACCTGTGCGCTCATCGACTCGTTTGGCTTGTTTCTAAGACTTTGGGCCTTCGACCCTTGGGTCGTTGGTCCAAAGGTCCAATTTCTTTTTTTTTTCTTTTTTTATTTAAAAAAAACCTGCAAAATAAAATTCATAAAAATTAATAAATAATATTAAATTCTAAATTTACTTAATTTATATCATTTTAGCTTAAACAATAACATGTACGCAATTATTACCACTTAAGCATAAAATCATAATTATTCACCTATATTACTTAAATAAAATACTAAAAAATAAGATTATAAGGGTACAAAATGTGTCAAAATAATAACTTATCATCCGTGGCCTTCTTTAGTGAGAAATTCAATGTTTTAATATCTAACTACAGCACCTATGAAAAAGAATTTTATACTGCTATTAGGGATGTAGATCATTGGTCACACTATCTTAGACCATCACAAATTTTATTTTATACCAATCATGAGTTCCTAAAGTATATAAATATGCAGCATAAACTTAACCCTAGGTATGTTAGGTGGGTAGAGTTTCTATAATCTTTCTCATTTGTAGCTAAGCATAAGAGTGGCAAAACTAATGTTGTAGCGGATGGCCTCTCTAGGATATATTATATGTTATCATTATTAGGGGCAAGGGTCCTAGGATTTGGGTGTTTGAAGGAACATTATACAAGACAGATGAACACTTTACAAGCTACATAGAAGGTTGAGACAAGGCTTTGGGTCCATACCTAGTTCAAAAAGGGTTCCTCTACAAAGGCAATAAATTTGCATCTTGAAGTGCTCCATCAAGAAACTACTTATTTGTGAAGTACATGTGGGAGGCTTAGTAGGGAATTTTTCAATAAATAAGACTTGTGATATACTCGAGAACATTTTTACTAGCCTACGATGGTGGGATATGTACAATACCTAGTGGAAAAGTGTTCTATTTACCAAAGGTAGAAGAGTCACTTCCACCAAGGACTCTACACACCTTTATCTATCTCACATCTTCCTTGTGAGCATGGATTCCATAGTGGCATTGCCTAAAATACAAAAGAAAAAATGATGCCATTATAATGGTTATCAATTAGTTTTCTAAGTTGTCTCATTTATTCTCATGTCATAAGACGGAGAATGCCTCTTACATTATCGATCTTTACTTTAAGGAGATAGTTTAGTTGCATGGTATCATAAATATGATTGTCTTCAATTAAGACACCAAGTTTCTAAGATATTTTTGGAAACCCTTATGGGGGTTACTCATTACTAAACCTCTCTTTATTACCACCTATCACCCACAAACCATTGGCCACACTAAAATTACCAATCACACCATCACAATGCTTTTAAGGATTTTGGTGCACAAATCCTTGAGAGATTGGGAAACCAAACTAAGCCACATAGAATTATCATATAATTTCTCTCCTAGTTATGCTATTGATCACTCACCTTTTGAAGTTGTGTATGGGGTGAATACCACCACTCCTATTGATCTTATTTCTCTATCGATCAAAGCATCAACTAATTTTGATACAAAAAACAGGGCCAGTAAATTCAAAATATTACAAGAACAAGTAAGGGTCAAGATCAAAGAGGTTAATGATATGAATCACAAGAAGGAAAACAAGTAATGAAAAGACTATTTTTTTGAGCCAAGAGACTTAGTGTAGCCTCACCTTCAAAAAGAATGATTTACTTCTAAGAGAAAGACCAAACTTATGCCAAGATGTGATTTTGGAAAGAATTGGCAACAATTCATATATTCTTGAACTTCCACCGGAAATGGGGAATTTTTCAAATACATTTAATGTGGGATACTTACTCCCTTATTTGCATGATAAGCCCTATAAAAATGGAGAAAAGTCATTTCAAGAGGGAGGGGATGATGCATGAGCATCCCCCTCAAATGAGAATAACAAGGATAATATACTTATTAATTTTCCCAAAGTTAAAGAATTTGAAACTCTTCTTACTTGGTTTAATGAGTAAGCAAGATTATTAGGAATCCATGCAAAACCATACAAGACCGAAGCAAGCTGTCAACCCCATATATGGAGAGATCTATTATGGATGCATTATGACTCCTCAATCCACGTTTTTTCAGCTCCATCATGGCTTCAATATGACTCATCAAAGACATAACTATCTCTATCCTTACACTCCTATATTTTAGCTAAAGAGTCTTCACCTTGCAGCTCTAATTTTGTGTGCAAGATTTAAGGAACCTTAGGAGGATAATTTGGGAATACCAAGGCCTCAAATAAAGATTAATTTGGGGCAGCAGAAACCTCAATTTTTGACCAAGTCCACCCTAATAAGGAGTCTTTCATTCATAAAAATTCAATCAACTGAACTTTTCCTTATTTAAGCATAGTTAAAGAGTGTTGTTAGACTTTCCTTAAGTGTGATTTATATTTTATAATAAATTTTCATAGTTTGTAATAGAATTCAATATGTGATGGAGGGCTAGGATATTTTAACATTCATCAATAGCTAAATGCAGTGATTTGACCTTAATTAGCTTATATTAGTGTAAACTATAGTTAGGGGTGTAAAAAAATCTGCTCACTATAAGTTGGATATTTATTATTAACTTACTAAAGGCCTAAATGCACTCTATATAGAGGTAAAGGGGATTAAAGTAAGGAGTTAAATTTTAACCAAAATTTTATGGATGTTGTTCACACACCACTCTCATCCAAGGCTAAGATTTAGTATTGCTTGTGTTCTTTTAAAATATTAACAAAATTAAAGCTAAAATTTGATACCTTGGTTGGTTAGTGTAAGCGCTTAATCTTAAAGGCATTTCAAGATTAATTTCACCCTTCATCTTCTAAACCTCTCTCCTAAATTTTATATTTTGTTGGAATCTACTCAATTCTATCACTAATAATTGGCTTAATCCAATATTTTTATCATTATGCATTACAAAGTAGAAACATCACATATCACATCATCATGATAATAAACAATTCAAAATGAGATTAGGGTTTTTTTTGTTACCTTAACTCAACTATCCTTGTTAATCCATTTAAGAGAATAAGGCTTTAGATATTTTGTTGCCTTTAATCCCAAATCCTTCATCATCCTCTCATTAGCTACATTTTACAAGGTCCACTATCAATGATAACCTAAAAAAATGTATCTCTTACTCTTCCTTTTGTTTTGAATATCTACTCTCGCTGGTTAGGTTGCTCATTAGCTTACATTTGAAGAACTCTTTGTAGGATACAAAAAGCATTTCCTTCATCATTATACTCTCTTGAAATTACTTCATTTGGCTTGAACTCAAGGTCTTCATCACAAGTCTTCATAGCAAGAATCTCTTGTATGGCTATACTCTTTGATTAGGACATTCTCTATCAAAGTATCTAAATCGTTTCCAATTAAAGTATTGCTTCTGAGAGAACTCATTGATCTTGGCCTTTTCCTTCTCCTCTTGATTAATTCCTTAATTTTTTTATCAACATTTGTAGAGTTTGAGGTGCTCGTCTCATACTGGGTAGCTTGTGTACTTGGGTAGTACTTTGTAGAAGAAGTACTTTGTTTGACATGAGGCTTAATAGATTTGATTTGGTTTTCAAATCTCAAACATAACTTAATCATATCATCAATAGAATCATATAAAAAATTATTTAACTAAATCATCATGTTAAGACAACCCACAAATCTAGCACATGTTTGTCTCTTTTCTCATGGATTTCGCATATAAGTGCTAACCTTTTAAATTCCCTAATATATTCTCTAATATTTAGATGTTCTTATCTGAGAGTAGTTAATATAATGTAGTTATCTTGATCAAAATCTTTAGGTATAAATTTCTTTCTCAAATATTTCCTAAGCTTTTCCCAAGATTTGATTTTAGATTTACCTTCTCTTTCCTTAGTTCTCTTTAAGTTATCATACCATATCCTAGAAAACTTTATAAACTTAAGAGTAAATAGTTTAAACTTTTGATCATCATGATAATCCTTAAATTCAAATATAATCTCTACCTTATGTAACCACTTAAGAAATAACTCAACATCAAGTTTACAATCAAAATCAGGAAGATCAAGTCTGATACCTCTATATTATTTATGATGATGCCTTGGTTGATGATCATAGACATTTTGATTACTTCCACTCCCTTGTGACTCTTCTTCATAGTCTACTTGTGAGTTTAAATATCTCCTTTTTAATTGATTGATTGGATTTTCCACAGTTATTACTTAATCTCCATAGAACTCCTTTGGTTCTTATATATTTTGAACAGAATCTTGCTTGGCAAATCGAGACTCCATCCTCTGCAATTGAATCTGCATTACAAGAAATTGTTCAAGTTGAGCATTGGTTGCAACTATATTGATTGAGATATTATATATTGCCTCAAAAATGGCTTGAACATTTTTTTATTCCTCCATAGTGATCAACTTACTAACACACTCAACAAAAGACTTAGTATCTCTTTAGGGTTTTGATTGGAAACTCGAATCAACAAAGATTCCTGTTTGGGTTTTACTCAGTTGTTGCAGAAATTTTTGACTCCAATGATTCAAAATCTCATCAAAAAACTGAATACAGCATACGCACAAATGTATTAAGACACCTTACATGTTTCATGTTAAGTTCTTGATATTAAAGTCAACAAAAACTATGGCTAATCGCTCGACACCTTCTAAACATTATGTATTTTTTTCTATGTTATATCATACATTATAAATAAATTAAAGTAAAAACATAAAGGTATATGTGTTATGTGTATGCAACTCATAGACAACCTATCTAACTGATGGAATACACACAACTTATGTTTGAATAAATAAAAGATGCACATCGAACATAAGTCTTAAACAAATGGATAGTAATTAGGGCTAATATATAATTTATTCCCATGCACTTTAATCAATAATCAAAGGTATTTATTCAACATGAAAACCTATCCTAATAATGCACAATATCATGTAAAATAATTCTATTTAATACCAATCCAATACAATTAACAGACACTCACATTTTCTTCCCCAAATCACTTGAAACTTTAACTCGTACTTACTATCTTTTAGTTTGGTCTTTACATGTAAAAATTAAAGATTTACTTTAATATCATTATATCACATTTCCTAACTCCACATTTTTCCATCTAATAACATACATGTGCATGAAAGTGTTCAATAAAAGTGAACAAGATTCAAAGAATCATAGCGAGAATGATCAAGAACCTTAAACAAAGTTAGTGTTGATGTGTTTACTTGTTTCCACTTTGAAGATGTGTTCTCCTCCAAGTTGTGTCAACAAAATCCTTTATTTGATACCAAAATTTATGTGGAAGATAATAGATGAATTATCCTTCACAATGCAGGGCCATTTTTCTTTGTTCTTTGAGGAATAATGTTGATCAAAGTAGAAGTAATACTTGAGTATATACTCATATTTAAACCAAATGCTTGGTTGGAATTTTGACCTTCACCAAGATTATATTAATTATAAAGATAAATCACAATTTTTTTTCTAGAGAAAAATACCTAAACTCTCTCAAGATAAACTCACATGAAGAGTAAGGAAGGAAGATCAAAATATTTCTCAAGAATTCAACTAATCTTTCATTCATTCATTAATGTCATATTCATGTCTACCAAATGTTCAAGCACCATATATATATAAATACATATGTAGGATGATATTATCTTTCATTAATCAAGCCCAAATCAACAAGACTAATTAACAAAAGGCTAAACTAATGCATGTCCATATGGTATACATTATGGTTTGTAATTACAAATGACAATACAATACAAAGTATACATAAAATATCAAAGCTATATAAACCCTAATCATGATAATATATTAAATAATCAAGCAATAAAGTTTCATAATTTGTAGTTTTGTATTCCATGTAACTTTGTAACTTTTCTAGTCATTCTCTTGTATACAAGATATCCTTGGTGAATTCTTCTTCTTACATACATATTTACCTACAAAAATCACTTAATGATACATTATTAGGGTTATTATAAAGGTGTTCAAATTATTTAAAAAAAATTGGTACCATTTCTAAGTATGATAGCTCTTACCTCTAACATGAGAAGAATCAGATGGAGATTCTCCTACATTAAGAACTCACAAAGATAACAAAGTTTAATTAAACTCAATTAAATTCTTGATTCTAATTTTCATATTCTCTTCTAATACATTTAGGGATTATAGATTAATTGACCTTCTCAACATAAAGATAAAATAAGTCTGAATAAGATAAAACTCATGTAAAATATGATAACATGCATCATGTACTAGTCTAAATAACTAAGTTACGTAATAATGAATTAACTAAAAACCTAATTAGTAATAAGACAAGAAAACTCATATGATAATTCTATACATGGAATTAAATGGGCCATAATGCTAGATGTTC
Source organism: Tamarix austromongolica (assembly GCA_039764185.1). Taxonomy (NCBI): domain Eukaryota; kingdom Viridiplantae; phylum Streptophyta; class Magnoliopsida; order Caryophyllales; family Tamaricaceae; genus Tamarix; species Tamarix austromongolica. The sequence goes on along the minus strand of CM077819.1, from coordinate 85,682,998 downwards.
CATTTAAAAACCCCAAATTTTACAACAAAAAATTTTCACTTAAGCAAAAGCTAAACACAAAATGTATAGGTGGGATCGCCACATCTAACCTAGAAGAGGTATAGCTGATACCTAAAAAATTTCAAGTGCAAGGCTAAAGATTAACTCATACCCTCAAAGATTAAGTGTAGTTATCACCTAATCCTAGATTGATAAGACATTATAAAACCAATGGAAGAATCTTAGATACAGAGAGATAGATATGTAATATAATGTACTAACAAAAGGATATATAAGAAGTTGATGTACAAAAATATTCTACCAATATCCATATTCGAATATCAAAATAAACACCAACATGATGAATTGGATATTCCTATTCTAAGCCCAACCATGACCTTTATACATAAACATCTAAAAAAGGGAAATAAAAATAGAATTAGTATGATGAGCAGACTTAGTAAACTAAATTCCTAAAAGATGATATAATGCAACACATAAGACACATCGAAACATGTGTACATGAAATAGTACATGAAATCCTACTAAAACATGAATCATGGTAACATTTATTAACTTTCCACCATTCATACTATTCCTTATTAATAATATTATACATTAGAACCCTATAAATCACATAAACACTTAAAATAACATAAAATTTTTAAAATATAATACAAAATAATGATATCATGGACTCACACACATGTGAAGGTCACTAGTTATGTTGTTCCTGATTTATGTTATCACACAATCTACCACATTTCACATTTTATCATACTCTTAATAAAGTAGCATTTTTCACTTATAAAATGGAACACATTCCCCCCACCCATGCACCATGGGCATCAAGTCACTTACACGTGTAAAACACTTCTCATATGTGGATCATAAACTTCTACTATCTCTTGAGATATAAGGCATCAGGTAATTATCTCCTGTGTTATACGAGCATTAGATATTTATTCCAAAGTATAGATGGTATACAGATCATGTTAATATTCTAGTTACCCTATCCTTAAGTATTGATACACCCTATCCTTAGTGGATGCCTATAAAGTATAGAGATAATAAATACATATTTTTACATATTTTACACCCTTCTAGTCTATGTTTTTAAAATTTTATTTGAATAATATAATAAGATAATTATAATTTTTTCCTTAAGTAATAATAATATCATATATTTAATTATTTGAGCTAAAATGATATAAAATTGATGGGTTTAAAGTATGATATTATTTATTAACTCTTCTAACTTTATTTTATACGTAAAATAAGAAAAAAAAAAGGAGAAAAAGGATAGGTCTAAAGAACTAAAGGCCCCAAAGGCCAGGAAAACGAAGAACAGGAGGTAACAAGGGCACAGCCCTAGAAAAAAGAAAAAAAAATGAGAAAAATAAAGGGAGAAGAGGCAAAAGAAGGAGGACAAAAAAGAAAGATGACCGAAAAGAAAGGAAAGCAGAGGAAAAGGAAGAGAGTGTGTTGTAGAAGAAAATAAGAAGAGAGGAGGAAGAGGGGGAGGGAGAAGTTAAGCATGCAATAGAGTACATTTAGCAAAGAAAATCATGAGACAATAAGCCAAGGAAAGAGAAGAGAGAGGAGAAAATGAACCAATGCAAAGAGAAAACAAACAAAGAATAGCAGCACAAAAATTGAGAGAAAAAGGACAAAATAATGTGTTGTAGAGAAAAATAAGAGGGGGAGAGAGAATCATTGAGTGTAGAAAAGATAAAAAATACATCTAAAAGTTTATTTTAAATGAAAACAAGAAATTTTTCACCCAAATAATTTTTTAAATTTTATTCCATATTTACTTTTGGATCTAATATATAATTTTGTATAATTAATTATTTATGAGTGACTAAACATTTGTTTCTAGGAAATATATTGAAACCCTAGGACTATGGCTTGAGATACAATAATAATTTTCTTTATTTGATGAGATTCTCCTTTGAATCTAAACTAATTGCTATAATTTGTATGTGTGATTCTGTTAAGTCTAATTTATATAGTGCATGCCTCGTCATTACTTTCTCATAGTGATAGTATGTAGGATCATATGACAGCTAGATGAATTTATAAACATGATAGAATTTCTATATATAAATTATAGCTAGGTTAGATAACAATTTACCTAATAGTTTTATAATTCTAGCCAAAGTAGTATATTGTTTAGATACATATGGGTGAAAGGAGGGGAATACAACTAGACAATCTTGTGGTACTAGTTTGGGTACTTAGACTGACATACTTTCACTATTTTTAATGCTTTAAATCTAATTAAATATAGGATCCCCTTGTGTGACTATTTTTTTAGGGTTTAATATTGGTGCTTTATCATAGTAATCATTTTAAGGAAGTAACATAAGGTGTATAGACATAGTTTTGGCATGCAACTTAGTCAATCTATTTATTGTGATTAAATGATGACTTAGAAAATATTATTATATGTCAACCTAGTCTAATGGTGGATTTTGACTTCCCTAGTACATTTTTTATATTGATAGTCACCCATATTTATTTTCTTATTTTTATTTAATCTTTATTATTTTTATGTTTAAATCTTGCAATCATATTTTTCTTATTATTTAATTTTGTGTGATTTAGAGCCTTTTATTTTATTATTTTTGAGGTAGTTAAATTTAGCTAAGCCATCTCAATTTCTAACCTAAAATAATATCCTTATTTACCAATATTATGCTTGAAAACAAGAGTGTTTAAATTGAGGGTCAGTTACAGCTACAGCCGACAAAAGTTGACCCGACCCGAAAAATCCGACGAATACCGACTTGATCTGTCTGAAATCAGATCCAATTTTATCCGAATATTTAAGAACTCGAAACTTATCCGACCCGAACCGATACATATCCGATATCTGATATAACCCAAGAAATTGTAAGCCCGAAATAAACCCTACCCGACCCGACCCACTACTTACCCGAAACCCGATATAACCCGAAAAATTATAAATCCAAAATGACCCGACCCAATCCATTATTTATCCGAAATCCGATATTATCCGAAAAATTATAAATCTATAAAGATTCGACCCGATACTACCCGAAAATTAATATTAACCCATTACTCTACTCTTGTAAAACTTCATAAAACATAAAATAATATAGATGTGTAACTATTGCTTACATCAAAATTTAGAAACAATATACTTTCTTAAAGTATATATCACTTATTATGTATATAAAAGTACAATATCTATTGATACTAATATTGAAATATAGAAATAAAAGTAGAGGAAAAAGGAAAAACTCTTTTATGTCATATAAATATTAATTTACTCTCATGTAATATCATAAGATAATAATATTGCAAATACATCTAATCTATCCAATATACATGCACGAACATTAATTTTTCGCTGCAACAAGGTCGTGTAGTAGTACAAAAAAAATGACTTACCTTGGTTCCGTTAGGCATAAGGTTTTGTAGGATTCTCAACCTCTCGTTGATCCTTTCCCTTCTTCTCTACATGACTATAAGTTAGATAAAGACAATGTCAGGTTTATAATAATTAGGCGCACGCACATTATATATATCCTATGAGAATCAATATCTTTTGTAAGAATATATTCTATGAGACCAAAATTTCTATTACAATTGAAAAATATTATTCATAGTATATAGTAAAAACTATCCTCGTTGAATAAAAAAACTATTATATATATTTTTAAAAATTATAATATGAATATTACAAAAAAAATATATTAGTATTTATATAAATATTTTGTATTTATATTTTAAATTAAAAACATACTTTAAAAAGGTGATAAAAATCAATACGCTAGTTATATGAAAACAATTATGGTAAATAACTTAAAATTATGGTAGTGCTACCTATCTTGGTTGATTCCTCTCTCTCTCTCTCTTGCTCTCTCTCTCTATTTAACATATGTTGTTAGTTTATTTAACATATGCTTGCAATTCACAAACGCACACGTATAACTGGCTAGATTAGATGGATTGAAAATATGGAAACTGAAGGAGGAGTCGGTGGTAGCTCGGTTGGAGGTGCAGGTAAATGGAGAAGGTGGCTGGGGCGTGGAGACTGGTGGTGCTAGAAGGATGGTGGTCAGTTGAGGGCTAGAGTTGGGTGAGGTACTACAGGGAGAAGAAGATGAGGAAACTGGTGGAGGAGTTGGAAACGGGGAGGGCTGCGACGGGTTGGGGAGATTGGTGGTGTTGGAAGGATGGTGGTCGGTTGAGGGCTGGAGTAGGGTGAGGTAATGAAGGGAGAAGAAGAGGAGGAAAGTGGTGGAGAAGCTGGAAATGGGGACCACTACGACGGGTTGGGGAGACTAGTGGTGCTGGAAGGACGGTGGTCGGTTGAGGGTTGGAGTTGGGTGAGGTGATGCAGGGAGAAGAAGAGGAGGAAAGTGGTGGAGAAGTTGGAAACGGGGAGGGATGCGACGGGTTGGGGAGATGGATGTTGAAAATGCAGAGGGGAGGAGGCCGGCAGAGGACTATTTGGTGAGGGAGGTTGGGTAGAAAAAAAAATAATGGCGCACAAAAATCAAAATGAAAGCACTGGAGCAGGGGTGTAACGGGCGTTTGCCTGTTTGGCTCGGCCGCTCGGAGATGAGTCTCAAAGGCTGAGTTTGTTGTGACATGAGAATTGAGAGTTGAGACATGAGAGGGTGAGGGAGTGTGTGTAGTGTCGACTGTGTCGTGCAGGCGTAGGCGGAGTAGCTGCGAAATGAGGTGAGGGTATGCATGCGTGTGTGGCGTCATGGCGTATTGGTGTGTATAAGAAAAAATGCAGAGGCAGAGCATGCTTATGGACTTATTGCCTTATTCGTTCACGACCTTTCGATAATGTGCTATAAAAAAAATATAGAGTAGGTTAAAATAGGTTTATTTAATATTTTTATTTTAGATTTAATTTAGGTAAATTAGGATACTAGATTGTAGAATAATAATTTAGAAAAAAATAATTTGATTTAAGATAGGTCAAAAATAATTGAAAAAAGTAAAAATATTTCAGGATAAATTTAAAAAAATTCTTTTACGTTATGAATCAACGGTTATTATTGAAATAATTAAGATAAAATTTAGGGGTATAAACTAATATTAAAATTAATAGTCTAATTCTATCAAGTTTTAACCTGATTAAATTTATATCTAAATCATCGTAATAATATACATAATAATAATACACTTAATACTAAACCACCTAAAATAATCATTACTACTATTATTAATTAATAAATAAATAATTTCAATTAATTTTAATATATTATTAATTACTAAACATCCTATCCAAACTCACTATATTATTATTACTACCATTATTATAATCATTATTATTATCATTGTTGTTATTATTATTATTATCATAAGATGATTATTATTATTATTACTACTACTACTACTACTACTATTATTATTGTTATTATTATTATTTTGATTATTGTTATTATTATTATTGTCGTTATCCAACCCTAGTTTAACTTACACTTAATTATACATAATAATAAAATTTTAAATTAAGATGTCAAAATCAGGGTTAATATAAATGGGGTATTACATGTGTATATTGATTTAATACCAAACTAATAATTAATTTATTGAAAAAGTATATAGCTATTTTGATGCTCAACTAAGAAAGAAAACTAAATTTTACTTACACACACACACACACACACACACACAATTATTCTATTTTTAATTAATCTAAGTATTAAGATACAACAATAACATATAAAATATGTGAAACAACTTTAGGTTTCTAATTAAACTATTAATTTTAGTTTATTAAACTAAGCTAGTCTTTATATACTACAGATGAAACTACTCTAATATAATTGAACTACTCCACTAGGTTTATGAAACTACGAAACTGCTCTCTGAATGTAAAGAAATTGCTAGTTTCTATCTATGAAACTAATCTAAGTTTATAATGAAACTACAAATTTCTATCAATAAAGCCACTCTAAGTTTATAATAAAACATGCACTTTTGATCTATAAGACTACTATAGGGTTCTAATGAAACTACTAACTTTAACATATGAAACCAGGTTAAGATTATAATAAAACTACATGCTTTAGCTTATGAAACTATCAGTTCGGCTAATGAAATAACTCATTTCAGCTTATAAAAGTATTCTATGTTTGTAATGGAACTATTCTAAGTCTCTAATGACATCGCTCATATAATATTATGAAACTAATCAATATAGCATATTCATAATATTCCAAATTTCTAATGAAACTACTTATCTTGGCTTATTAAACTACTTAAAATTTATTAAGGAAAATACTCATTTTAGTTGATGAACCTAGTGTAATAGTTTTATGAAACTATCATAATTGTTCTATGAAACTATTGGTTCTAAATTCTCATTAGAAGTAGTAGTTTTTACTAGATACACCCCCAATATATATTCTTATCAAACATGGATGAACCTACTCGAGTTTACCAACGTAAATGATATATTCTTATCATCTATTCAACTTAGGATTTTCAAGGGATTATGATTTATGCATGCTTGAAAAGCCAACATCATAATCCGATTTATCAAATATAGAACATACTTGTAATAATATATATGTGATATAACTATTGTTAATATGCTTGTACTGATGAAGATCTCTAAAGGAAAAACCAAAAATATAACTACTGGTAAAAGTAGTATTATTTCACTTACAAAACATTATTTAAAAAAAAAAGATGAAGAGAATAGAGAAGAAAAATCAATGGCATGTAACCTTCAATAACTAAATTGAGTGTATAACTCTGCCAAATCTATATGGCATAAGAAGAACAAAACTTTAATATAGAGCTTCAATATATAGTTTTGGTTGAACCAAATACATATGATTTCTTTCAACCCTAGGTTGACAAAACACAAAATATATAACTTCAATCCTATGCCATAGAAATTGGTAAGGAGCATTTTAGCTTATAGAAGAACAATATAATACATAGTCCAACTAAACAGTTGAGACTAACTGAATACATTAACCTAAGAAAATAAGCTTGAATTATCAATTACTCTAACTAATTAATAATACATTGAGTTAGAAACTAATCATTACAATATTAAGCCTAGTGAATATAGAATATGCCCTATGGGCCACAAGTGATATGATATCGAACACATTTTGATTGATCAAGTCTACCAAAAGTTCCAACAAAGTCTTCAATTCCACGATATAGTGACCAAAACCAAACAACAATTATGATATGAACCAAAACATCAAATAAATCTTTAAAGATGAAATATTGACAAAAAATTCTACGGCCCCAAAACAATCTATATAATAATTTTCTTTTAATTAAATACGATAAATTGAAATAAAAAATCTTAAAATGATTAGTCTTTAATAACATTTTGGAATAAAAAAAATAGCACAAGCATGACTCGCTACTGAAATGACCCGAATCCGATCCAAACTTGACCTGAAAATATAATAATTTGAACTCACCGTAGCCCAATCTGAACCTGAACCAAAATTAGAATAACCCAAATTTACCCAAATTTGAGTCAATCCAATCTCAACCCAACCCGATCCGAGAACTTAAAATGACCCGAGATTATCCGATACCAAGTTGATCCGAATCAAACCCGATCTGACCTGATCCGAGATTATCCGAAACTGATATGACCTGATTATTATTTAACCCGAACTGAAAGTGACCCGACCCGTCCAATTACCAGCTCTAGTTATAGCCACACTAATTTTTGACATTGTTGTTGGGGACTAGTAACTTTTCCTTTGTTTAGCTAGTTTTTTTTTGTGTGTGTTTTTCATTTTTTGTATGTTCTTGAGTGTCCTATCATCCTTTGATCAAAAGGTAAAGTGTTTTGGGCACTCAAGTCTTTATATTAATAGGATTTTTAATGCTAAGTATCTTATTATCATTATTATTTAGTTTTTTTTCATAATTTTTGGTGTTTTTTGTTTGAATTTTAACCTTCTCTTATAAAGTGTTTATGTCCTTTAAGTGGATATGGCTAAATACTTAGGTTATGGACAACTTATCATGAACCCTTATGCTAGAGTAAATGAGGTAAGTCCAAATAAACTTGATGATAAACTTAACCAACTCACTAATCTTATTTCATGGATTACCACAACTAGCAGAGTCATTAATACAAGGGTAGTGCCTTTAATACACAACCTAGTGCTCAAGATATCAATGGTTTTCAAATACATGACCCTTATATTAATGCATATTATTCTACAAAAAGGTATCAATCCAACTCTAGATAGGAGATGAATGATACCTATAAAGTGTCATATCAAGATCCTTACTATCAATATCATCAACAAGAATCTTCTCTAGTTTTTAGAACCCTCAAGTTCATAAAAAAAATGTACAAGATTTTTGAAGCATTAACCAATAGGCAAAATCAACTTGTGAAGAGTTTTATTAAGTATAATGAAAATATGTTAATGCTAGAAGAGCAAATGATTTTTCTAGTTAACATGGTCAATTAATTACAGGCATAGAAAGTGCTCTCTTAAACTTCAGTTCAAAATTCAAGTTGAAGTTATGAGTATGATCTAGTTGATTAGACCCCTATGGATCTCATTGAAAAGCATGACCAAGTGGAAGAATAACATGTAAAATTTGATGAAGAATCTCATCAATATAAGGACCAGGTGAACAAAGAGAGGCATGTGGATGAAAAAACTATGATTTTCATCTACCATAGACTATCTATGGATATTTTTCCCCAATTTTTCTTAGAGATGAACATAAACCATGAGGTAAGTCTTTGAACCACTTTCATTTCATTTATGTTAATCCTACTCCTTTTTTACTATCTTTTAGCAGGCTTTATGGTTATTAGATTAAAGAGAATGATCAAATCATATTAGATACATCTAATAAGAATTGGGATGCTCCAAAAGATAGGTTAAGTTGGAAATATATGCTAAAATACTTTGATATAGGACAATAAATTCCTCATTTGAAAGAGATAACACCATACATTGATACCGGAAAAAGAATTCTCTCTTTTCATATAAACTTCAACCTCATGCTAGGTAAGTTGCATTCTTGTTGGGTTAAGTCTTTTATCAAAAATAATACTTGGTATTTTTATACCTTGCAAGATATAGATGATCAACATGAAGAGGGATTTGGAGAAGCATTTACCAAGTGGATGCATCCAAATTGAATGAGTAAAACTAAGATTATGTCAGGTTGAAGACGGAAAAATAAGTACTATTTGAGAGGCAAACCAATGTGATAAGAAAGTTTTCTACCCTTTATTATTTTCTATTTATTTATTTATTTATGTTATTTATATATCTATAATTAAATTATATATTCCTTTAATTTCTATACATTGAGGATAATGTGTGATTTAAGTGTGCAAGTGTTTGTGAGTGTTTTGTGTGCTTACATGAGTTAATGGGTTTTTACATATTTGATCAAAATAAATATACAATTTTTTATGTGTTTTTGAGGTGTTCAAATTCTTAGGATTCCTTAACTAGTTAAAGATGAATATATCTTTGAAATCTAAATAAAGATGATCATAAGACTGAGATAAAGTAAGTGCAATTTTTTTATAAAAAAAAATTATTTAAGAAATACATGTCTACATGTCTAGATGTGAATATAGCAAGAACATGAGTGGTTTCTTCTAACCACTGACATGGCATATTCGGATTCATCACGTTCTGATATATGTCTCCATAATTTGTATTTAAATAATTCTATTAATTGTTATAAATGATATTGCACATATAATTACTTTTCTTATTGTGTGGTTAATTAGGAAATTAAATCAGAATATGGGAGATGGATCTTGATGAGTTGCTATGTATAGCTGCTACTGGTTGCTGTTGTTGACAAGGATTTGTTGTATTAAATTGTGATTATCCCATATGATGCATTCGCCGGCATAATTTGGCTAATGGAAATTAAGTTGGCCGTGTAATCCCGACCCATATTTACTGGGTTAGAAGGATTGTGGATTACGCAACCCTTGATAACCATGATTAGCTAATAAAATTTAGCTGATGGGGATTAATTTGTAAATCCATTATTTTGATTAATATATATTTGTAATTTTCTTTGTAATTGGGCTGCTTTATTATCCTAGCTCCATGACCTGTTTGTTTAGTCGGATTGTTTGTTGGGCTAATATGCGGTATTTTTACTTGATCCCATCGCCCGTATAAGGGTCGTATCATGTGTATTGTATACACCCATATATAAGGCGTATATTGGACTGTATGTATGTTACTTTTGGCTGAAATACATTTCAACAATTTTTCTAAAATCTCTCTTGATTTCTCTCTCTCTCTCTCACACGACTGATTCATTCGCTCGATCTTCTTCTTCCTTGATCTTCTTCTCGATCTTCTTTTTGTTAGTCCAACTTCAGTAGCCGTTAATTACAACTACGCTTTGAGTTTTTCTAATCTTCCTTTGGATTAAACTCCTTAGGCTGATTTTGTTGTGCGGAATCGAACCTCAGGCTTGATTCACGATCCGGCTAAAATTCTTGAAACCTATCTAGACTTCATCTTTGGTATCAGAGCCTCAAATCTTCGAGCTCTTGTGGTTTATTTCGTATATTGTTGAAATTTATTGCTCTTTTCTTAATCCTTGAGTTCGCTAACCCTTGGTTCTGAAGTGTTGTTTCTAGGATTTGCGACTGACAAGAATCAAACGATTCATGTTGCGATTAAGCCGGCAACGAAGAAATTTCCCTGATGAAGATGACAGTGCTTGGAAACCCTAAGTAACTGTTGGTACAAACTTCTTAGTTAGGGTTTGGTCGAGATTCTTGAATCCTGACACTAATCGATAAGTACTCCTCGATTGGTAAACTCAATCATTTTCTTTTTCTATTTCCTACAATTATTGGACATCAGGTTTGATATTCTTGTTACAAGTTAATGCTCCACTAACTCTTTAAAGAGTACGCAGGTATTAACTCAGTACCAGCGAACCTTTGGTTCTAGAAAGGGGTAGGGACTTCAAGAAGAGGGGTCCTAACTCATTATTTTGATTAACTGCCAACATTTGTTGATGCATGCACGGTTAGAGTTTCAGACTTGGATGGAGTTTATAGGGAGTATTCAATGAGGATGGAGTATGGAGGTTGATGATGGGGATTCAAAGGGATCGATGACAATGGAACACGAGGTAGTTTGGGAGGGGGAAGTCTCGGATTTTGGGATGCTCACAAATGGGAGGTGATTGGTTGAGTCGGTTTTGAGTTAAGGCATGGATGGTGGTGAGAGGCTATAGTCAGAAGAACAAGGAGGCTTCGGTGGAGGGGACGAAGCGATGGACTGGATGGTTGTAAGGTTTGAGGATAGCGATGACACTGCTGGATGGATGGTGATGGAAGGCATTGCAAGGAGGTGTTGTTGGTGGGGAAGGGAGTGAGCCGATTAGTTGTTACTGGCTGGGAGACATCGAGGTTGCTGGCGTGGTTTAGGGTTAGGCTCGGCGACGATGGGAGTTGTTTAGGTTAGTGGTATTGGGTTGTGTAACCGGTTTAGGGCTTGATGGATGGTGGTTTAGGGATAGAGAAAAGATAGAGGGTGGCGGTGGTGATGTGATCAGATGGAGAGATGATTTGGAGGAGGATTTTTGGTGGGAGGAGTTGGGAAAATATAAAGTGGAAATAGAAGGATAAATTAATCTTTAAACCACACAGAAATAAAGATTAAGGTTTTGAGAACAAAACTGTTCACACATATTCTGTTTTGTTTCGAGACGAATCCACGCAGAATTTGGGTTTTAAGCAATGCTTAAGGTTGTTCTTCTTATTCAAGTTGTGTGTTTCTACTCAGTTTCCTATGGTTTATATAGCCAAGGAACCGAGCATCTTCTCAAAAGATTACAAGCATATTCCCTCCCAAAAGAATTAATTCCCTTAAGACTAGCTAGTTAATATTTAGTTACTAACTGATTAAAAGTAAATAACAATAACTAGTACTTAAAAATAAACGTTACGCTAGCTAACAAACGTTGACTAAAAGTAAATAACAATAACTAGTACTTAAAAATAAACATTACACTAGCTAACAAACGTTGACTAAAAGTAAATAATAATAACTAGTACATAAAAATAAATGTTACGCTAGCTAACAAACGTTGCATGAAGCCATGCATACCCCATATTCATACACCCGCTCTGAGTAGCATAACCATCTTCCTTGGTGTTATGTTTTGTGACTCTGCTCCCGCATCATTCTCCCCGGGTTGGTTTGAATTTGTCCTCAAATTCGAGTTTTCATGATAGGGCCTGATGTCTCCAATGTTGAACGTTCTCGATACTCCTCCATAGGAGTCAGGTAGCTCTAGCTCGTAGGCACTCTCTCCAAATCTACGAAGTCCCTTGAAGGGACTATTCGCTCGAGGCATGAGCTTATTTTTTCTTAAGTTGGGAAACCTTTCCTTTCAAAGGTGTAACCATACGAGGTCTCCTGGTTGGAAATCTGGTTGAGTGCAGTGTTTGTCTGCCTTGGCCTTACATCTCTAGTTGGACTTTTCGATATTGACCTTAACCTGTTGGTGTAGCTTCTGGAATAATTCTACCCTTTCTTCTGCATCATAGTTCCGCATTTCCCCTTTATTCAATGCTACCATATCGATGGGAATATATGGGGTGATGCCATATACGATCTCAAAAGGGCTACACTTTGTGGTTGAAGAAGGACATCGATTGTAAGCAAATTCAGCATGGGCAAGCTTGACATCCCAGTCCTTGGTACTTTTACTGACCAGCCCTCTTAGTAGAGTTCCCAATTTTCGGTTCGTGACTTTTGTCTACCCATCGGTCTAGGGGTGGTGTGAAGTACTAAATAGAAGTTTTGTGCCCAGAATGTGCCATAATGTCTTCCAAAAATAACTAAGGAACTTGACGTCCCTATCCGACACTATCGTCCTTAGAACCCCATGCAGTTTCACAACCTCCTGAAAATATAGATCCGCAATATAGGTTGTGTCATCGGTTTTATGACATGGTATAAAATGTGCCATCTTGGAGAACCGATCTATGACTACCATGATAGAATCTTTACCGCGTTGGGTTCGGGGCAACCCTAGTATAAAATCCATACTAACTCCTTCCCATGGTTGGCTAGGTATGGCCAATGGCACATAGACTCCCTTGTGAAAGAAACTTTTACTCTTCTGACATGTGGAACATCTGGTGACTGTGTCTAGGACTCCCTTTTTCATCCTTGGCCAGTAGAAGTGTTCCTGCAGTAGTTCCAGAGTCTTGTTGATCCCAAAATGTCTGGCTATCCCCCTTCATATACCTCCTTGATGAGTAATTCCCGAACTGATGTTCTGGGGACACACAATTTGTTGTTCTTGAATAAGAACCCATATTGAAGAGCATAGGCCCCATGAACCCCTTGTTTCTCACACTTCTCGACTATCATGGAGAAATCCTCATCCGCGAAATACTGCCCTTTGAGCATCTTGAACCTAGTAGCTTAGCTTTCATCACGGTGAGCACCATACTCCGCCGGGATAGGGCATCTGCTACCACATTCTCTTTTCCATCCACATGATAGGTAGAGAAGACGAAAGTCTGAAGTAGGCTGGTCCACTTGGCATGCCTCGTGCTTATCTTCTTCTGGCCATGCAAATACTTCAAACTCTTATGATCAAAGTGAAGTATGGAACGTTTTGGTCTCAGATAGTGGCTCCATGTCTCCAAGCTTTGCACAAT